>CM048826.1:39334970-39658116 GCA_026586065.1 Dioscorea zingiberensis
CGAGCCATAAGCACCCGCCATGGATGTTTAATCCACGACCTCTCTTAGAACCTCATTCGCCAAAGACAAATAATACAATACGGTATGCCTGCTCCAAAATCTCCTCCTTCTCGTCAGTTCCCGACAGCCTTGGCTGGTCGATCTTTTCCTCAAGAAGGCCTTTAATAGACCTTGTTGCACTAACAAAGCCCAAGATTCTTGACTCTCCATAGACCAAGTCATTTTTGCCATTAAACTTCTCGATCTCATACTTGTGGTAGACATTCTCATGTAAATTCGCTAGATAACAAACAAACTAGCTCACGATACCATTTGTTGATGATCGAGCGCTATTTAACCTAATTAACTACCTAAATATAAATAGTAATGATGAGTGAATAGTAAATGAATAGTAAAATGAACAGTAAATGACACCAGAGATTTAAGGTGGTTCGGCCTTATAATGGCCTACGTCCACCGGCGGCAGAGGAGGAATTTCATTATGACAAAAGCTGGAGATTACAAGATAGAGACACTATTCACACCCTATGTCTCTCCCACTCAAACAAAAGAATCCTCCCAAAGGAAAGAAATTCTCACACACTAATCTCCTCACAAATCTGAAGCTATTAAGCTTTGGGTGTGTCTTCTTCAGAAGGAGAGGAGCTCCTTATATAGGCACAAGGAATGGCCTACGTGTGAGTGTGAAAGCTTGTGTAAAGTCAAGAAAACACACAGCCTTATAAGCTTCAATTTTTGACTTCTATGAGGTTGCAATTGCTGACTAGTTGCAATTGTTGACTTTGTCTAATAGAGACAAAATATCACAGGTATGCTCTCATATGCTTGCTGTATTTGTTTTTTTTACTCCAACCACTAATTCCATTTCTGAATCTATTAATGAAAGAAGCTGAACTATGCAGAGGACAGGCTCCCCTAATGTTCAATTCTGCTTGTGTTAAACATCATATTAATAGATTCAGAAATGGAATGCTTTTACAACAATACCCCTTAGCTTCTTTTTTCCAACTATGAAAGTTAATTTGGCACCTAACTAATTTGTTAAAGCATTGGCCCTTCCACTTTTTAACCAAACTTACCGCCCACACTTGAATGCTTTCAGGCATTTATTGTTGACATTACGTCATGGATAAGCTTGACTCTCGAATCATTGTGTAAATTTAAACTTGTCCTATTCTTATAATTATTTGTATTTATTTATTTTTGATAAAATAGTTATTTTTATTTGGTTTTGATGTAAATTTGCCTCTATTAATAGTCATGAAGTTAAGTACATTTTTGTTTATGACTTTTGTGCCACCTTGTGGCATTAATCAACTATGGTAGTTGTTCTCCTAGAATTCATATCATTTTTCCCACTCTAATCTAGGGCTATATGTTTTCGTGTGCCTGGCTTACAGAATTTGCTGTACAAAGAAGTTTTCTTTCCTTGTGGCAAGTTTTTAAATGTTGAAATACTTGATACACTGGGTAGCCTTGGACTTAGAAGAACCTTGGGCTTTACTGGCTTACTTGATAGTGCCCAGTCCATTTTTATGATGCATAACTTGGGGAATATGGATGCACTCAGCTATGGCCAGAAATTACTTGCTTATATGAATGCTCTAGGGTGCAAGCTTGACAGTGAAGAAAACAGAAAAAGAACAAGTAGCATATTGTTAGAAAATGATGGTAGATCTGATGATGTGGATTTGCAATTGAAAAACCATGAATGCAGGCCTTGTGCATGTGACCAGGGCCTGGTATCTTGTCTTTCAGATTTTGCCTACGATATGCCTGAGGACGAATTTTGGCTGAAGATCAGAACTATAGCATGGTGTCCTGTTTCTATTTCCCCACCAATTGAAGGAATCCCATGGTTTACCTCAGATCATCACATAGCACCTCCAAATATCACAAGGCCGAAGTCTCAAATGTGGACTGTGTCATCTAAAATGCGAATATTAAATGGTGAATGCTGCTCAACTTACCTACAGTACAAACTTGGATGGATGGATCCACCTAATATGGCTGTCTTGTGCAGTCAATTAGTTGAGCTCTCCAAATCCTATGGTCAGCTTAAGTTGCTTTCCGAACAAGAGCCTCTTATATATTCTGCGGTTGAGAGGGAAATCCCACAACTTTATTCGAAATTGCAGAAGTTTGTTGGTACTGATGATTTCAAAGATTTAAAAAAAGCTCTGGATGGCATTCCATGGGTGTGGGTAGGTGATAATTTTGTCTTAGCCGAAGCACTTGCTTTTGACTCACCTGTGAAATATCATCCTTACCTGTATGTTGTCCCATCAGAACTTTCAGAATTTAGAGTATTGCTTTCAGAATTGGGTGTAAAGTTAACTTTTGACACTTCGGATTACTTGCATGTTCTGCAGCACTTGCAACATGACTTGAAAGGAGAACAACTAACCGCTGAGCAGTTAAACTTTGTCCATTGTGTTCTGGAAGCTTTTTCTGAATCTTCTTCTGAGATAAATGCATCTGACGCAGTTTTAAACTCGATATTGATTCCTGATTCATCTGGTGTGCTGAGGTGTGTATTGGATCTGGTTTATAATGATGCCCCATGGATGGACAATGGAAAGCTAGCTGAGAAGTATTTTGTTCACCCATGTATCAGTGATGATTTAGCAAAGAAGCTGGGTGTGCAATCTCTTTGCTGCTTGTCTTTGATTGATGAGAAATTGACAAGAGATTTACCATGCATGGATTATGCTAGGATTTGTGAATTGCTCACAATGTATGGGGACAATGACTTTTTACTGTTCGATCTTCTAGAGCTAGCTGATTGCTGCAAGGCGAAGAAAGTGAAATTAATATATGATAAAAGGGAACATCCTCGACAGTCTTTGCTCCAACATAATTAAGGTAATCAAATTCTCTCAAATGTTTAACCTGCAAGGTTATGGTAAATGCTGAGCTTATTATCCGTTACTGGTGTTCATGTTGTTATTTTCTTCAGTATGTTATCTTTTCTGATGAAACCAGCTATTCTTTAATTTGGCTTGCATTTATATGCTCTATTTCTTCTTTGAACTGTGTACAGGGGAATTTCAAGGTTCTTCCTTGACTGTTGTTTTGGAAGGGGCCGCTTTGAGTATGGAAGAAATATGTGGCTTCCAGCAGTCTCCTCCATGGAAGATTCAGGGCAATGTTCTTAACTATGGTCTTGGGCTAATTAGTAGTTACTTTATATGTGATTTCCTGACCATTATTTCATCTGGTTACTTCTACATGTTTGATCCACTTGGTTTGGCTCTTGCCGCATCCTCAAGTACTGGTCCTTCAGCAAAGTCATTCTCTTTGTTAGGTATGGAACATGAGTAATTATTCTCCCAAAATTCTTTTTTTTTTGCATGGGCCTCACATTCTAAGATCACTCCTTTTGTAGTTGGAGATAGCTGGATTTTTATATATTTATTTATTAATTATGACAACTGAAAATTAAGTTGGTAATTTTATACAAAAGCAATCATTGTATTAGAAAACACTCCCTATTCTTACCATGTATTGCTATGATTTTTGAACCTTTTCTCTCTCTGCCTCTCATGACCCTGATCTATTGCTCAAAAGCAATTTAACTTTGTGCCTTTGTCTTGGAAGTTTGAATAGGTGACTTGGCATCCATGACTACTAAGTTGCTGAGATCGACAGTGTGGCCAAAATATGGTTGTTTGTAATGTCTCACTTCTTTTTGAATTTAAACTTAATACACACAGTATGGTGAATTTTAATCTTTAATCCACACTATATTAATCAGTGAGAAAGTCATTGCAGGAGCTTTTCAGAAACTAATAAAAAGTACAGTATATTTACTAAATTGAAATCAGATGTTATCTTAATTGTGTTATGGAATTTTATAACTTTTATGTTGGTATTTGATACTTACAATTAATGCTTTACAGGTACTGATTTGACTCAGAGATTTCGCGATCAATTTATTCCAATGCTCATTGACAAAGAAACTCAGTTGGCCTCATCTGATTCCACAATAATACGTATGCCTTTATCATCAAAACTCATGAATGAACTTGAGACTGGTTGTGATAGAGTGAGGAAGATCTTTGACCGATTCATTCATCAAGCATCTGCGACACTTCTGTTCTTGAAGTCTGTTTTACAGGTATGCTTGTTGGTACTTCCCTAATTTAGTAAATAATATGTTTCCATGGAATAGCCTGGGCTAGATCTCTCTCTTAAATTCTTACATTTGTACCATAGTTTCTTTTGCTTCTGTTGACCATCTTACCTAACTTATTTAATTTTGACTATGGTTCCTATTTGTTGAAAAAATAGATGTGTTCATCTTTGGTTTGTCCTTATGTGCTTCAGATTTGAGATTTTTCATTTGCTTGACCATCACAGATGAGAATAAGTTAGTGAAGAACATAACTGACTAGATAGTTGATTTGTGATCTGTACACAGATAAAAACACAGATAAAAATGCATTTACTTTATTCAGAAAAGTGCTTGCCCTGTACAGAACAGTACTCCAGTTGCTACTCTATATCCAATATTGATCTTCAGGATTAAGGTCCTGTTCTCCCGCAAGAACATAATTTGATTTTTAACTATTTGAAATAGCTAAAAGTTTTGGGGAAGAGAAATCTATAAAGTGAATATGAGTCTTACCCAATCCAGACAAATTTGATTGACCTTAAAATTATAGAACTGTTTCCAGGGGGTCAAGTATCATCTTAATTATTTTCCACTTCTCATACAGACCAAGCTTCTTTAGTTCAACCCTTGCTCTGTATTGCCTGAATTTAGGAATATTAAATTGACATTTGAATACAAAGAAATTTCTTCAATCTGTATTTCATTTTGTAAATTCGAAGCATTGAAGGTTACAATTGATTCTGCTTTAATTAATGTCTCATCATCTATTATTAATATATTTTTTCATTCCTTTTAGATTTACTATAATATTTCTTTGGTAAACCTATTTGCCTAATTTTCTGTGAGTTCTCCAAATTCTAGCAAAAATTTTATGTTCTTTTCAGGTATCCATATTGTCATGGGAAAAGGGAAACTTGCAGCCTTCCTTGGATTTTTTCTGTTTCTATTGACCCATCATTAGCTATTATGAGGAACCCTTTTTCAGAAAAGAAATGGAGAAAGTTTCAGATAGCAAGGCTATTCAGCAGTTCTTGTGCAGCAATCAAGATGCATGTCATTGACATTCATGTTTGCCACAGTGGAAGCAATACCGTGGATAAATGGTTGGTTGTGCTTTGCTTGGGATCCGGACAAACAAGAAATATGGCCCTGGATAAGTATGGATTCTGTGTCCTATTAACACTGAAGTTAACATATACTTCTCTCTTGATTTTGCATGCACATTTAATTGCTTTTGTTTGAGGTGAAATAGTGTGGAATCATGAAATCATAATTCTTCGTGATCTGCTATAATTCAATGATGATCCTGAAGTTAGGATGTATAATGAATCCTGACCCACCCTAATCATTTTAGGTTATATATTTCTCCTTTAAACGACAATTTGGCACTTGGATACTGCTGCCAGGCCTACAGCAGGTGTTAGAATAAGATAGCTTCAACTCTTCTGTATTTAATCCAGCAAGATGATCCACTATAGATAGGATATGAATTACCAATTAAAGTTGCTGTATGCTCATCCTCTGTATATGAAGCAGAAGCAAGGCTTCTTAGGATGTGGTTTGCTGCAATTAATTTGGACTACCATCCTTGTATATAAGTTTGCTTTTGAGCAGTATAAATTGGATTCTAGTGATCATGTTTGCAAACTTTTGTAGTCTTATATTATTAATCTCAGTCTTAAGTATTTTAACAGTACAAACATGGACCAAACATCTAAGTCATGGACACCATTTCTTAGGTGCATGGCATTTTGAGTTGCTTTTAATTTACTAGTTCCCATACTACAGACATTTAAATCTTTAGTCTAGAATCCTACTGGTTCCCTTTTGCTGAAACCACTGGGAATGACAAGAATTCAGGGTACTGAACTTTACAATCCCTTTTACTGGACAACTGTGGAACCTTCAACCTATTGTTCTGTCCATGTGTTACCAATTTGTGTTAAAGTTTATTGTTTCTGTGCATAGATAGTGTTTATAGTATACGTGCTAGTGAATTATTTACCCACTTTCAGGCTTGCTTTGACACAACTTAGAGCCTCATCTCACTTTTTCATTTCAGGCAGTATCTTGCTTACAACTTGACTCCAGTTGCTGGAATTGCGGCTCGCATATCTCAAAATGGACAGCCAATGAGTGCACATCTCATTGGCTGTCCATTTTGAAGACAGTAAGCAACGTGCTAGACTGCGATTCCTCCAGGCCAATGAGTGCACATCTTTAAAGGCCACCATATTCTCTGGTGGTAAGTTTTGGCACATGCAAGGTGGAGAGCCTCCCCCGGTTCCTCCAGGCCCCACCTGGGCTAACGTTGCTCGCGATGGAAGTCATCGTACTTCATCCCCTTTCCCGATTGAGGCCGAGGTGCTGGAGAAGCTTAAGGAAGAGATCAAGGACACAGTTTGCGTGGATGAAGACAGTAAGCAACGTGCTAGACTGCGATTCCACAACGCGTTGTTTGGGAAACTGTTTGGGAAAGCCCCACCTTTCGACACCGTCAAAGCTGCCCTCTTAGGGCTTTGGAAAGCGAGTGGAAATATACACATCTCCAACATGCCGAACGGCTTCATGCTCATCCGGTGTGAAACTGAAGATATTAAGGACCATCTCCTCCTTGGGGGCCCCTGGATGGTGCATGGCCTCACGCTTCAGCTCGCCCCTTGGCAACCAGGATTTGAGCCAGCATTCACGAGATTGACGAAGGCCATGGTATGGGTGCAGCTACACAACCTCCCAGTGGACTACTGGGATGAGGAGTCACTGGAGACATACACAGCTTCCATAGGGCGACTGGTAAAGGTGGATGATCTCACTTCCTCCCTAACTAGAACAAGGTATGCACGCGTCTCTCTTGCGATCGATCTGTCAGTCCCTCTGAAACGGGGATTCTGGCTCGAAGATGAGGGGAGACGCAATTTTGTAATGCTTATGTATGAAAGAACACCAACTCTCAGCTACGCCTGTGGATTGGTGGGTCATGGTGTTCGCGATTGTCCCAGCCAGCGAGACCATCCTTTTGAGCAGGCCCCCAGTGCTAGTCAAACCAATATGGAAGAGGAACTGGCTCTCCTGAGTGGGCAACGTCGAAGAATTTCAGATCCTAAGGCTAATAGAGAGGATGATCGCAATGTCATTCCTTCCCCCACGGTGCTGGATCCAAGTGAGAAGCAAGGCTGGCGGTGGACGCAGGTTCATCGCCGTGGAGGTCGAGGTCGTGGTCGCAACGGATACGGGGGCAGGCCCTCACGCGAGACGCACGTGCCACCTGCTGAGGCTCGTGGGCGCCAGCAGGACACAGCTGTGAACGGACGTCACGCGGAGAGAGGGCAACGTGTTCAATAGCTTAGTGAGGTGGATGTCCGCCACGTGGAGCAGCGACGCGCGGAAGCGACGACACGTGGAAGAGGTGGGCGCGGTGGCCGAGGCGGGTCTTCTCATCTTTCGATCGGGAGGTAATGCGATGCACTCACGGCCCATCCAAATCGCGAAGATGATGGCGGTGCCAGGCAACGGCCACGCCTACCAGTCTGCCCATCTCTCCCCAAGTGCACGCCACGCCGTGGAGGACGATGATGGCGACCATACTCGTCCGATTCAAGACTCTGGTCTCCATGAGGGGGATCAGACCCTTGGATCCACTGGTATGGACATTGATAGCATGGTGAAAGGAAAGCGGCAAGCTTGCCCATCTCCCCCCCTGCTCCTGTTGTCGTCGTTGGACCAGAGGCCCGAAAGCTCCAACGCTGCACACCGTCGTTTGGTGGAAAGGGTCGAGCAAGCTCTCGGTGCAAACAAGGTATGCTCTGAATCTCAAAATGACCTGGATAGCTTGGATGAGGATTCGGGTTTGGAGGACTCGGCGGACGAACGAACCCTTTGGGATTTCCAAAAGTGCATACAGAAGGGATCTCAAGCTCGCAAATGATTCAAAAGAAGAAAAAAGCCAAAGGGCTGATCGGAGGGAAGGGATCTTAGTTTTTGGTCCTCCTGCTGACGTTGTTCTATCAATGTGTATGCTTGTAAGCTGCTGTTCTATGTTTAGGTTTATTAGCTTCGATGTGTATGCTTGTGATCAGACTATCCAACTGATGATGATGGTGTATTTTTCTACTTTTCTTAATATATAGCCACTATGCGGCTCTTTTTGACCAAAAAAAAATGAGTGCACATCTTTCCAGCTGTATGCTATCACCTCTCCCTTTATATGGAAATATAAGCATGCCAGTCACTGTTCTCGGATGCTTTCTTGTATGCCACAGGGGTGGGCGCTATCTTTTCAGTCATCCACATACTGTGGGTTTTCAGGGACCACAAACTCATTCCAGGAATCAGTTAATCGAGTCATGGAATAATGAATTGTTATTATGTGTTCGTGATTCATATATTGAGATGATTATGGAATTTCAAAAGCTCAAAAAAGATCCTTTGACATCGAGCATTGAGTCAAGTTCATCTCGTCTTGTGAGTTATATTTTACGGGCTTATGGGGACCAAATTTATTCTTTTTGGCCCAGATCTAAGAAGAGATCACCATTTCCTGTTCGACTTGATGATTCAGGTCATGATTCAAATTCAGTTAAAGCAACTGAATCAGATTGGGAATCTTTAGTTGAACAAGTAATAAGGCCATTCTATGCGCGGCTTGTTGATCTTCCTGTCTGGCAGCTTTATTCTGGAAATGTTGTCAGGGCTGATGAAGGCATGTTTCTTTCTCAACCAGGGAATGGAGAAGACAATGACTTTCCACCTGCTGAGGTTTGCAACTTCATCAAGGAACATTATCCTGTTTTTGCTGTGCCTTCTGAATTGGTTAGTGAAATTCAGGCTGTGGGAGTTAAAGTGAGGGAAATCAAGCCTAAGATGGTTCGGGATCTGCTCAAAGTTTCTACTTCTGTTTTACTTCGATTTGTTGACGCATATGTAGATGTTCTTGATTATTGCTTATCGGATATTCACCTTCATCGCTCATTGGAACATTTAAGAATTGGTTCATTGGGAGAGGCCAGCACTTCATATGCTGCAGAGAGTATGCAGGTTGGAAATTTAAGTTCATCTATAACATTGGCGACATCCTCAGGTTCAAACACAAGGAGATCTAATCATAATGTTGCACAGAACATAGCAACTTCTAGGGGTGATGCGCTTGAAATGGTATCAAACTTGGGCAGGACGTTATATGATTTTGGCCGCGGAGTTGTTGAGGATGTAAGCACGGCGGGAAGCCTACAAACCCAGAATACTGCTGGGGGAGGTAGCACCAACAATGCTGACCAGTTGATTTCATTCATGGCTGCTGAGCTCAAGGGTGTGCCAGTTCCAACTGCAACAAAGGGCCTTGTAAGGCTAGGGACAACTGAACTTTGGATTGGGAGTAAGGAGCAGCAAGCATTGATGCATCCACTCGCAGAAAAATTTATTCACCCACGGTGCTTAGATAAGCCAATTTTGACTGAGCTATTCTCCAACCAAACTCTTCAAAAATTGTTAAAACTGAGAAATTTCTCCCCTCATCTTTTGACTAGCCATCTCAAATTTCTTTTTAGTGAACGTTGGGTGAGCCATGTCATGAACTATAAGCTGACGCCTTGGGTTTCATGGGACAACAGTCCAGAGTTAAGAAGTGATGGACCTGATCCAGAATGGATACGACTCTTCTGGAGAACTTTTTGGGCTTTGGAGGGTGAACTTGCACTTATATCTGATTGGCCTTTAATTCCAGCTTTTTTAAATGGGCCGGTACTGTGTCGGGTAAAACAATATCAGCTGGTATTTTGTCCCCCGATTACTGATCGAACCATTAATAATGGAGTTTCTAACTTGAACTATGAAGGATCTGAGATGCTAGATTCTTCTCCAAATGGCATTAGTCAGTCTGAGGAAGTGAAGTTATACCACAGTGAATTTGAGTTGATGAAATCGAGATATCCTTGGTTACTGCATTTGTTAAATCAATTCAATGTGCCTATATATGATGTATTGTTTTTGGACCTTGGTGCCTTTTGCAATATTTTTCCTGCACCCAGTCGATCACTTGGGCAGGTTGTTGTGTCCAAACTGCTTGCTAGCAAACATAATGGCTATCTTACTGAGCCTAAAAATTTATCAAATGAAGATCGTGATAGATTGTTTGGTCTGTTTGTGTCAGACTTTAGACCATCTACTTCGTATGTGTACAAAAGAGAAGAACTTGATTTTCTCAGAAAACTGCCTATATATAAAACGGTTTTGGGAACATATACACGATTGTGTGGCCCTGAACAGTGTATTGTTTCTCCAGCTACGTTTTTTCATCCTAGTGATGAGGGGTGTCTCTCAAATTCAGCAGATGCAGGCCCATTTTTCCATGCACTTGGAGTTAAAGAGTTGAATGATCATGAAGTTTTTTTAAAATTTGCATTGCCTGGATTTGAAGGAAAAGGTCCAGAAGAACAAGAAAGAATTTTATCTTATCTATATACAAATTGGAAGGATCTCCAATCAGATTCTAATATAGTGAACAGTTTGAAGGAGACTCGCTTTGTGTCTAGTGCAAATGAACAGTGCAAGGACTTGCTTAAACCAGGAGACCTGCTTGATCCCTTTGATTCTTTACTGGCATCAGTGTTCTCTGGAGAGCGTAACAAGTTTCCTGGGGAGAGGTATATGGCAGATGGCTGGCTTCATATACTGAGGAAAACAGGGTTAAGAACATCCTCTCAAGCAGATGTGATAGTTGAATGTGCGAAAAAACTGGAGATTCTTGGAAGTCAAGCCATGACACATGCAGAAGATCCTGATGATTTTGAGGCAGAATTTTCTGGTGCCTGCAATGAAATTTCTTTTGAGTTATGGTCCTTGGCCGGATCTGTTGTGGATTGTTTATTTGCAAACTTTGCGACTTTATATGACAATAGTTTCTGTGAGATGATTGGTAAGATTGCATTTATACCTGCTGAGAAAGGCTTTCCAAGTATTGGTGGTAAAAGAGGTGGGAAGAGGGTACTTGCTCCTTATAGGGAAGCAATCTTGTTGAAGGATTGGCCTCTTGCCTGGAGCATTGCTCCCATTCTTGTCAAACAAAAGATCATCCCTCCTGAATACTCTTGGGGTGCTTTCCATCTCAGGAGCCCTCCTGCCTTTTCTACTGTTTTGAAGCATTTACAGGTAGTAAATATGTGTATGTTTGTTATGTTTTTATTATTGTTGTTGTAGTTGTTGTAGTTGTTGTTGTTGTCATTATCATTATCATTTTTGTTGTTGTTTATTATTTTTTCCTGGCGCACCATAAGTAGATTGAAACATCAATTATCTCCTTTGTAAAGAGTTAACAACTGGATCAATGAACTAGATATGGAAACAGGAGTGTGGATGAGGAACCTGATGAAACTCAGTTCATAATGAGTGTTCTATTTTTAAATCTCCTCCAGGTTGTTGGAAGAAATAATGGTGAAGATACCCTTGCACACTGGCCGACTGCATCAGGCATGATGACAGTTGAGGGTGCTTGTGTTGAAATCTTCAAGTACCTAGAAAAAGTTTGGGGAACACTATCTTCTTCAGGTCAGTATAAGTATAGTACTTCTTTCTAAGTTTAATTTGATGTTGCTTACCACCTAGTGTCATTTACTATAAGAGATGATCAGATTTTGTTTAGTTGCACCAATGGGTATTTTTGGTGTTATCTCAAGTCACTGAGTGGTTTTACAGTTCTTCATTAAGAATGAACTGAAAGTAAAAAAAATCAGCATACTAGTTTTTCTTTCATCATTTTTTGCACAACTCGTGCAATTCTCACAAGCTTTTCAGCTTTGTATTGATCTGTCAGTGAACTAAAACTGATATTTCTTTTTTTATTTTTATTTTTTATTTTTAATAACCATGTTAAGTTTCTATTTGCTTACATATCCCTCCGAAATTCCAATTTTTGCATATATGTCCCATGGTTACATCAACCATTTAATAATTGATGGAAAGGTATAATTGATTAACTAAGTCGTCTGTGACCTTGCTGAAGAATTAGAAAGTTGAATTTTATGGATTTATATCATGGAAGAAGTTTGATTAAAAATAACACTTCTATCTTTGCATGAAGCCTTGTCCCTAACCTATGAGAAAGCTTTTATTTAACATCGGTTCTTAAGTGCAAGTTAGTGTTATTGAAGATCAGAGAATCGACCCTTGGGAGCTCAAGTGGCTACCCTTTTTTAATTCATCCGGACAGAAAAGCTACTTTGCTCTATATGTATGAAGTCATTTATGTATATATGAGGTTCTTCCTTTTTGGCAGATATAATAGACTTGCAGAGACTGGCATTTGTGCCAGTTGCAAATGGCACTCGCTTGGCAACCGGAAAATCTCTCTTTGTGCGTCTAACTGTTAACCTCTCACCATTTGCATTTGAGCTGCCTGCCCTGTATCTGCCATTTGTGAGGATCCTAAAGGAAATGGGGATGCAAGAGAATCTTTCCATCATGTATGCAAGGGATTTTCTTTCAACTATCCAAAAATCGTGTGGTTATCAGCGTCTAAATCCAAATGAATTTCGTGCTGTTATGGAAATTTTGAACTTCATTTGTGATGGAGGTAGTCAGAAAGGATTGGTCGGAACAGAATGGGTGTGTGATGCAATAGTACCTGATGATGGCTGCAGGCTTGTCCTTGCAAGGTCATGTGTATATATGGATTCTTATGGATACCATTTTATTGGTAATATAGATACTTCCAGGTTAAGATTTGTGCATCCAGAGCTTGCAGAAAATATATGTGTGGCCTTGGGAATCAGAAAGCTCTCTGATGTCATTGTTTTTTTTTTTGATAAGATAGAGCTGCGATGAGCTAGCTAGTAGAAACAAGAAAATACAAATGGAAAACAGAATAGTAGAGTTTTTCAAAAATGCAGCCCAGCTGCATGGATAATATCTTCGATCCATCTGGGCCTGTCAGCCCCTTTGTGAAACAATGATAAGCCAGGGTTGATCCTCGCATGTCCAGCAAGTGCGTCTGCCAGAAAGTTTAAATCTCTCGGGCAGTATTCCAACTCCAGCCCAGGATTCTCCAACAGGAAGTGGTTGATATTGTAGCTATGATTATGTTCAGTTCCCATGTTGGCATCATCTTCATTTCTAATCAGTTGAAGGGCTTGTATGCAATCTGAGCTGATTTTGTCTGGCTTTATATTTCTTGCCTTGCAGTGTTCAGTTGCTGTGATTATGGCTTGTACTTCAGCTTGAATGCTAGACTCTGCTTTACTGCTTGTGCATCCTGCCAATATGACTGTGTGCTGCCCTTTGATTATGATGAAACCTAAACCACAAGGAGAGCCCTCATTAATCCAAGATGCATCACACATTATTGTTATATGATGATTGTAAACTGAAGTATTTAAATACTCCCTGATTCTCCCCTTGATCTTCCAGAAGTGGTCTTTTGTAGCTGATAGTGCTTGTTCAAAAATTTGTGTTGGCTGAGGCTTCTTGTTGTTAAAAATGAGGTCACATCTGGCCTTCCATAAGCTCCAAGCACATGTGGCCACCAGTGCTGTATTGAATCTCAGTTTTGCATCCTTGCTATTGCTTGGGTTTGTAATCCAGTCTCCATTTAAGAGGTTGTTCAAGAGATTTATGTTCAGCCCTGTCTTTGGCAAAGAATGTACCGCCAACATTGTTTTGCAATCCTGCTGATTACGCATTAGATGGTCGATAGTTTCCTCGCTAGATCACGTAAGGCAAGGTGTCTGTGGCCCTATTCCCAATGAATACAACATTGCATATGTAGGTAGTCTGGCATGCATTAGTCGTCAGATGAAAGTTTTAACTCTAGGTGCCACTGATAAGCGCCAAATTAGATGCCACCCTTTCCATGTTTCACCTTCATTTGTCAAATTTTGGTTTAAAAAACCATATACCTCTCTGACAATATTTACAGTGGACCCAGAGGGTGACCAAGCCCACTGATTTTTATTGTCATCCATAAAATATTTCCTGTGTGATGCGCTAAAACCGCAAGTGGACGGGTCGTATCAAGTAATAAGAGTGGACATAGAAGTCGGGTTGTCGATCCACAGGGAGAAAGAAGTACTAGTATTTACCAATTGTCTACTATCTAGTCAATCCGAGACGATGAGTAGTCAAGCTAGTTCTAAATTGATTCAAGGAAACTTAAACTTGGGGAATTGAATGCTTCTGGGAGTTAAATGATCATGAAAAGGGGATGCCCGGGTAATTGGATCCCCTTGGACTTCAAATATATAAATGCCCTTCTCTACTCTAATTACTTGATTGTTCCGCTGGGCCAAGGGTTCCTATCGTGCTTTCGCCACTCTCTAATCCCGAGGTGAGCTACTAATCCTAGTGCCCTTACCGATGATGTTCTCGAACCTATGTCTTGGAAGGATTACGGGAATAATACATCTAAAGGGGTCGCTCTCTCCTAAGTACCCGGGTTCCCTGTACTCGCAATCCTTTCTATTGGAGATGGTCTACACACGGGAGGCGCTCGCTTCTTCCCCGTATGGACTACTTAAGATCCCTCCGGCTCGCAACGTAGAGGGATCAACTTACATTAAAACATCCAATAGACTCAACAATGGAATCAAGTAATTAAAGTAGAGAGAAAACATTGATTAGCACATATCCAAGGGTTCACCAACTACCCAAGCATCTACAAAATTAGCCCTCCATGAAAGGGGGGCAACAATCCACAATGAAGATACAAGAAAGCAAGAAATACATGATAAATGAGATTTGCGCAA
Source organism: Dioscorea zingiberensis (assembly GCA_026586065.1). Classification (NCBI taxonomy): domain Eukaryota; kingdom Viridiplantae; phylum Streptophyta; class Magnoliopsida; order Dioscoreales; family Dioscoreaceae; genus Dioscorea; species Dioscorea zingiberensis. Next base: position 39,349,818 of record CM048826.1, read on the forward strand.
TCACCGCTGATAGCTTCTCGCTTCTCCTTCTTCGATCTTCCCTCTTCCCCGCCTCCTATGCCTTGAAGAAGATCAACCTCCAAGCCCTCTCCAAGGTCTCTCCCTTGCCCTAGTAGCCAAGCCCCCTAAACCCTTCTCACATTCGCCTTTTTATACTCATGGGGTTTAGAGGGTGCAATTTCTTGAAGTTACCCTCGCCAGCCCGCAGATCGCCTAATTTTAACGATGTAACGGACCCGTATATCGAGCGTATGTCACTCGTATACGCCAGCCACCACCTCCATACGGGCCCGTGATACGGGTCAGATATATGCCCGTATACGGGCTACTTCTCAGCTTGCTTGTTGTGCGGGCCGTATTCTAGACCGTATGTTCCCCGGGGTCTAGTATACGGCCGTATGTCATCCCGTATACTAGCCCGTATGAGTCCTTCTAACTGCTTCGGGGTCCCGGCTTCTACTAAAATCCTTTCTTTCCTCCGGGGTCCTCTTATTTTGGCATGCTGATAAAAATAAGCAAATCTTGAGTACCAGTGGGCAACAAATCCTTAAAATCTCATGCCAAGTCCACAAAAATATAGTATAGAATTATGCTCAAATGAACACTTATCACTGTGTAATTTGTTCCAATCCAGTGTATGCCCAAAGAAATTCACAACTTCATAGTGATTCAATCTATGCTCTACCAGGAAATCAGATATGGATAGAGTTTCTATGGATGTGTGCATGTTAATGTATGTGGGCTTAAGAGCAAGTGGTATGTCATATAGCCAAGGATCATTTAGTAGACTAGTAGTAGAATAATTGCATTCATTTATGGTTAAATTGCTCCTCACAGAGAATGCAGTATTCCTCAGTTTCCTGTAGAACCATGATACCTGTGCTGCAGTATGTTTTTCCCAAGGATTTAGCTTGCCATACTTAAGAGTAGCTATTTTAACCCAGAATTTGTTGTCATTATTTAGCAATGCAACTATGTTTTTGACCATGAATGCAGTTTTGGCAATTTTGAGATTTCTAATCCCTAGCCCCCCCTCAGATTTATCAAGTATTGTGGTAGCCCAATTCATGCTATGGAAAGTGCCCCCTGCAGTGCCACTCCCCCATAAGAATTTCCTGGCCAACTTGGAAATCTGATCCACAATGGTTTCAGGGATAGGGTAGCAAGCCATATAGTATGTTGGGATGGACATCAGTGATGTATTAACAAGGATGGTTCTGCCAGCTAAGGAGATGGATGCAGGACACCAAGATTGGAGACAACTATTTGTTCTGTTGACTAAGGTTTGCCATTGACTTACTGGAATTCTTTTGGGAGAGATCATGGCTCCCAAATACTTGAAAGGAAAAGAACCAACCTGCATCTCCATGATGTTAATAATGGATGCTTTGACTCTTCTATTGAACCAGGAAGGTAGATGTATAGTGGATTTCTGCAGGTTTACCTTTTGACCAGTCAATTGGTGGTAAATGTCTAGGCATGTTCTGCAATTTCTAGCCACTGCTCTACTTGCTCTGGTGACAATAAGTACATCATCAGCAAAGAGCAAATGGTTAAAGTTGCAGTCAAGCCTATTGTCAAACCCAGGTATGAGGTTTAGGTGCATGGCCTGATTCAAGATGGCAGTGAGGTTTTGTGACACCAAAAGAAAGAGATAAGGAGATAGGGGGTCCCCTTGTCTAATACCCCTGGAGCTGTTCACCCATCCTGTTGGTTGTCCATTAACCAGGAAAGAAAAAGTAGGAGTAGTGATGCATGCTCTTATCCATGATATCCAAATTTGGGGAAAATTCATGGATGTGAGAGTGGCAAGGGTGGCATTCCATTCTAAGGCATCATAGGCTCTCTGATGTCATTGTTGAGGTATGCTATCTTAGCTCTTGGCTCTCATTCTTGTTGTACATTAGGTTTCTTTATAAGCATCACCCCAAGTTCTTTTTGTTGAACATTTTCTTCACACTTCACGGCAATTAGATGAAAGGGTGCAATTAGAGGTTGTGGATCAGATTGCGTCTGTCCCATTGGATAAAATAAAAGATAAGTTGCTGAGCAAATCATTTCAAGATGTTGTATGGATCTTGATCAATAGCATAACCAATCACTTCCCTTCATTTGATGGCCTAAAGTTATGGCAGATACAAAGTTCACTTGGGCACATGGCGGAGAAATTGCAATTTGTTAGATGCCTCCACACTCGCTATCTTTTGCTTCCAAAGTACGTGGATATTACAAGAATAACAAAAGGTTCCATTATTCAAGAATGGGAAGGAAGTGTTGGGCACAGAGTTGTTCACTTTGTGGACAAGACACACGTACCATATTTTGGTTGCGTAGATCCTCCTAGTTGTATGTCTCTATATGATGTTATTCTTTGTTGTTGTGAGTCAGTCCTTGTTGCACCAGCAGTATTACCTATCGGGCCACTTTTTCATGCCCCGAAAATTCAGAGAAGGCACTTCGGGTTGTACTTAATCTAGGGTCTCAAGGAGGAGTTGCAAAATGTTTAGGAAGGAATAAACATTTAGTGGGAAAGGAATTAGTACCTCGTGATGCTCTTCAGTGCAATTCCTTCCTTTACGGCCTGTCTACAAAGTGGAGAACTAGTGGCATGGAAGACATCGAAAAATGGGGAGAAACTTAGGTATGGTAGAGTCTTAGAAGATGCGAGGCCATCAGCTGGTCAGGCACTTTACAGGTTTCCGGTGGAAATTGCACCCGGAGAGAATCAAGTGTTGCTTTCTTCTCAAATTTTCTCATTTAGAAGTGTTTCAACAGCAGAATTGGCTTCCCAAGCATCCTTGCCGGAAAGAAGTGAGGGCGAGGCTGAAAATATAGTGCTGCATAGCCGCATCTACATCCGAGGATCGTGGCAAAGGAAAAATAGTTGCTAAGGTTAGTTTGTCTTTACTTTGCAAGTTCTAATTTCTTACGGTCTTCTTTGTCTATTGCCGAAAGTTTTTACTTTCAACAGAATGCCCAAGAGGCTGCAGATATGGCAGTATCCGCTTACGAGCTAGTACAAAGCAGTTCAAGAGATGCTTTCATCTGCTGGAATTAATATGGATCTTTGAGAAGCGGTCGCTAATATTGCACCACTCTTGCTTTGCAAGAAGATCTCAAAGATTCTCAGGTGGCTCTTTTGGTGGAGCAGGTTTGTTCCTCTGCCAGTGGCTTTTATAAGATTAATATTGTCACATATCTAATTGGTTGTATGTGCATTGTCCTAGTTTCTAGCAAGCATGGGTTTTTATGTGAAATTTATTGGTTGTATATCATACCAAAATTGAAAATCTGTTATTTTCAATCAAATATATTGTATATATTGGGTTATGGTTATGTGTTGCAGCTTCTAAGAGAACAGAAGAGATGGAGGGAGATAGGGAGAAGAGAAGAGGATGAAGATGGAGGGAAGAAGAGGAGATTGGGGATAATTTTCACTACTTTCATCATTGAAATGGTAACATATATAGAGAGGAATCAAGACAGACTCTGATTCCCTCCAACTACCTCTCTGGCGCATTCTGCCAAACACTTGGCGTGCACACTGCTATCCCAACAGAAAAGATACTCCTCTGTAATAGAAGCTTCTCTTTGATTACATAGAGTCTAATTACTACTTATGCTAATCACCCATACTAATATTTCATTCAACCCATAATAAAATCTTGATACTTGGCAGCATGCCTTCCTTTGGCCTCTCTTTCACTGCGACGTGCTCCAGCTTGGATGGTGACGTTTGTGCTTGCATCTGTGCCTGCATCAATTGCTCCCCCTTCAAATATAACCTTGTCCTCAAGGTTAAAATCGGGAAAATCATGGCGAAAGTCGCGGAGCGATTCCCAGGTGGCATCCGAGCTTGGTTGACCAGTCCACTGCACCAAGACCTGGGCAACTGTCTTCCCTTGGACGATGATGTCACGTGAGCCCAAAATCGTAGCTGGGGTGAGAATGGGCTGCTGGTTAATGAAGTCTGGAGGGAGGGCACAGGGTTCAGAAGGGGGGTCCCCCTTATATTTCTTGAGTTGAGAAACATGAAAAACAGAGTGGATTTTGGAAGAGGCAGGCAACTCCAGACGATACGCCACAGGCCCAAGACGCTCGCGGATGATATAGGGGCCATAAAATCGTCGTGCGAGCTTGGAATGGCGACGGTGCACCAGTGAAGTTTGGCGATAGGGTCGGAGCTTCAAGTAAACCCAATCGCCCACCTGGAAGGAGATGTCTGTCCTGTGGCTGTCCGCTTGTGTGCGCATCCGGAGCTGGGCGCGAGCCAAATTGGTCTTCAAGGTATGGATGATGGAGGACCTCTCTGAGAGTAAGGTATCAACGGAATCCACCGTAGAAGTGCCCGCCAAGTAGTCCAGCAATGACGGAGGAGCACGACCGTATACGGCTTCAAATGGAGTCATCTTGATCGCCGAGTGCCAAGAGGTATTATAGTGCCATTCCGCCCAATGGAGAAACTGCAGCCACTGATGGGGGTGATCGGCGGTGAAGCAGCGAAGGTAGTCTTCCAGGTAACGATTCAGAACTTCCGTCTGCCCATCGGTCTGTGGGTGATAGGCGCTGCTCATCGCCAACTGGGTCCCCTGGAGTTTAAAAAGTTCACTCCAAAATCTGCTGATGAAGAGTGGGTCACGGTCCGACACAATGGACGCTGGCATACCATAGAGATGGACGATGTATTTTGCGAAGATGGCGGCTACTTGGGGTGCGGTGAATTGGGGCCCTAAAGCAGAGAAATGAGCCTGCTTGGAGAGTCGGTCCACGACTACCAGAATTGTTGTCTTTCCAGCCGAGGGAGGAAGGTGAGTGATGAAGTCCATGGATACTGAGTGCCAGATTTGGCCAGGAATCGGGAGCGGCTGGAGGAGACCTTGAGGAGCCCGATTGAAGGGTTTGACAGACTGACAGATGGTGCAGCGGTTGATGAACTCGCGGACACTCTTGCGAAGGTCCGGCCAATAGAACAGCCCTGCGACGCGAGCAAGAGTTCGTTGCATCCCGGCATGGCCACCGACGGGGGAGTTGTGAAACTCAGAGAGGATCAAGTGCTGTAATGCGGAGTCCGCAGGAACTACAGCCCTGTTGCGGAAGAAGAGCATATCATCGCGAACGGAGTAGTCAGGCGGATCACCAGGTGTTGCCCGTAGTCGCTCAATCAACTGAGAAGTAGTAGAGTGAGTTTTATGGCTCGCTTCGTGGCATCCTGCAGGGTCGTAAGGGGTTGCGAGGTCGCCTGGAGAACTGAAAAGATGCCGGAGGAGTCGAGAGAGGGCGTCGGCGGGCCCATTGAGGGCTCCTGGTTTGTAAATGATCTCAAAGTCGAGCCGAAAGCGCTTTGGTAAGCCGCTGTTGATCGGGTCCGGATCGCCTCAGGTGAGGATGGAGCGGATGCTCTGGTGATCTGTTTGGATGGTGAAGCGTCGCCCCAGTAAATAGTGCCTCCATTTGCGAACTGCTTCAGTGATGGCGAGCATCTCCCGCGCGTATGTTGATGAAGCTTGCAAGCGCGCTGATAGTTGCTTGCTGAAGTAGGCGACTGGTTGACCTTCCTGTGAGAGTACAGCGCCAATCCCTGTACCAGAGGCATCAGTTTGCACCATGAAAGGTAAAGAAAAATTTGGTAAGCGGAGAACCGGTGTGTGGGACAGGGCAGCTTGCAAGCGTTGGAATGCTGTGGTGGCGGCCGACGACCAGATGAAGGCGTTCTTGCGCAGAAGGTCGGTGAGGGGGGCAAGAGTAGCATAGTTCGCGATGAAGCGCGGTAGTAGCCGGTGAGCCCAAGGAAACTTCAGCAGCTCTTTGGATCGATGTGGGCGGCCATGCCATGCAGTGATGGCCGAAATCTTGGATGGATCGACGGCGACGCCTTCGCCGGAGATCACATGACCCAAATAACCAATAGTAGTGCACCCGATTTCACATTTGGCCGCCTTGGCGAACAACTTGTGTTGCTGGAGCAAGTGGAAGACGGTGCTGAGATGCTCGAGGTGGGTCTCCCAGGACGGGCTGTAGACAAGGATATCATCGAAGAAAACCAAAACAAAGCGGCGTAGGACTTGCCTGAAGACCGAGTTCATCAGAGCTTGAAAGGTAGATGGGGCATTGGAGAGACCGAAGGGCATGACGAGGAACTCGTAGTGGCCTTCGTGCGTCCGGAAGGCGGTCTTCTCAATATCCGGTGGGTGGATACGGATCTGGTGGTAGCCGGCGCGGAGGTCGAGCTTGGAGAAGACCAGAGCTCCGGTGGTCTCGTCGAGAAGCTCCTCCACGGTGGGTATTGGAAAACGATCTTTGACGGTAATGGCATTGAGAGCGCGATAATCGACACAGAAACGCCATGTCCCATCCTTTTTCTTTACCAATAACACCGGTGACGAGAACGAACTAGTGCTGGGGCGAATAATGTCGTCCTTGATCATCTCTCCGACAAGCCGTTCGATCTAAGCTTTCTTGAAGTAAGGGTATCGATATGGTCTGACATTTACCGGGCCAGCTCCTGGTTGCAGAGGGATGTGGTGGTCATGAAGACGTGAGGGAGGAAGTCCAGTGGGAGTGTTGAAAACAGATGAGGACCGTTGCAGGAGGTCCTTGAAGCCATTGAGGAAGACAGTGGGTGCCTCAGGATTTGTATGTGGAGCGGATCGCGAGGCGACGGGCTCGATGGATAAGTGAAAATATTGGGCAATGTTAGGTGAATGAGTCTGTTTGGATAATGAGGAGCTGGATATGAAATTCAGACTTGGTTGTGGCGTGCCATGCAGACGGACTTGATCACCAGCACGCTCAATTTCCATCCAGAGTTGACTAAAGTCAAGCCGGATGGGGCCCAGGCCAGCTAGCCATTGGACACCCAGCACCAGATCAGCCCCAAAGATTGGTAAAAGGAGGAGATCAACTTGAAAATCTATTGGGCCAAGTTGCAGGGCGACCTGTGGACACGAGCCGCCGCAGTCCATGGTGTCTCCGTTGCCGACCGTCACGCGGAGGTGGGACGACGGCTGGACGGTGAGGCCCAGATGTTTGGCCAGGCGAGTTTGTATAAAGTTATTGGTGGAGCCGGTGTCGACGAGGACCATCACCGTACGGCCGGCGATAGATCCGGGCGAAGCTTCAGCCAGAAGGGACTGGGTGCCCTGTGAAGGCTTGGTAGGAGATGCATGGAGGAGGGGCAGCTGGCGGTTCGTTGGTGTGGTCGGTCGTGGTGTCCGTGACCTTCTCAGGCGGCGCAGCCGGTGGGGGGTCGACATCGAAGTCAGCCAGAAAGCATTGGAACTGGGGTGGTCGGCACTTATGACCGGGCGTGAAGGTGGCATCACAATTGAAACACAGGCCCCGCTCCCGCCTGGAAGCCATTTCAGCGGCTGTGAGCCTTTTGATAGGAAGAGGGTTGGATTTGGTAGTGGTGGCGGAGTGTGGTTGGAGGGGTGGTGGAGCAGGTGGACGGTAGGGAGTAGGGCGGTGGTTGGTTGGGAGGAACTTGCCAGCACGAAGCTTATCCTCGACAAGCTTGGCCATGCCCATCGCGTCATAGAGTGAGGAAGGCTTCAGGAGATAGAGCTCGTTCTGGATGTCGTCACGGAGGCCGGACAGAAAGCAGTTAAGGAGGCTGGAGTTGGAGAGGCCTGAGAAGTGAGTGGAAAGACACTCGAACTCGCTGAGATAATGGGATACAATGGATGTTTGTTTGAGCTTGAAAAGTTGGGCTTCGTGGTTGGCGAAGGTGGATGGTCCGAAGCGAAGCTCGATTTGCCTGGAGAACTCTGACCAAGTGGAGAACTGGGATGTAGAGTGCATCCAATGGAACCACTGGAGTGCGGGTCCGACCATGTAGAAGGCAGCCGTGGATAACTTCTGGTCTTCAGGGACGTGGTGGTAGTGGAAGAAGTGGTCTATTTGGAAGAGCCACCCCAGGACATTGTCGCCAGAGAATAGAGGGACGTCGATTTTTGGGAGGCGGGTTGGTGGAGGGGACGGTGGTGTGGAAAGTGGAGCATGGGATGGGGTTGAAGAAGCATGAAGAGGGATGGAGCTGGGTAGGGGAAGGAGGGGTGGGTTGGGGCTGGATTTTTCCAGTTTGTCGATCTTCACCCTGATGTCGGCGATGGAGCTCTGGATTTGTTCCAAGGCCGCAGCCTGGCGCTGCTCCAAGGCAGAGAGCAAGGATTCGTGGCGGCTAAGATGGTCGGAGTGAGAGGACAGCTGGTCGTCCACGGCACGGGCACGTGTGGTGACGCCTTCGGCCATGAATGGTTGCGGGAAGTCAATGAAAGCACCAGTGTTGCAGCTTCTAAGAGAACAGAAGAGATGGAGGGAGATAGGGAGAAGAGAAGAGGATGAAGATGGAGGGAAGAAGAGGAGATTGGGGATAATTTTCACTACTTTCATCATTGAAATGGTAACATATATAGAGAGGAATCAAGACAGACTCTGATTCCCTCCAACTACCTCTCTGGCGCATTCTGCCAAACACTTGGCGTGCACACTGCTATCCCAACAGAAAAGATGCTCCTCTGTAATAGAAGCTTCTCTTTGATTACATAGAGTCTAATTACTACTTATGCTAATCACCCATACTAATATTTCATTCAACCCATAATAAAATCTTGATACTTGGCAGCATGCCTTCCTTTGGCCTCTCTTTCACTGCGACGTGCTCCAGCTTGGATGGTGACGTTTGTGCTTGCATCTGTGCCTGCATCATTATGCAACATGATCATATATCTTTCCCATGTCATAACAATAATTTTGGCAGGTTGAGGTTTGACTCAGGCAATAATTTCTAATAGTTCTGTACATTATGTTTTTATTTTCAACTTGGATATCTAGGTATGCTTGCATCAATAGCAGTATTGTAGTGTCGTCAAGATGCATTGAAGAATAAACATTTAAAGTTAAGAGTCAACATGGAGCTTGTTTGGTGTTAGATGGACACCCTAGGTGAATGATCTATCTGCCTCGGCTCAAGGTAGCCAAAGCTTATAACAGATGGAAATTTTTCTTGTTTCTTTAATTAATTTTGGAAAATCATGCTCCGTTCTGTGCAATTGGATCAAATATTAATTCTGATTGGACAATATGGTTTAGTTAAACACCTCTTGTGAAGTGCATGTATAAGATCATTTAGTGCAACTTGTGCTGCAGATATGGTACCAACTTCAGCCATCCTGCTAGATACTAACTCTCTTTAGAGCTCGTAGACAAAGTGTCTCCCCCCTGCCTACTATGGTGGGAGGGGGAGGTGTGCAGGGAGCCCACGATTCAAGAGGGATGTTGGCTAGAGATCCACACAAACGGGGTGAAGGTCGAGGCTCAACACATGGTCCACAGCAGGCTGGGCCCTCAGTGTTGCCGATCAACCAGAGGAATATCCAGGGACAGCACAATGGGCCCAGACGCTCGTGGGTGAATGTAGTGGGAGGACAGAAGGCGATGAATCCCTATGAATCGATCATCGCACCAGGACCCATGTTGGAGAAACTCAAGGCCTCGGTGAAGGACACAGTGTGGCTTGATGATGCCATGGTGGAAAGAGCTCAACAACCCATGAAGCTGGCTCTCTATGGGAAACTGTTTGGCAGGACACCTCCCTTTGAAGTTGTCCGCGAGAGCCTCTCCAGGATTTGGGCTGGCCTCGGAGAGTTTACTATGGCTGACCTACCCAACGGGTTCTACCTGATTCGCTGTGAATCAGAACTGATGATGGAAAACCTCTTGGCGGAAGGTCCATAGACGATCAGTGGAATGATTCTACATCTGATGCGGTGGCGACCCAATTTCCAACCGGCGTTTGAGAAAATGACGACGGTAACACTCTGGCTCCAACTCCATAACCTACCGTCGGAGTACTGGGAGCTGGAAACACTCGAATCAGTGGTGTTGTCATTTGGACGACTGGTTAAGGTGGATGAAACCACACAAGAGGGAGGAAGGGGTCGACTCACACGAGTTTGTGTTGAACTGGACCTTGGAAGACTGCTGAGAAGTGGCGTATGGGTCAATACCTCGAAAGCACAGATGTTCGTGTCTGCACTTTATGAAAAAATTCCCCAGTTCTGCTACAGTTGTGGGATGATCGGACATGTTGCAAACTTGTGCATGGCGAAGCCGCCTGGGAGTCGCTTAGAAGCACCTGGTCCTGCACCACCGCCACCGGACCCGAAGGGGAAAGGAAAGTTGGTGGACGAGACCATGCAACTGGAAAGGAACACAGCGGGGACGCAGCTCGAGCCACAGACGGACATGGCTGTGGAAGGAGGAGAAAACTCAGGACCGAGCTATGGGCCTTGGATGGACGCGAGGTGGAAGAGCCGCGGCCGTGGGGTGGCAGCCGGCGGACGTGGGGGTGGCCGGATGGGGAGAAGACCGTTGGAACGAGAGCTTGGGCCCTCGGAACACGTGCTTCATGACCGTTCTGCACAAATGGTATATGATAGCCACGTGAACCGTCATGATCAATTCCTGGAGCGTGGTGGCAGAGGGAAAGGAAGGGGCTCTCGAGCCTCACACTCCTGTGACATGCTGTCAGGAAAAAGTGGTCCAAGTCAAATTGGGAAGGATGGAGATACAGGTTACGAGGCGAATGACAAGACCCAAACACACCCAAAAGCTCCAATTAGGACCCGGATGGACCAGACAAAAGCTCAAGATGGTTTGAAGGAACCAAGAAATGGCAAGGTAGATATGCCTGAGTTGGAGCTCAGCAATCAGTTCACAGGATTCATCTATGGTGATGAAGGACAAACCATGGGATCTGCCAGCAAGGAAAAAAATAAGGACGATGGATCTACAAGTATGGATGTGGATTTCAAAGGAAAGGCCAAGCATAAGCCATGCTCGTCAACTCCCCTGCTCTTGATGTCGGCTTCGAACCAGAGAGCAGAGAGCTCCTCCGATGCTCATCGGTTGTTGGTTGAAAGAGTTGAGCAGGCCCTTGGAGCAAACAAGGAACCCTCTGAACCTCAGAGCGACTCAGATAACTTGGAAGAGGATTCGGTTTTGGATGACTCAGCGGATGAGCGGACAATATGGGAGATCCATAAATCCACGCAGAAAGGGTCCCGAGACAGGAAGGGAGTGCAAGTTCTATCTGCAGTTCAGAAGAAGAAGATTCAGAAGAAGAAAGGCAAAGGGAAGGCTGGAGGGAAAGGTTCTAAACCATTTGGCCCTTGCTGATTCTTAATGCGTTTACAGTTAATAGTGCCCTGTTTTTATGGTTTTTAGCTTGCTGTTGACTGCTTGTGGCTATACTGGCTGTTTGATGATGATGGTGTAATGTTAACTTTTATTAATATATAGCTATCATGTGGCTCTTTTCGACCAAAAAAAAAAAAAAAAAAAAAAAAAAAAAACTTTTGACATTGCAATTAGAACTTATCTGCTTGAGATGGCGGTTTAAATTATTTGCTCTGCACAAGATGGCGTTGTCTGTACACTAGATATTTCGCCAGATGATTCCTGACGAAATTTTTCTTATTGAAGATTGTTGTACAGTAAGAAACTGGATAGTGTGAATAGAATTTCAAATGAAAATTCCTCTTGTATAGTTTCTGTATCACAATATAATGAAAAAGATTCCATTTTTAGCAGGATATGGGGCTGGTAAATGTTACTAATAACATTTTGGAATAAAAGCATCACTTCATTGTTATTAGCATGGTAATAAATACAGCCCCAAGGAGGTCTTGAAAAGTGAGAATGCATTTCATTCACACTAAATAAATGTGTGTACAAATGCATTTCAGTCATATCTTAGTTCAGTATTTGTTTCATTCACCAATTTATGAAACTAAACTCAAGGATCCCAAAACAACTATCAAAATTTAATAAAGTATGATAAAAAAACAACTTTTCAATAAACAGTTCAAACATCGAGGTGCGGACAGGCCAAGGTGGCTGGAGGAAGCAATTGAACTGGCTGGGCTGGAGTTTTGAAGCTGCACTTGATCCTTCTATCACTTTTTCGTTTTTTTAAGATAGCTTGATACAAGCTCTACCTGTCAAAAAAAAAAAAAAAAAACAGTTCAAACATCAAGCATTTCATAATTTGCGGGATATTCACACAAATATGGTTTTTATACAAAAAAAAGTGGAACAATTATTCATTTTTATAGACAAATATACGGAAATGGTCAAATATTACAAATAAACAAGTATACTGCCGGTAGTATATATAGATATGTATTTCTAAACACGGTTCGCTGAGAAGACTCGCAAAACACGCTTGATCCACACTGGCTTACAACACTGCCTCTCTCGCTGACCGCTCTTAACCCATGCAACGAATAGGTACATTTCCCACCCAACCGCTATTATACAATATATAGGCATATTGCACCCATCGGAAGAGTACTCTGCTGGTAGGTTCTATGAAGACTGCACGTAAGGCCACAAATGAAATCCTTGCAAACCAGCATATCACAGGGTTGTATCTGAGATGGCATATATATGGGAGTCCAGTGGTTCACCACCATCTTCATTTACAGTTCCTTCTGACGCATTTCGAAAGCAGGTGGAGATGAATGGAGGCGTTGCAAAGGATCTGGACTATGACTTCATTTGCCTGTTCCTCTCGGGGCCATACATTGATCTCTACAGAGCTATAGACTTGAGGTGTGAAGACTGAAGGACTACTCTTGGAGGCATCATGGCTTCTGGCCATCGGACTCTGTCCAGCTGCACGAGCTATTGGATATAGACAAGCAATGGAGTACTTACTGAGTTGCAGTGCTGAAGGATTCTTCGACTTCCTCTTTGAGTTCCAGAGAGCATTGAGGAATTTCGCCAAGTGCTAAATGACCTGACTTCAGAATGAAGCAATTTAGGTGTAATACCCAATTTAATCTCTCTATTATACCGATTTGTGACTTCAGATCCCCTATTATAATTTGAGCCTGGGTCCCTCTACTTTCGTAATTGAGAACTATCAATCCCTCATTTTGTCAATTTTAAGAGCTAAACATGCCTTTAAATATGTTTTTAGGGACTGACATTTTTAAATTATAAATATATAGGGATAAAAAAAACTCAAATTATAATAGAGGGACCTAAAGTCACAAATCGGTATAATAGATAGACTAAATTGGGTATTACACTAGCAATTTATCACTGGTTGGATGCAACAAGGCTGATGAAGTAATTGATTTTGTTTGCGATATTTATCATGAAGAGACTGGAGTATTCTGGGATGGGTCTGGAGAACAGTGTCAACTTGATGGACTCGGTCACTGGGAATTCAACTTTGAGTGATACTTGATGTTAAACAACTGCGGATCTTGCTTTTTTCCTTGCAAAACTAAAGAAATGATCAGCCTCATGGAGAACAATACACATGAAGTTCAATACTAACCACAAAGTTCTCTAAATGTTCATCAACGAAAACAACAGGAGCCCCCAACTGCTGAAGCAGCTGAACATATATAATAACTGATTAGTGGCAAAATAAGAAAACTCAAACAAATGGTAGCCATCAATTACAAGCAGGGGAAGATCAATGCCGCAACAGCCTGACTCTGAGACAACAATTTACACACGGAGAATCATCAGTAACATATGTAGAAACTTAAATGAATAACCTTATAAAAATTTTCAATGACCTTTTATATCCTAACCCTTTTTAAGGTTGGTACTATAAAACAAACAAAACAAGTTCAGAAGCCTGACCTGCAATACCAATCATTCTTGGTCGGTAATAAACTGTATTGTTAAAAGAAATTTACTGTCCTGTACAAATCAATGAATATTGGTTAAGATTAACCATTTGATTTACAAGAATGACAACAGTGTACATCTGTAATTGAGAAGCTCTAAACATCAACATATTCGGTGATTTACAAGTTTTTAGTTCTCTAGTGTTCTGCTTACCGGAAAAAAGAAGCTTTTCCTGTCAATGTTGCACATCAGAACACCTAAATTGTAGTAGTGCTCTGCTCAGTGAAAAAATTGTCATGCCTTATCAGAAATTTGAAAATGTGATTTCATGATCCAAATATGAATGAGCTCAACAACTTTACACTCAATTAGCTTGTTTTGTTCTCTCTGTGTGAAGTGTAGTGAGTATAAGTACTTCCAAAATGAAATGGAAATAGGACCAATGGCTCATTACATGTACGGCCAACTTTCCACCTGTGGATGGTCCTGAAAGACAATTGAAACAGAACAAAAGTTCAGATTTGCTTCAACTGTTACAGTATTCATGATATGATCATGAAGATCAAGATGGAAACTAAATTACATTAGAATGAGAATATTAGGTAAATCTACATTCAAAAAATCAGGAAAAGGTAAAGAAGAAAAATGTATTTTTGGACATAAAAAATCAAAAAATGACCACCAACACCATCAATAATTTCATAAAACGTAAGTAAATCAGAATGTTGAAGACGAACTTACAAGCTTAGCCCAGTCCGTGCAGTTATCAATGTGCACTCATGCAGTTTGTACCTATTTAAAATTTGAACAAATTAGAGATTTTAAAGTTGGTTTGTAGCCCTAAATAAGAACATTAAGTGAATTTCTTATTGTTTCTACTACACATGAATTTCACACAACTATACATGTGCTTCGGTGCAAAAGAGTTGCATAAGATTTAACCAGAACAATCACATGAAGATTCAAAATTCAAGAATATTTAGAAAGATAAAGAAGTTTTAATTTTATAAAAATAAGATAAAGATAAAGAAGATATAACGCTTTCGAAAGATAAGTACAAAAAAAAAAGACAGAAATTTAAATTTTAGCTTAGAGTCTAAAACATTAGCAAAGAGTAAAAAAACCTTTTTCTCTAACCTACAAGAAAATGTCGTCATTGTTTCTTGTAGAGATTCTAGTGTTACTCTAATACAAGTAACAATAACGACACTTGCTTCCTTAAAAACAGTCCTACACCAAAGTGCTCTTTCATTTAAAATTTGACCTTTCTATTAGAAAATAGAAACATATCTAAGATCAGACTATTGAAACATAATAATCACAGGTTAAATGACACAAGTGAAGAAGATGAAAAAGCAATAATAATGCCTAAACCATTTATAAAAACTTTTAGTCCAAAATTTATGTGCTTCATTTAGTGAACGAATCATTCAATACTAAGGCATATACGTAGTGGGACTCTGTAATGGTGTCCAAGATAATACAGTGTCATAACTCATTGCTGAGGTTGCTGGCAAAAAAATAAAAAATAAAACATAAAAATAAATAAATAAATTCAGCAGGCTTCATATACATACAGCTATTTATATGAATTCTATTATCTTTGTTTTATAAGGATTGCAGCACACGAACAGGTAGTAAACCTTATATGTGACAAATAAAACAGATTTGATGAGTCTGGATTTCATATTATAAAACCAATGATGGACAGCAGGAGAGCAGCTTTCCTCTTTTGGAATTAGCAATCAAGTTAATATAGAGCTCTTGATCCTTTCCTCCCTCCCCAACCCCTTTCAAAGTCTCACGTGTTAACTACTTCGTAGGAAGTGGCATTTGTACTCATTTGATGCTCTTCATTGATCCTATATATGCTAGAATGACTGATAATTTACCTTAGATTCATGTTGGCAGAAGGTCATCACAATCACAGTTATTGAACTGATTACCAACTGAAAGATAATTAAAATCTGTCATTCCAAAACTAAAGAGTGAGTAAACCAATGATAGCTCCAGATGGTTTGCTTGCCAGTAACCAAATATTTTCAGGGAGCTACACAGATACTGATGTCACAGTAAAAAGTAAGAAAATGGTTTCTTCTGACATTAAGTCCACCGAATGAATGAATACCTAGGTAAATGAAAACTTTCTGAGCTGGGGTAAATGAAAACTTTCTGAGATGAGGTAAACGCATTTTGCCCTATCAGTATGGAGAAAACAATGACATGTGAGGCAATAAAGTACCAAAGAGTCTGCCAGTTGCAGTGCAGAAGGATTCTTCAACTTCCTCTCTGACTTCTGCATAGCATCAAGGAATTTTGGAAAGCATCAAATGACCAGGTTTCTGAATGAAGCAATTTATCACTGGTTGGATGCAACAAGGCTGATGAAGTAATTGATTTTGTTTGTGATGTTTATCATGAAGAGACTGGAACTGGGAGGGTGGTTGCACCTGAGAAGCTGAAGATGATGAAGGATGTCAATGGTCGGCAGGAGACTTACGAGCTGAAATCATAGCTGTTCAACAGAGACTCCAATTGCCATAGTATTCAGGAATGGGTCTGGAGAACACAGTGTCAACCTGATGGAATTGGTCACTGGGAATTCAACTTTGAGTGATTCTTGATTTTAAAAAACTGTGGATCTTGCTTTTTTCCTTGCAAAACTAAAGAAATGATCAGTCTCATGGAGAATAACACGCCTGAAGTTCAATAGTCTAACTACAAGGTTGTCTAAATGTTCTTGATGAGTGAAAACAACAGGAACCTCCAACTGCTGAACATATAATAACTGATTAGTGGCAAAACAAGAAAATCCAAATAAAATGGTAGACATCAATTACAAGCAGGGGAGGATCAATGTCACCAAAGCCTGACTCTGAGACAACAATTTACACACAGAGAATCAACAGTAACATATGTAGAAACTTGTATGAACAACCTTATAAAAATTTCAATGGCCTTTTATAGCCTAACCCCTTTAAGGTTGGTACTATATAACAAACAAAACAAGTTCAGAAGCCTGACTTGCAATACCAAACATTCTTGGAGTCTAATAAAACGTATTATCAAAAGAAATTTACTGTCCTGTACAAATCAATGAATATTGCTCAAGATTAACCAGTTGATTTACAAGAATGAAAACTGTGTATATCTGTAAATAGAGAAGCTCTAAACATCAACATCTTAGGTGATTTACAAGTTTGAAGTTTTTCTGTAGTGTTCTTACCGGAAAAAAAAAAAAGATTTTCCAGTCAATGCCGCACCTCAAAACACATGACTTATAGTGTTCTGTTCAGTGAAAATATGATTTAATGATCCAAATATGAATGAGCCCAACAACTTTACACTCAATTAGCTTGTTTTGTTTCTCGCTTTGTGAAGTGCAGTGAGTATAGGTGCTTCCAAAATGAAATGGAAAGACCCAATGGCTCATTACAAGTATGCCCATCCTTACACCTGTACAAAGATCCTGAAAGACAATGAATTAGAAAAAAAATTTCAGATTCGCTTCAACTGTCACAGTATTCATGAATATGATCATGAAGTTCAAGATGGAAAAGTAAATTAGATTAGACAGGAATATTAGCTAAATCTACATTTCAAAAAATCAGGCAAAGGTACAAAGAAAACAATAACTTTGTGAACATAAAAAATAAAAAAAATAACCATCATCATCATCAATAATTTCATAACAAGCTAGTAAATCAGAATGTTGAAGAGGAAACTACAAGCTTAGCCCAGCCCATATAGTTTTCAATGCACTCATGCAGTTTGTACTTATTTAAAATTTGAACAAAATAGAGATTCAAAAGACAGGTGGCTTGAAAGAGACCGTTGGTTGGTAGTCCTAAATAAGAACACAAAGTGGCTTGCTTAATATTTCTAGTACGCAGATAATGAGTATGGAATACTTGAATTTAATAAGTGGACCCCACCAAATATATAATTGCACTTTGGCCCAAAAGCATTTTTTTATAATGTAAATGTAGTAAAACACAATGTTCATAAAAATATGAAGCTACCAAAATAAGACTTCTAATCAGATTAAAATCCAAATTAAAGTCGGATAAGATTTAACTAGAACAATCACATGAGGATTCAAAATTTAAGAATATTTAGAAAGATAAGGAAGTTTTGATTTTATAAAATAAGATAACGATGAAGAAGATGTATTGCTTTGGAAAGATAAATAAAAAAATTGAGAGATTTAAATTTTAGTGTTGGGGTCTAAAACAATAGTAAGGAGCCAAAAAATACCCTTTTGTCTAATCTATGAAGTAGAATCATGGTGAGTCATCCCCACGTTCATGTTATGGAAGACAATATGTATCCAACATAGATTTTCCTACTGGTCTATTAGCGTAACACAGTAATCTCTATAAAAACAATGACGTTTGCATAAAAAGTCTTACAACATAGTGTTCTTTTATTTAAAATTTGACCTTTCAACTACAGAGAAGAAACATATCAAAAATTAGACCATAGACACATAGTAACCAAGTTCTTATATTTTCATAAAGAAACCATAGAGGTTAGATGACAAGTGAAGAAGATGAAAAAACAATAATTTCCGTGCTTTATTTAGTGATTAGTAGTTGAGTGTCGCAGTAACATCATAACCTTTTGCCGAGGTAGCTGAACGAAACGGCCTAAAAAACCAAATTCAGCATGTCTGGTACGCAAATCGAAAATTCTATTGATTCTGTTACCTTTGTTTGATAAGGATTACAACACACAAACAGACAGTTGTATCTTACACAAGTAAAAAAGATTTGCTGAGTCAGGCCAGATTCGATATTATAAAGCCTACTGGCAGACATCAGGCTTTTGAAATTAGCAATCAAGTAGATATAGAGATTTTACTCCTTTCCCTCCCCAAGCACTTTTAGAAAAAGTGACATTCATACTTTCAAAGCTCCTTTCTTGATTTTCTGGCTTGCTATTCAATATAAGTTAAACTTGATTCTCTTCATTGATCCTGTTCTAGAATGAAAGATAATTTGCCTTAGATTCAGCAATTGCAGTTGTTGAACTGATTACAATCTGAAAGACGATTAAAATCGTTGCGTTATTCTTAAACTTAAAGAGCAAGTAAATGAAAGATAGCATCAGATGTTTTGCTGTTAGTAACCAAATATTTTCAAGGAGCTACATAGATAATGATGTTCAAGTAAAAGTAAAAAAAATATTTCTTCTGATAATAACTTTACCAAATGAATGAATACCAAGGTAAATGAAAACTTTCTAAACTGAGAGAGGGAGGAAAAACAAGGATTTGAACAAATTTCAATTTAAAGTCACTTGGGTGCTCTAAGTACATTTGTTTTATCAATCACATGACAACAACAAGATTTTGTCTTGAAGTGGGAAAAACTTTTATGACAATCATTTCACCACTTTATTATGTAAATATAGTAAAACACAGTATTTTTAAAAACATAGATAAAAGATTAAAATCAGATTGAAATCTAAATTAAAGTAGGTTACTATTTACTTTTATTAAAAATTTAAGAATATTTAGAAAGATGAGAAAGAAAAAAGATAGAGAGAATTTTAATTTTAGTGTTGGAGTCTAAAATAGTAAGGAGCAAAAAAAAACCCATTTATCTAACCTATGAAGTAGAATCACGGTGAGTCGTCCCCACACCGAAGAAAATATGTATCCACCATAGATTTTAGTAGGAAGATGTATTAGGGTAACACTGGAATCTCTGCAAAAAACAATGGCAACACTTGTTCCCTTAAAAATAGTCTTACAACATAATGTTCTTTCATTTAAAATTTGACATATCCTATTAGACAATGGACATATAACAATCAAATTCTTCCATACTTTTAACAAAAAAACACTAGGTTAGATGAAATGCATGACAAAACAAAAGGCAATAATAATTCCCAACCATATATAAAATCTTGGACTATTTTGTGCTTCATTTAGCGATCTAAGGTATATATACTTAGTTATTTCACCAATTTTACCCACATTCATCTCTCAATCTCACTCAGGTTCATTTGATTCTTTAATAATAAATTCCTTCACATTAATTCACATAAGTTGATTTTTTGGTGTTACAATTTCTCCAACCGGTTCTCCAAGAGCAATTTATTCATGTAAGGGTGCAGCAAAATAAATGAGATTTCCTGCATTAAAATATCCACTAATCCTCTAATTAGGATTGAAAAAAGTGCAATTTATCTCAATGAATTGGCAATGGCAAGTTTTATCATATTCACTCAATTTTCGTCATGTATATGAATGCACCTCAATTGTTTTAATATTTCAGACATTCTATTTTGTAGACACCACAGTTTGCAAGGTATTTAACAAATTTATATCCAATTCAAGTATTCACAACATTAAATGGAGGATCTGCGATTATCTTAATGAGTAATATTGAACTCACCACTAAATTATAAGTTCTTCCTATATGCAATCAAGTTCACTTTCTTAAGATATTTAAGCTTCATACCAATGCCATCTAACCGAATACATCAGTGTCAAGCATAGGAAACATATTGCATTCTATTTCTCGTGCTAATTAATGTTGAGTGTAAAAATGACAGCAATTGAACAATGTTCAAAACTAGGTGAATAATCTTATTTTTGTAAAGACAAGCGACCAAAAGCAAAATTTGACAGGTGTTATCCTGTGATGTATATAAACGTAATTATGATTGTTTCCCCAATCTTTATTATTCTAAGAGTTCTACATAACTAAATGATTTTCTATTTCTAAATGTACTACCCAAGCTTTAATTTTTTAATGGTGTTTCTACATAAATAAATTGATTTTTTGTTTCTAGATGTACTACCCATAGGGTATAGATTCCATATTCCAACACATAAAATCTGAATTTATGTTTTGTTTTCCTCTCAATCTTTTTTTATTTCTTTTTATTTTTAGAAGTTTCATAAATCTTCTATATACTTTCCTTATTGTTTTAAAACTTTATGGTTCTTACTTATCGTTTTCTTAGGTTTCTAGACTCATAATTTTTTTTGATTTTATAAATTTTTATCTTATTTTAATTTGAATTTCAATATGATTTGAATCCCTTATCTAATTTTGGTAGATTCATTTATCTAAACACTAAAAATATGTTCTTATTAGATTGGATAAGGTAATATATCAATCCCATATCCATGTATCAGTTTTAACTAAATTCCCTTGCAAGATACTTCCGCATACTTGGATACTGAAAACCCAAACCAGTCCCCCAACAAACATTGAATTTGATGTAGGGCTTGAATCTAAAACCTCAAATGCATTTGCCAAATTAATATAACATCATCGGCATGACTGTATATAAAGTTTAAAGACAACATAAATATGTTGTCATCCAATCAAGATGTGCTTAGGTATTACTACAGTACATGCTGACCAGCATAACCATTAAAACTAATGCAACAACACTAGTTCTATTTAAGCTAGATAACAATCATTGCACAGAGGCTTCATCTCATTATATAATAACAAGTTCTTACCTTTAGTTTTGATTAACATCCTGGATGCAGTTATCAAGAGTCAAGACTAAATATAACATGAACAGAGCCCTGCCAATATCCTACACTAGATCACATTCTCTTTTATTGGCAAGACCTTTTTTGAAAGTTGTTCATGAATACAGGACAAACTCCAGGTATAATGAAGGATGTGAACATCCTCAACTTTGACATGTCGCGGGGCAGCTGAAACAAGGGAAGAAATTTTCTAAAAGTTCAGAAAATTCAAAGATGCTTTCAAGAGAACATGAAATATAGGATATATTCACATGAGCTAAGACATAACAATAATTATTGTATGGAATACTCGTACCAGATTCAAGAAAGAAAAACTTCCATTTAACTTTACGCTGATCTCCAAGCAGGAACATCAGATGGCGGTAAGTGGTGGGGATGCGCATGACTTAACGGAACTACAAAAAGAAACAATTGCACTTAATGGCAGAGAATGGGAGGTAGGATCTGAGATGCCAGACACCAATACTGAAAACATTACCTGGAACTGAAGGTCCCGAAGGCATGGAGTTCTGCAGAGGAGGATGCTGGTAGACAGAATTTTGATGAGGCCTTTCCATGTTTGATCTATAAAATCCTGACAAGAGAAAAACGAAAAACTTGTTGGAGACATCCACTTCATACCTATCTTAAGTTTCAAGATTTTTTCAATTAAGTCCAGGCATTTGTTATTTAAAAGGTAAATAAATGGTTGATCTGAAATTAATAAAGAGAAAAACATAATAACACTCTCTGGAAAGCATACAAAAATAAAGGCATAATATAATACTGTCAAAAATTGGAACAGATGCCCAAATGTTTGACTTTACCAGAAGCATGAAAACCCTATCAAGTTTTATCTTTGACAAAAATTGAAGAGTTACCTCTTGTACCTTCATCCAACCTTGGTAAAGCACTTCTTTTTTAATTAAAATACCAAAATGACTATGATGTGTGGTCTGGATAGAGCTGTGCTTTACAAATGAGTCTCTTGATAGGTGTGCACCCTTACTTTAAAAACTAATGTAAATGTAAAGGACATTCAATACTTGCTTTAAAGAAAAGATAGACATCATACCATCTTGGGGAAAAGGTACACCTGAGCTTGATGGACCTCCCCCTCCAGCAACCCAAACACCATTGTGATCATCAGAAATGAAGTCAGTAGAATGCACTCTCCTTTGCTCATCAAGAACGTTTTGTCCTCTACCACCAAGATGAGCATGTGGATAAGGACTGTATGCCTGCTGATAGTTTTGTTGGCTCAAGGTATTCACAAATGAGAAATAGTTCATTTGTGTTTGTGCGGTTGGAAGGTTTGGTGGAGCCTGTGCAGTTGCAAGGGGGTGGTTTGAAAGGGGATAGTTTGGTGGAGCTTGTGCAGTTGGATGGGGATAATTTGTAGGTGCTTGCCATGGGGGAAGGGACTGATAAGGTCTCTGCTGGAATGATCCACTACCGGATTGGAACTGGGGGTTATGAGAATGTTGGGAAGTAATGTACATATCATTACGCCCATATTCACAGGGTCTAGGAGTAAAACCGGGCATAGGCTGTATAGTGCCTAGATTCGTTGTCCCAAAGGTAGGAGGCTGCAGTAAAACCCCTTCAGCATTTGCAGAAGCATTACCATGACCATGGATGGCAACATTTCCAGTCATCTGAGCTCCTTGATTGCCCTGTAAAGAAAAAGATTCAGGATTATGAGTGCTGATTGAAGTTTAAATAAAAATCAGGAGCCCAAAAACTTACAGATAGAGGCTTGCAATGTTCTTGAGCTATGGGAGGGCAATACGTAAAAGATGGTGGGACTGAAGGCTGAGGGGGTGGAAAAGATGGCGGAGGTGAAAATCTTGGTGGAGGTGGGGATGATTTCGGTGGTGGCGGGGGCAAAGGTGGTGGTGAAGGAGGCAAAGGAGGAGGTGGAGAAGCCGGAGGAGGAGGTGGAGGAGGATAATCTAAAGGTAAAGGAGGACCCATAGATAGAGGTTGTGCCTCAGCTAGATTGTTTAGTGATGATTGTGAAGATCCACCAGAAAACTGACATGGTTCCCGGCCATTGGAATCATCAACTAACACGCCTTTCTCTTCTTCTGATACCATACACACATCTTCCATTTCTAGTTCCCAATCCACATCCTTCAATATGTGATGGCCTTTCTCACTAGGTGTGAAGACACAATTTTCTGCTTTGGCTGAAGCAATGTCAGATTCAACCATTACTTCACTGCCAGTGTTCTTGCACAATCCACTTGGGATATCTTCATCTTCAAAAACATGATCAGACAATGGACCAGGTAACTGCAATGCTGCATTGCTACAAGGATAGATAAAAAAGAGCATGTCAGAGAAATGGATGTATTCAAGTCAGGGATGAATGGGAAAAGAACAACTAGAACAACAACGAGAAAAAACCAAATATCTTCTAAAACCATGAGGCTCTAAAGAAGATTATAAAGAAAGACAGTGAAACACAATTGATATGCCAAGTTCTTAACTCCTTGTTTAAATTCAAAGTACTTTAGGTACCATGACAGATGTCTAATTCAGCTATGGTTAGCTGGCCATCCAGTTGTAAACAATAAAAATTTGCTGAAACAAGAGATGTTGGCAGAAATCTTGAAGAAAAACAATCATTTATGGTTGGGGTTGACTGAGGTTCATATTGCCTGCAGCAGGTAAAAGGTGCTATAAATGAAGAAAACTAGGAGGTAGGATTCAATACCACATGATATTACAAAAATTTTAGTATATAAACCAATTCCAACCAGCACAAATGCTAATGCAGTAATGGAGTAATGCAGAAAATTGGATTAATTTGCAAGAAGAAGTATTGTCAGGAGAAAAAGAATAAAACAGGAGGAACAAAAAGAATTAGATGAATACAACCTGTTATTTACTTATA
This sequence comes from Dioscorea zingiberensis, assembly GCA_026586065.1. Taxonomy (NCBI): domain Eukaryota; kingdom Viridiplantae; phylum Streptophyta; class Magnoliopsida; order Dioscoreales; family Dioscoreaceae; genus Dioscorea; species Dioscorea zingiberensis. The sequence continues at coordinate 39,373,874 of CM048826.1, forward strand.
GGAAGAATATGGTAGAGAGACTTAAACAAAACACAACAATGCATGCAAAAGAAAATATAAGCTGTTAAATGGGATAAAGTTGAGAGGTCCAGCGAGATAATAAGAAGAATAGATCTACAGGCCACTACTTTCTACCTAATTTAAAATTATTAAAAAAATTCAAATACCATGCACACTACTATGGGAGCACTGATAAATCATAGCAGTCCTTCTAACTCAGAGGTATTCTGCTGATGGATATGTCCCATGTCATTGATGATCTGCTAGAGCGGTATTGCTTCAGAATGTTAAACTACATGATACAAGTAAAATTACACAGAACAAAATGTAGTAGAAATAAATATATAAAATGATATAAACACACTGTTACCTTCCATACTCATCAACCAGCGCTCCTTCCATTTCTCTTATTGGATCATCTACAGAACGCAGAAATAAACCAGAATTCCTCTCATTCTTTGGAGCCTCTAAGTCATGCATGTACTGATGAAGAACTGCTTCCGGCATGATTTTCCTCTTAACCCATAATCTCAGAACCTGAAAGGTAGTTTGTTCAATTTTGTGTCTCAAAACATCTTCCATAGAGATAATAGAACCAGAATTACCTTCAGGCATTGGTGACGATTTTCACAAGCACTAGCTCTAGATGGCACAGCAGCACCCAAAAGACGAGGTAAAGCAGCTTGCACAGCTGGTATATAGGATGCACCAGCAATGCCTAATATTTTGTAACATGAGACAGAAATTCTTAGAATCTTTTGCTACCTCGATATTGTGTGACATGGCTACAATTAAATTAATGTTCTAGCACACAGTAATGTAATGTAACAACATGCAAAATGCAAGATGGATCAGGAGGGTATCCTAAATACACTTAAATAAACATAAGCATGACTTTAAAAAACTGCCCTTTTAAAGGATAACAAGGAAAGATAGGCATCCACTTCATAATGATGGGTCTACAGCCGTGATTAAAACAATTATGATTTATGAAGAATACGGAATCACTTTTAGGAACAAATAGGTATAGTTGAAATATCTTTAGTTTTTTAGAGTAACATTTAATCCAAAAGCATGCTAAATGAAAAAACAAAAAGCAAGAACTTCGTAGAAACAGCAGGCCCTGGTTGAAAATACCCACCTTTTTGGCTATGAGAACACTGAGTGATAGAATCCACAAGAAAGAAGAGATCCACTTTACGACGAAAGCTAGATTCACCCTCCAACTTCCGGATGATAAGGTCTACAACCTGCCAATAACCAGCATCCATGATCCAGATAGAATTATCTACAGAAGACTTAAGGCAAACTATCATACTGAATAAACCCTAACAAATGAGGAAAGCATGTGCCATACAGAAAATCAGAATAAAATAAATAAAATCGAGATATCATTTAAACAACTAAGCTGATAATTGTCTTCAAAGATCACATTTCTCTAATGACCAACCAGGACCATACGCAAAATTGGTCAACCAGGTTGAAGAACACCTACCAATCACGTCAATCATAAAGAGGGAAAGAAAATATCTGCTGCAACAAAAGAATTTTTAAAAAAAAAAAAAACATAGAACACAGAAGATAGAACCAGTATGTATTCACAAGGCAATAACCTGAACAGTAAGTGATGTCGGATATGGAGTTCAGAAGAATTGACTATGAGAATAACAATACTTTATGATATAAGCTCACCTCAGAAGCAATGCCATATTTGGCACAACCAATGGCAAGACGGGTGGCACGGCTTATACTTTCCTTTGTCCGTGAGAGAGTCTCCATCATTCCCTCTAAAGCTTCACGGGCAACTACAGCATCAGTCCCACAGCTCAAAGAACCCTCATGTGATCTATTACTAGGTCTAGTAAGGTCACATTCATCAATTTCTCCTTGATTTGTAGATGAGATCTGATGGGAGGGTTTAGGAGAAGGCCCAAAAGATGCAGAAGTAACGAAGTCTTGTGCATAAGTATGAACAGAACTTCCTGAAGTGAGCATATGGATAGCAGTGGCAGTGCTTGGAGCAGTTGGTCCATGTATCACAGGAGTGGGAACTGGCCCAGAGATTAAATAGTCATGAAGTAGACCCTGAGTAAGTGATTTGCTCCTCTTTGCTTGAGCAGCTGCTATGAGATGCTTCAATGATGTAAAAGAATCTCCAACCTCTGAGTCAAGTAATGAGGTTGTAGCAGCCCCTGACCTGTGATTACAGAAGTAAATCAGCATACATCGACCATAGTCAAGAGGTAATATGCATGCATGAAAAATGAAACGGGACTGAAAATACAACTCATATGCAAAATCATCCAACTTGAAACTGTGGTCAGATGAAAAATTAGAATCGGACCTTTCAGTAGTTGCGGTCATTTTGAGATTGGTCTTCGGTATGAGCTTAGCTTTTTCCAAGGAAGAAGACAGCCCCTTCTTTGGTAAAGTAGCTAGATTATGAATATAACTGAGGCTCTCAGAAGTCTGGCTTGAAGATTTGGGAGAACCCAACTGAATATTCTTTCCTGAATTACTTAACCCAGTAGCCCTTTCTTTGCTTATTGCCAAAACTTTTCCATAGCCAGATGGAGAATCTGTCCCAACTTGAACAGGTGATGTCCTAGCACCGGATGTTTTGTCCTCCATCAAGGAATTTGGAATTCTTGATGCAGAATGGTTGGAATTTTTTGCAGAAAATTTGCTGTTTTCTGGCTGTAAACAATAATTATTCACATCGGAATTTGATGTGGCCAAAACTTTATCAGATTCTCCATGATGGACTGGAGTGTGCTGTTCATCTTCTTCATCATCCACTTGCAATGTTCTCCGCCTGTAGCGAAAATAGGTCATGGGTGGCATGTCACAATTAGTTGCAAGGACATCATCCCCTTTGCCAGAGCTCCTTTCACATGATACAGAATTTTTAATAGAAGATTTACTAGCAGCTTCCAATGCCCCACATCGTTCTGATGGTGGGAACACAGCATCCTTAGCGGATTTATTGTTCCCAACCTGACGAATATCTGTTATGGACAATGAGGGTTTTCGGCCTTTTGATGAGCTTGTAGACTTCTTCCTTTTTAAGACTGTATCTCGTCTATTTTCAGAAGCAGACTGTGTTGACTGCTTCCTAACTTCTTTATGAACAACACCAACCCTATCATTTCCATCTTCCCTACCCTTTAATCTCTTAGCTGGATGCGAATCATCAGTTGCAGGAGTTATATGCTTTTTATTCCTGATGTTATGCAGCTTTTTTTCTCTGTTGGCCCTAGAACACGACGATCTTTCAGGCATTATGCATTCATCCTTATCTAGCATTACCTTTTCAAGGTCCTTGCGTGACAAGTGTTTTTCAGATAAGTTCAATATTTTTGTTACGTTGACTTTACTTCTGTCATCTTCATCCACATCTGGTCTTGGACCATTATCCCGCGGTTCTTTAACAACTTCACAGGAAGCATTAGACTTTTCTCCTCCCTCGATGGAAGACACCTTCAATCTTCTCGGACCATTAACTTTTGGATCAGAAATTGGCTTTCGTTTTTTACGAACGTACACCTTTATTGGCTTCTGCAATTCTTGTGCTTTTTTAGAATAAAGTACAAGAGCCAAAGGTTTGTTGTCAACCAGATCAGCGCCGTCTCCTTCATTACCGCCAAGAGATTTACCTCCCCTCACAACAGGACTTTCTGGCTGAGCCTCGTTGACTTCAGTCTCAGGGAATACATCTGTACCATTTTGCTGATTAATACAAGGATGAGGGCCAATGGAGTTTTCCTCCTTCAGGCAGGATGTGTCAGATGCCAACATCAGAGGAACAAGCTCAGTTTTTGAAATCCCCACATCGCTATGTGATTCTTTCTTCATTCTTGTGTTAGAAATATTTGAAGTATCCTTTCCATGTATACCCTGAGATTTGGAAACATTAAGCTGTGTACCTTGATAGTTTTGTGAATGCTCCAACTCATGCAGTTCATCACCATGGCATGCATCATTGTCACTACCCTTTTCCAGCCGTGCATCCAAATGAATTGTTTCAAGATGTTCACAACTCCCATGATTTTCAGCATCAACTGTGGAGGATGACACGAGGACAATGGAATTCACATCATTGACATCTTCGCGATCACATAAACTATTCTTAAGCTGGTTTTCATGATGTTTGAGATTCCCACAATTTTCACCCTCAACTGTGGAGTACGACACAAGGCTCATGGGTTTCCCATCATTGACCTCTCCAGGGTCACCTGAACTGTTCTTGAGCTGGTTTTCGAAAGCCTCACATATCTCATCTATAGCACTACAAAAATATTTGAAAGTCTTACTGTGAGGTTCAGCTGACAACTCCCTCTTTGATTCACCAGTAAATAACTGGATATCAGATGGGGCAACAAAAGCACTGCAAACAGATGACAAATGAAGACTGTGTAAGTTTAGAAAGGATGTAAAACAATTTTAGCATATACAACTTGAGCAATATAAAGAATGAGATATTTTTTTGCAACAGATCAGATAGTTAGACAGATAAAAAACTATCAAAACAGTAAGTTGTAAACTCAAAACCAATGGATCCTAACTCAAGCAAAGACATTAAAAATAACATTAGAAATCAAGCATAATTTCTAATAAATCCCAAACATTAAAAAATCATTTGTTACTGTTATAACGAATAAACAGTTACAGATAAATCATTTTCTGACTGCTTCAGAAAACAGAAAAGATTTTGAATAAATTCATAGCCATGCATGATAATAGCACAATGTCAAATAGTCAATGATTCCAATCAAAGAGTTATTCACGTGCACATTGACGTGTTGGGTAAAATTAAATTAGATGGACTGGACTGGAAAGATAATGCAAACTTTAATTCATCAACTTAAAAGAAAATGTAAGTGACATGCAAGTATAACAAAAAAGTACATAAGTCACCATTGAAAATCAAGCATGATTTCTAATAAATCCTAACATTGAAGAAACATTACTGTTGTTATAATGGATAAACAATCTAAAGATAACCATTTCCTGACTACTTCAGAAAAAGAAAACAAAATATTTTGAACAAATTCATAGATATGCATGATAATAGCTTTACGCCATCTCAACAGTCAATGACTCATCAGACATTCATCTAAGCATTGACATCTGTGGTAAAATCAAAACAAACAGACTGAAATGAAAAGAATGTACATTATTAAATCGATAAATCAATTATAAACGTAAATGGCATGCAAGTATGACAAAAAGCACGTAACTGACTATTGGAAATCAAGCATAATTTTTAATAATCCTGAACATTAAAAAAACATCTGCTACTGTTATAATGTCTACACAGTTTAAAGATAAACCATTTCCTTACTGCTTCAAAAAAAAAAAAAGAAAACCAAAGATTTTGAACAACTTGATAGACATGCATGATAATAGCATAATGCCTCCTTGACAATCAATGGTTCCAATCAAACTTTCATGTAAGCATTGACGGGTTTGATAAAATCAAAATAAACGGACTGAGATGGAAAGAATGTAAATTTTTAATTCGGTACAATATCAATAATAAACGTAAATGACATGCAAGTACGACAAAAAGTAGGTAAGCGATTATTAGAAATCATCAAATCAAGCATAATTTCCTAATAAATCCTATACATTAGAAAAGCATTTACTGCTGTTATAGTGTGTAAACAACCATTTTCCGACTGCATCAGAAAACAGAACAAGAGATTTTGAATAAATTCACAAACATGCGTGATAATAGCACAATGATTCCAAACAGTCAATGACTCCAAACACAATAATTCATGTAAGCATTGAAATATTTGGTAAAATTAGCATTCAACATAGATAGGGAGAATCCAAATGTTTAATTAACCAGATCGATAGCAACCATAAATGACATGCACATATGACAAAAACCATGTGCTTGTAACCATCAAAACTATACCGATACACCAAACAAGGAAGACAACCAAAACTAAAAGAAACTTATTTCCTCATGGCTCACATTTCAGATGTTCCGAAGAACTTAACAAGGAACTTTTCCGGGTCAGGCGTCCGCTCCCAATCTTCCGGCCTGATTATCTGAAAGAGGATAATAATCAGACCACAAAAGCAAAAAAAATGGAGAATTATCATACTTATAAAAAATCAAGACATTGCTGAAAGATCAGCAAAGGTTCTAATCACGAACTCTTAAATTCCAAAACGAAAAAATAAAAAACCCTAACTAACACCAGTACATGATCAAATAAACTTCCAAACCCTAGATGTCTAGCTCCATAAAACCAAATTCCATAAAAAAAAAAAAAAAAAGCTCAAGGCATCCGATCCCACCAGCAGAATAAAAATCGAAATCCAAACAAAATAAAGCACCTTCCCAGGCCACTGCTGCAAGCCCTTAATCTTGCACAGCACCAGATCACCCGGTTCCAACTCCTTCACCTTCGCCCGGTTGTCACCCTTCCGGCGCACAGGCGCCATTTCAGAACCCATGTCCATCGCCCTACCTCGAGAAATCCTATCTGAAACCATTACCAAGGTTAAAAATAGAAACAAAAACATCCTAGCACAAACCACTCGATGTTAACGGGTCTCGTCGCGCACCGAAGATGAACCCCAGCTGGGCGGCTGCTACAACCGCGCGATCGAGGGTTCAGAGGTCACCGGCAGTAGGCTTCACCTTGGTTTCTTCGCCGGAGATAAGCTCGATGAGACGCTAGCCGAGAGAGAAAGAGGGAAGAGAACGGGGAGAGAAAGAGAGAAACCAGTGGGTGCGGTGAAGAGGAGGGCACTGGTTTCGAGATTTATAACGGGTTTTGAACCGAGGCGGTTCGAACCGGTTCGGTTCAATGGGGTTTGCAAACAAACGTGCTCATCTCTTCTCCTAGTTGCCACGTGTCTTTCAAGCATTTTCCGGCTCACGGTGAAAGTTCATCTAATGCTACCCTCATTTCATTTACCCTTAAATTTGAATTGAATTGTTATATATAAGGTAATAACTTAATATTGTAAAAACTTGATATAAATATTTTGAAATACATACAGTGAACATGAATGATATTATTGTCTCAATTTTTCAAAATCTGTTCATCCTAATTAATTATATAATTGCAGTATCTATCTATATTAGTAAGTGAAAGTGAGACTAATATTAATTTTTTTAAAATTTTAAAAAACCAAAAAATTAGGTTGAGATTTTGAATTTTTCACGGAATTTTAATTTTTTAATTTTAAAAAATCTATCTATATTATTAAAGGGAGTATTTTTAATTTTAAAAATATCTATCTATTAATATATATATATTTATTTATTTATTTATTTATTTATTTATTTAAATAAGCAGGAATACATCGGTTCTAGATAATTTTAATTTGTAAAAACTTCAACAAAAAAAAAATTAGATAGAGATTTTGAAATTTTTTTCATAATTTTGGATTTTTTTTAATTTTAAAAATCTATCAGGAGTATTTTTAATTTCAATTTATATTACGGTGGGAGTATACCGGTTATAGATAATTTTAATTTTTAAAAAATTTAGAAAAAAACTAGATTGGGATTTTCAATTTTTCTTATAATTTTAGATATTTTAATTTTAAAAATTATAATAACTTCTTGCAATGACACATTTACACACAACCCTTCAGAGATGGAGTATGCAATGGGGGTCATATGACTAATTGTGGGAATTGTTGGAGAGTGGTGGATTCGGCACATGTCACAAGGGTAGATGTTAAAGCCTGAACCCAAAAAAATATCGAACAAAAAAAGGTGAAAAACATAGGATTTTTTGATTTTTTGAATTGATTTTGAAATTTAGGATTTACTAAAACTTATTTAAAATTGATTTACTGACATTGATTTTATGTTTACTAAAATTAAGACGTTATAGATTAAATTTTAATATATAATAACAAAACCATCATAAATCTTCAGCAATGCGAAGGGTTGGTACTCTAAAATATAGTGTTTGATTAAGCAAGTGTCAATATAAGATTAGGCCCTGACTAACAGCAAACAAATACAGTAAAAATAACCCTGATCACTGATATAGGAATGAACCTCTTATATTGTTCCTTAAAACAGGTGGACATCCACAATCTTTAGACACCAAAAAATTTACATCAATCAACCTAAGTTTTGTATCCTTTCATAAGATATTATACGAATAAAACAATCCATCTGTTTTGACAGAAAAGTTGGCTGTGGGAGAAAACCTTAGTATGAAAACAACTGAAGGAAAAGAAAATTAAGAAGAATTTTCACTGTCAGTAAAAAAAGCCTTTGGTCGAGTGGTTCACCACCATCTTCATTTACAGTTCCTTCTGATGCATTTCAAGAGCTGGTGGAGATGAATGGAGGTGTTGCAAAGGATCTGGACTATGACTTCATTTGCCTATTCCTCTCGAGGCCACACATTGATCTATACAGAGCTATAGACTTGAGGTGAGAAGAAAGAGATGCTCATGGAGACTGAAGGACTGCTCTCAAAGGCATCATGGCTTCTGGACATCGGACTCCGTCCAGCTGCACGAGCTATTGGATAAGAACAAGCAATGGAGTACTTACTGAGTTGCAGTGCTGAAGGATTCTTCGAGTTCCAGAGAGCATTGAGGAATTTCGCCAAGTGCCAAATGACCTGGTTTCAGAATGAAGCAATTTATCACTGGTTGGATGCAACAAAGCCGATGAAGTAATTGATTTTGTTTGCGATATTTATCATGAAGAGACTGGAACTGGGAGAGTGGTTGTACCTGGGACGCTGAAGATGAAGAAGGATGGCAATGGCCGGCAGGAGACTGACGAGCTGAAATCATATCGACCGATGAATAAGCTGTTCAACAGAGACTGCAATTGCCATCGTATTCTGGATTGGGTCTGGAGAACAGTGTCAACCTGATGGAGGTTGTCACTAAGAATTCAACTTTGAGTGATTCTTGATCTTGATGTTTCAAAACTGTGGATCTTGCTTTTTTTCCTTGCAAAAATAAAGAAATGATCAGTCTCATGGAGAACAATACCCATGAAGTTCAATAGTCTAACCACAAAGTTCTCTGAATATTCTCGATCAGTGAGAACAATAGGAACCTCCAACTGCTGAACATATATAATAACTGATTAGTGGCAAAATTAGAAAAACAAAATGGTAGCCATCAATCACAAGCAGGGGAGGATCAATGCCGCCAAAGCCTGACTCTGAGACAACAATTTACACACACAGAATCATCAGTAACATATGTAGGGCAGCTCGGTGCTACAAAGTTATTGCTATGCACAGGGTTTACAGTCTTACCCTACTTTTTTTACAAGATGTTGTTTCCACGACCTTATAAAAATTAAGGTGTTGATTTTTAATGACCTTTTGATACCATATAACAAATAAAACAAGTTCAGAAGCCAGACCTGCAATACCAATCATTCTTGGAGTCGAATAAAATGTATTAAAAGACAACTTGATGCTACAAAACTACCGCTATATGTGGGTCCAGGGAAGGGTCGGCCACTTGTGTGTATTGTCAAAAGAAATTTACTGTCCTGTACAAATCAATGAATATTGGTTAAGATTAACGTGTTGATTTACAAGAATGACAACTGTGTGTATCTGTAATAGACAAGCTCAAAACATCAACATAATAGGTGATTTACAAGTTTGAAGTTCTGTCGTGTTCTGCTTACCAGAAAAAAAAAAAGCTTTTCCTGTTAATGTTGCATGTCAGAACACCTGAATTGTCATGCTTTGCTCAGTGAAAGAATTATCATGCCCCACAAAAATTGTCAGAAATTTGAAAATGTGATTTAATGATCAAAATATGAATGAGCTCAACAACTTTACATTCAATTAACTTGTTTTGTTCTTGCTCTGTGATGTGTAGTGAGTATAGGACTTCCACAATGAAATGGAAATAGACCCAATGGCTCATTACATGTACGGCCAACCTTCCACCTGTACAAGGTCCTGAAAGACGATGAAATAGAACAAAAGGTCAGATTTGCTTCAACTGTTACAGTATTCATGATGTGATCATGAAGATGAAGATGGAAATTAAATTACATTAGACAAGAATATTAGGTAAACCTACATTTCAAAAAAAAAATACATATGCTTCTGTGCAAAAACATTTTTTATTATGTAAATATAGTAAAACACAATGTTCTTAAAACTATGGAGCTACCAAAACAAGACATCCAAATGAGATTGAAATCCAAATTAAAGTTGGCTAAGATTTAACCAGAACAAGCCAGATACAAAATTCAAGAACCAGAACAAGCCAGATTCAAAATTCAAGAACCAGAACAAGATAGATTCAAAATTCAAGAATATTTAGAAATATTTTAATTTTATAAAAATAGGATAATGACAAAGAAGATATAACGCTTTAGAAAGATAAGTTAAAAAAAATAGAGAATAATATAAAATTTAGCATTAGAGTCTAAACATTAGTAGGGCAAGGTTGCATACAATAGACCCAAATGGTCTGACCCTTCCTCAGACCCACGCATAGCGGCGGCCAACGGGAGCTTGGTAACACCGGGATGTCCTTTTATTAGAGTCTAAAACATTCGGAAGGAGAAGAAAAAAATTTGTCCAACCTATCAAGTAGAATCACGGTTAGTCATCTCTTTGTCCATATTACGGAAGAAAATGTGTCCTAAGTAGATTTTCCTGCTAGTGTATTAGGGTAACACTAGAATCTCTACAATAAACAATGAGGACACTTGTTTTCCTAAAAATAGTCCTACAACATAGTGTTCTATCATTTAAAATTTGACCTTTCTAGTACAAAATAGCAAAATATCCAAGCTCAGATAATGGACACATAGTAATCAAGTTCCTCCCATAATTTAACTAAAAAAACAGAGGTTAAATTACAAGTGAAGAAGATGACAAAGCAATAGAAGTTCCTAAACCATTTATAAAAAAATTTAGTCCAAAATTTATGTCCAATTAGTGAACAAATCATTCAATACTAAGACAAAGTAAAAGTGTTCGAGATAATACACTGTCAAAACCCTCTGCTGAGGTAGCTGAAAAAAAAGGCCATTAAAAAAAAAAACCAAATTCAGCAGGTCTTAATATAGAGCCCTTGCTTTCATCCCTCCCCAACCCCTCTCAAAGTCTCACGTGTTAACTACTAAATGGGAAGTCGCATTTGTATTCATTTGATGCTCTTCATTGATCCTATGCAAGCTAGAATGACTGATACTTTGCATTAGATTCAGGTTGATAGAAAGTCATCACAATCACAGTAGTTGAACTGATTACCAAATGAAAGATAATTAAAATCATTGAGTCATTCCAAAACTAAAGAGTGAGTAACCCAATGATAGAACCAGATGGTTTGCTGCCATAAGCAAATATTTTCAGGGAGTTACACTGATAATGATGTCCCAGTAAAAAGTAAGAAAATGGTTTCTTCTGACAATAAGTCTACCAAATGAATGAATACCTAGGTAAATGAAAACTTTCTGAGCTGGGGTAGGGAGATAAAACAAGGACTTGGGAAAGTTTCAATTTCAAGTCACTTGGGTGCTTTAGGTACTTTGTTCTACCAATGGCAAGACAAAAAAACACATTTTTCCCTATCAGTATATATGGAGAAAACAATATAACATATCAGGCAATGAAGAACTTACTGAGTCGCAAAGAGGCTAAAAGTTGCAGCGCTGAAGGATTCTTCGACTTCCCCTGAGTTCCAGAGAGCATCAAGGAATTAAGGAAAGCACCAAATGACCTGGTTTCTGAATGAAGTGATATATCACTGGTTGGATGCAGCAAGGCCGATGAAGTAATTGATTTTGTCTGCGATGTTTATCATGAAGTGACTGGAACTGGGAGGGTGGTTGCACCTGAGAAGCTGAAGATGATGAAGGATGTCAATGGCCGGCAGGCGAGTTACGAGCTGAAATCATATCATCTGAGGAATAAGCTGTTCAACAGAGACTCCGATTGGCATAGTAGTCTGGAATGGGTCTGGAGAGCACAGTGTCAACCTGATGGAGTTGGTCACTGAAAATTCAACTTTGAGTGATTCTTGATGTTAAAAGACTGGATCTTGCTTTTTTCCTTGCAAAACTAAAGAAATGATCAGTCTCTTGGAGAATAACACGCCTGAAGTTCAATAGTCTAACTACAAGGTTGTCTAAATGTTCTTGATGAGTGAAAACAACAGGAACCTCCAACTGCTGAACATATAATAACTGATTAGTGGCAAAATAAGAAAATTCAAATAAAATGGTAGACATCAATTACAAGCAGGGGAGGATCAATGTCACCGAAGCCTGACTTTGAGACAACAATTTACACACAGAGAATCAACAGTAACATATGTAGAAACTTATATGAACAACCTTATAAAAATTTTCAATGACCTTTTATAAGCGAACCCTTTTTAAGGTTGGTACTATATAACAAACAAAACAAGTTCAGAAGCCTGATCTGCAATACCAATCATTCTTGGAGTCTAAACATCAACATCTTAGGTGATTTACAAGAATGAAAACTGTGTATATCTGTAAATAGAGAAGCTCTAAACATCAACATCTTAGGTGATTTACAAGTTTGAAGTTGTTCTGTAGTGTTCTCCTTACCGGAAAAAGAAGCTTTTCCTGTCAATGCAACACCTCAGAACACAACCTGTACAAAGGTCCTGAAAGATGATGAAATAGAACAAAATTTCAGATTTGCTTTAACAATTACACTATTCATGATATGGTCATAAAGTTCAAGGTGGAAAAGTAAATTAGATTAGACAAGAATATTAGCTAAATCTATATTTCAAAAAACCAGGCAAAGGTAAAAAGAAAACAATAACTTTGTGGACATTAGAAAAAAAATATATATATATATATATATATATACCATCATCACCGTCAATAATTTCATAACATGCTTAGCCCATCCCATGCAGTTATCAATGCACTCATGCAGTTTGTACCAATTTACAATTTGAACAAATAGAGATTCAAAAGACAAGTGGCTTAAAAGAGACTGTTGATTGATGGTCCTAAATAAGAACAAAAAGTGAATTTCTTAATGGTTTTAGGACACAGATAGAGAGTATCAAATAAGTGAATTTAATGAGTGGGCCCCACCGGATATATACATGCACTTCGGCCCAAAATCATTTTTTATTATGTAAATGTAGCAAAACACAAAATAAGACTTTTAAATCAGATTGAAATCCAAATTAAAGTCGGATAAGATTTAACTAGAAAAAATCAAACCAGGATTCAAAATTTAAGAATATTTAGAAAGATAAGGAAGTTTGGATTTTATAAAAACAAGATAAAGATAAAGCAAACATAATGCTTTAGAAAGATAAAAGTAAAAAAAAAATGAGCCATATAAATTTTAGTGTTGGAGTCTAAAACAGTAGTAAGAAGCCAAAAACAAAACCTTTTTGTCTAATCTATGGAGTAGAATCACAACGAGTCCCCACGTTCATGTTACGGAAGAAAATATGCATCCAACATAGATCTTCCTATTGGTGTGCCAGAGCAACAATGTAATCTCTACAAAAAAAAAAACAATGAAATTTGTCTAAAAAGTGTCTAATAACATGGGCCGTTTGGATTGGCTTATGAATTTTAGAGTAATTTGTTTGGATGTTCGTTCCCAAAAAGATTTTTTTTAGTGATAAATTACTAAAATGGACATTCACTGGATGATGACAATAATAATAATATCTATTATTATTTTTCTTATATCATGTGTTATAATTAATAATAATAATAATAATGTTATTAGTATTATTAATACTATTATTATTATCATTATCATTACTATTATTATTATGATCATTATTATTATCATTATTATTTGAAAAGGGCTTGAGAAACTCAATGAAAACTAAATAGAAGGGTGTTTTGGTAAATATAACTTTCCGGAATAGCTTCTCTGGAAGGACTTTTTTTTTTCAAAAGCTTCAAACCACCAGTTTTTTTTATAAAATTTTTTTCATTATTAACAACATTTGCTTCTCTGAAAAAGCCAATATAAACGTCTTTTTTACCCACAAAAGCGCTTAACTTATAAAAAAAAACCTTCCCAGAAGCCAATCCAAAATCTTACTACGGGCAAAACTAGGTGAAATATAGTCTCTCATAGCTTCCAATTAAACTTCTTAGACTGGCCACTAAGGAAATGTCTGCTTTGATTGGATGAATACACTTTAAGTGCACTTAAAGATAAAAAGGGATAAGTGGCGATTGATTTTACACATGTTATCCTGTGTTGTAAATAACCATAAACATGTTTACGATAGTTTTTACAAGCTTTATGTTTTCTTAACGTGTTTCTATGAAAACAAATCGTTAAGTGGTGTTCACTTGACACATATTACCATAAATTGTATACAAAAATGTTTACGATTTCCATATTCCAGCACATCTAAAATCTGAATTTATGTTCCGCATACCTCTCAATCTTTTTTTACTTTTCTATTTTTACAAGTTTCAAAAATCTTCTATATCTTTTCCTTATTTTTTATAACTTCATGGTTCTTCCTTATCGTTTTCTTATGTTTCTAAACTCACGTGATTTTTTTGATTTTATAAAATTTTCTCATTTTAATTTGAATTTCAATAAGATTTAAAATCCCTTGTCTATTTTGGTACATTCATTTATCTAAAAACTAAAAATTTATATAACATCATCCGCATGACTGTATAAAAAGTTTAAAGACAACATAAATACGTTGTCATCCATTCAACAGGTGCTTAGGCATTACTACAACACATGCTGACCAGCATAACCATTAAAACTAATGCCACAACACTAGTTCTATTTAAGCTAGACAGCAATCATTGCACAGAGGCTTCATCAGTTCATCTCATGATATAATAACAAGTTCTTACCTCAAGCTTTGATTAACATCCAGGATGCAGCCATCAAGAGGCAAGACTAAATATAACATGAACAGAGCCCTGCCAATAGCCTACACCAGATCATATTCTCTTTTATTGGCAGGGCCTTTTTTGAAAGTTGTTCATGAATAAAGGACAAATTCCAGGTATAATGAAGGATGTGAACATCCTCAACTTTGACATGTCGCAGGGCAGCTGAAACAAGGGAAGAAATTTTCTAAAAGTTCAGAAAAATCAAAGATGCTTTCAAGAGAACAGGAAATATAGGATATATTCAAATGAGCTAAGACATAACAATAATTACTGTATGGAATACTCGTACCAGATTCAAGAAAGAAAAACTTCCATTTAACTTTAAGCTGATCTCCAATTAAGAGCAGGAACATCAGATGGCGGTAAGTGGTGGGGATGCGCATGACTTAACGGAACTACAAAAAGAAACAATTGCACTTAATGGCAGAGAATGGGGAGGTAGGATCTGAGATGCCAAACACCAATACTGAAAACATTACCTGGAACTGAAGGTCCAGAAGGCATGGAGTTCTGCAGAGGAGGATGCTGGTAGACAGAATTTTGATGAGGCCTTTCCATGTTTGATCTATAAAATCCTGACAAGAGAAAAAAGGAAAAATCGTTGGAGACATCCACTTCATACCCATCTTAAGTTTCAAGAATTTTTCAAGTAAGTCCAGGCATTTGTTATTTAAAAGGTAAATAAATGGTTGATCTGAAATTAATAAAGATAAAAACATAATAACACTCTCCGGAAAGCATACATAAAAAAGGGCATAATACTGTCAAAACTTGGAACAGATGCCCAGATGTTTGACTTTACCAGACGCATGAAAGCCCTATCAAGTTTTATCTTTGACAAAAATTGAAGAGTTACTGCTGTTTCCTCCAGAGAATTCACCAAATGTAAAGGACATTCAATACTTGGTTTAAAGAAAAGATAGATATCATACCATCTTGGGGAAAATGTACATCTGAGCTTGATGGACCTTCCCCTCTAGCAACCCAATCACCAAAGCGACCATCAGAAATGGAGTCAGTAGAATGCACTCTCCTTTGCTCATCAAGAACGTTTTGTCCCCTACCACCAACATTAGCATGTGAATAAGGACTGTATGGTTGCTGATAGTTTTGTTGGCTTAAGGGATTCACAGATGCGAAAGAGTTCATTTGTGTTTCTGCAGTTGGAAGGGGACGGTTAGGTGGAGCCTGTGCAGTTGCAAGGGGGTGGTTTGGAAGGGGATAGTTTGGTGGAGCTTGTACAGTTCGATGGGGATAATTTGTAGGTGCTTGCTGAGAGGGAAGGGAATGATAAGGTCCCTGCTGGAATGATCCACTACTGGATTGGAACTGGGGGTTATGAGAATGTTCGGAAGTAATGTACATATCATTACGCCCATATTCAGAGGGTCTAGGAGTAAAACCGGGCATAGGCTGTAAAGTGCCTAGATTCGTTGTCCCAGAGGTAGGAGGCTGCAGTAAAACCCCTTCAGCATTTGCAGAAACAGTACCATGACCATGGATGGCAACATTTCGAGTCATCTGAGCTCCTTGATTGCACTGTAAACAAAAAGATTCAGGATTATGAATGCTGATAGAAGTTTAAATAAAAATAAGGAGCCTGAAAACTTACACATGGAGGCCTGCAATGTTCTTGAGCCATGGGAGGGCAATATGTAAAAGATGGTGAGAGTGAAGGTCTAGGGGGTGGGAAGTATTGCGAAGGTGGAAATCCTGGTGGAGGTGGGGATGATTTGGGTGGTGGTGGGGGCAAAGGTGGTGGTAAAAGAGGCAAAGGAGGAGGTGGAGGAACCAGAGTAGGAGGTGGGGGAGGATAATTTAAAGGTAAAGAAGGACCCATAGATAGAGGTTGTGCCTCAGCTAGATTGTTCAGTGATGATTGTGAAGATCCTCCAGAAAACTGACATGGTTGCCGTCCATTGGAATCATAAACTAACACGCCTTTCTCTTCTTCTGATACCATACACACATCTTCCATTTCTAGTTCCCCATCCACATCCTTCAATATGTGATGGCGTTTCTTACTAGGCGCAAAGACACAATTTCCTCCTTTGGCCAAAGCAATGTCAGATTCAACCATTAATTCCTTGCCACTGTTCTTGCACAATCCTCTTGGGATATCTTCACATTCAAAAACATGATGAGATAATGGACCAGGTAACCGGAATGCTGCGTTGCTGCAAGGATAGATAAAAAAGAGCATACCAGAGAAATGAATTTATTCAAGTCAGGGATGACAGGGAAAATAACAAATAGAACAACAATAAGAGAAAAAATCAGATATCTTGTAAAGCCACGAGACTCTAAAGAAGATTATAAAGAAAGACAGTAAAACCCAATTGATATGCCAAGTTCATAACTCCCTATTTAAATTCAAAGTACTTTAGGTAGTAACATGAAAGATGTCTAATTTGGCTACGGTCAGCTGGCAGTCCAGTGGTAAACAATAAAAATTTCTGATGGCAGAAATCTTGAAGAAAAACAATCATTTATGGTTGGGCTGAGTGAGCTTCATATTGTCTGCAGCAGGTAAAAGTTGCTATAAATGAAGAAAACTAGGAGCTAGGATTCAATAGCACATGATATTACAAAAAATTTAGTGTATAAACCAATTCCAACAAGCACAGATTCTAATGCATTAATGGAGTAATGCACAAAATTGGGCGTAAGAATTTAATTTGCAGGAGGAAGTATTGTCAGGAGAAAAAGAATAAAACAGGAGGAACAAAAAGAATTAGATGAAGAAAACCTGTTATTTGCTTATAGGAAGAATATGGTTGAGACATTTGTACATAACACAACAATACATGCAAAATAAAATATAAGCTGTTAATATGGGATAAAAGTTGAGAGGTCCAGAGAGATAATAAGAATAGATCTACAGCCCACTACTTTCTACCTAATGTTAAAATTATTAAAAAAATTCAAATACCATGCACACTACAATGGGAGCACTGATAAATCCTAGAAGCAGTCCTTCTAATCCAGACATATTCTGCTGATGGATATGTCCCACGTCATTGATGATCTGCTAGAGCAGTATTGCTTCGGAATGTTAAACTTAATGATACAACTAAAATTACACTAAATAAAATGAAGTAGAAATAAATATATATAATGATATAAACACACTGTTACCTTCCATTCTCATGACCAAGCACTCCTTCCATTTCTCTTATTGGGTCATCTACGGAACGCAGAAATGAACCAGAATTCCTGTCATCCTTTGGAGCCTCTAAATAATGCATGTACTGATGAAGAACTGCTTCCGGCATGATTCTCCTCTCAACCCATAATCTCAGAACCTGAAAGGGACTTTGTTCAAGTTTGTGACTTAAAACATCTTCCATAGAGATAATAAGACCAGAATTACCTTCAGGCATTGGTGACGATTTTCACAAGCACTAGCTCCAGATGGCACAGCAGCACCCAAAAGACGAGGTAAAGCAGCTTGCACAGCTGGTATATAGGATGCACCAGCAATGCCTAATATTTCGTAAAATGAGAGAAATTCTTAGAATCTTTTGCTACCTCGATATTGTGTGACATGGCTACAATTAAATTAATGTTCTAGCACACAGTAATGTAATGTAACAACATGCAAAATGCAAGATGGATCAGGAAGGTATCCTAAATACACTTAAATAAACATAAGCATGACTTCAAAAAACAGCCTTATTAAAGGATAACAAGGAAAGATTGGCATCAACTTCATTGTGATGGGTCTAGAACCGTGGCTAAAATAACTATGATTTATGAAGAATACGGAATCACTTAAAGGAACAAATAGGTATAGCTGAAACATCTTTATTTTTTTAGAGTAACATTTACTCCAAAAGCATGATAAATGAAAAATAAAAAGCAAGAACTTCATAGAAACAGCAGGTCCTGGTAGAAAATACCTACCTTTTTGGCTATGAGAACACTGAGTGATAGAATCCACAAGAAAGAAGAGATCCACTTTACGACGAAAGTTGGATTCACCCTCCAACTTCCGGATGATAAGGTCTATAACCTGCCAATAACCAGCATTCGTGATCAAGATAGTATTATTTACAGAAGACCTAAGTCAAACTATAATACTGAACAAACCCTAACAAATAAGGAAAGCATGTGACATAAAGAAAATCAGAATAAAATAAATAAAATTGAGATATCATTTAAACAACGAAGCTGATAATTGTCTTCAAAGATCACATTTCTCTAATGACCTACAAGAACCATACACAAAATTGGTCAAACAGGATGAAGAACACCTACCAATCACAGTCAATCATAAAGAGGGAAAGAATATCTGCTGCCACAGTAGAAAATTAACATATATATATATAGAACACAGAAGATAAAACCAGTATGTATTCACAAGGCAGTAACCTGAACAGTAAGCTCAGGAGAATTGACTATGAGCATAACAATACTTTATGATATTAGCTCACCTCAGAAGCAATGCCATATTTCGCACAACCAATGGCAAGACGGGTGGCCCGGCCTATACTTTCCTTTGTCCTTGAGAGAGTCTCCATCATCCTCTCTAAACCGTCACGGGCAACTGCAGCATCAGCGTCGCAGCTCACACAACCCACACGTGATCCATTACTAGGTCCAAAAGATGAGATCTGATGGGAGGCCTTAGGAGAAGGCCCAAAAGACGCAGAAGTAACGAAGTCTTGTGCGTAAGTATGAACAGAACTTCCTGAAGTAAGCATATGGATTGCAGAGGTGGTGCTTGGAGCAGTTGTTCCATGAACCACAGGGGTGGGAACTGGCCCAGAGATTAAATAGTCATGAAGTAGACCCCGACTGAGTGATGAGGTTGTAGCAACCCCTGACCTGTGATTACAGAAGTAAATCAGCATACATCAACCATAGTCAAGAGGTAATATGCATGCATGAGAAATGAAACGGGACTGAAACTATCAACTAGTATACAAAATCATCCATCTTAGTGCTGTGGTCGGATGAAAAATTAGAATCAGACCTTTCAGTAGTTGCAGTCATTTTGAGATTGGTCTTCGACACAAGCTTAGCTTTTTCCAAGGAAGAAGACAGTCCCTCCTTTGGTAAAGTAGCCAGATTATGAGTATAATTGAGGCTCTCAGAAGCCTGACTTGAAGATTTGGGAGAACCAAACTGAATATTCTTTCCTGTATTACCTGAAGCTTTAATTTCATCCATGACTGGTTTAACTATTATCGTCTTGTGTTTACCACCAAGAGTCAGTTCAGATTTCGAATAAACTTCATTTTTCCTGCTGTACCTTGAAGAGGGTTTGGATTCTGGCTTCCCAAGGCTGTAGGAATTACTTAACCCAGTAGCCCTTTCTTTGTTTATTGCCAAAACTTTTCCACGGCCAGGTGGAGAATCTGTCCCAACTTGAACAGGTGATGTCCTAGCACCGGATGATTTGTCCTCCCTCAAGGAATTTGGAATTCTCGATGCAGAGTGGTTGGAATTTCGTGCAGAAAATTTGCTGTTTTCTGGCTGTAAACAAGAGTTATTTGCATCAGAATTTGATGTGGCGAAAACTTTATCATTTTCTCCCTGATGGACTGGAGTTTGCTGTTCTTCGTCTTCTTCATCATTCACTTGAAATGTTCTCCGCCTGTTGCGGAAATAGGTCGTCGGTGGCGTGTCACAATTAGTTGCAAGGACATCTTCCCCTTTACCGGAGCTCCTTTCACAGGATACAGAATTGTTAATAGAAGATTTACTAGCAGCTTCCAATGCACTACATCGTTCTGACAGTGGAAACGCAGCATCCTCAGCTAATTTATTGTTCCCAACCTGACGAATATCTGTTATGGACAACGAGGGTTTTTGGCCTTTCGACGAGCTTCTAGGTTTCTTCCTTTTTAGGAATGTATCTTGTCTATTTTCAGAAGCAGACTGTGCTGCCTGCTTCCTAACATCCTTATGAACAACACCAACCATATCATTTCCATCTTTCGTACCCTTTAATCTTTTAGCTGGTCGTGAATCATCAGTTGCAGCAGTTTTATGCTTTTTATTCCTGACGTTATGCAGCTTTTTCTCTCTGTGTTCCCTAGAAGATGACGATCTTTCAGGCATTAAGCTTTCATCCTTTTCTAGCCTTACCTTTTCAATGCCCTTGGGTGACAAGTATATTTCCGATAAGTTCTTCGATCTTTTTGTTACATTGAGCAGTTCTTTAACTTTTGTTTCAGAAATTGGCTTTCGTTTTTTACAAACATTAACCTTTGCTGGCTTCTCCAATTCTTGTCCTTTTTTAGAATAAAGTACAATAGCCAAAGATTCGTTGTCAACCAGATCAGCACCGTCGCCTTCATTACCGCCCAGAGGTTTACCTCCGCTCACAACAGGCTGAGCCTCATTGACTTCAGCCTCAGGGAATACCTCTGTAGAGGATGACACGAGGATAATGGAATTCCCATCATTGACCTCTACAGGGTCACTTGAACTCTTTCTGAGCTTGTTTTCGAAAGCCTCACATACTTCATCAACAGCACTACAAAAATATTTGAAAACCTTACTGTGACGTTGAGCTAACAACTTCCTCTTTGATGCACTAGTAAATAACCGAATATCAGCTGGGGCAACAAAAGCACTGCAAAATGATAACAAATTAAGCCTGTGTAAGTTTAGAAAGGATGTGAAACAATTTTAGCATATACAAATTGAGCAATATAAAGAATGAGATATTTTTTTTTGCAACAGATCAGATAGTTAGACAAATAATAAACTAACGAAACAGTCAGTTGTAAACTCAAAATCAATGGATCCTAACTCAAGTAAAGACATTAAAAATAACATTAAAAATCACGCATAATTTCTAATAAATCCCAAACATTAAAAAATCATTTGTTACTGTTATAATGTATAAACAGTGTACAGATAAATCATTTTCTGATTGCTTCAGAAAACAGAAGAGATTTTCAATGAATTCATAGGCATGCATGATAATAGCACAATGTTCCATAGTCAATGATTCCACTCAAAGAGTTATTCACATGCACATTGACATGTTGGGTAAAATTAAATTAGAAGGACGGGACTGGAAAGATAATGCAAACTTTAATTCATCAAATTAAAAGAAAATGTAAGTGACATGCAAGTATATAACAAAAAAATACATAAGTCACCATTGGAAATCAAGCATGATTTCTAATAAATCCTTACATTGAAGAAACATTACTGTTGTTATAATGGATAAACAATCTAAAGATAACCATTTCCTGACTGCTTCAGCAAAACAAAACAAAACAAAATATTTTGAACAAACTCATAGATATGAATGATAATAGCATTACGCCATCTCAACAGTCAAAGACTCCAATCAGACATTCATCTAAGCATTGGCATCGGTGGTAAAATCAAAATAAACGGACTGAAATGAAAAGAATGTACATTTTTAAATCGATAAATCAATTATAAACATAAATGGCATGCAAGTACGACAAAAAGCACTTAACTGACTATTAGAAATCAAGCATAATTTTTAATAATCCTGAACATTAAAAAAAACATCTGCTACTGTTATGATGTATACACAGTTTAAAGATAAACCATTTCCTCACTGCTTCAAAAAAAAAAAAAAAAAAAAAAAAAAAAAAGAAGAAGAAGAAGAAGAAGAAGAAAAGAAAAGAAATCAAAGATTTTGAACAACTTGATAGACATGCATGATAATAGCATAATGCCTCCTTGACAATCCATGGTTCCAATCAAACATTCATGTAAACATTGATGTGTTTGATAAAATCAAAACAAAAAGACTGAAATGGGAATAATGTAAATTTTTAAATCGGTACAGCAATAATCAATGTAAATGACATGCAAGTACGACAAATAGTTCATGACTATTACAAATCAAGCATAATTTCCTAATAAATCCTATACATTAGAAAAGCATTTACTACTGTTATAGTGTGTAAACAACCATTTCCCGACTGCATCAGAAAACAGAACAAGAGATTTTGAATAAATTCATAAACATGCATGATAATAGCACAATGATTCCAAACAGCCAATGACTCCAAGCACAATCATTCATGTAAGCATTGAAATATTTGGTAAAATTAGCATTCAACAGAGATAGGAACAATCCAAATGTTTAATTGGTCAGATCAGTAGCAACTATAAATGACATGCACATACGACAAAAACCATGTGTTCGTAACCATCAAAACTATACTGATACACCATACAAGGAAGACAACCAAAACTAAGAGAAACTTATTTCCTCATGGCTCACATTTCAGATGTTCCGAAGAACTTAACAAGGAACTTTTCCGGTTCAGGTGTCCGCTCCCATTCTTCCGGCCTGATTATCTGAAAGAGGGGACAGTCAGACCACAAAAGCAAAGAATGGAGAATTATCAGACTTATAAAAACCAAGACAATGTTGAACGATCAGCAAAAGTTCTAAGCACAAACTCTTAAATTCCTAAAGAAAAAAAAAAAACTAACTAAGATCGGTACATGATCAAATAAACTTCCAAACCCTAGATGTCTAGCTCCATAAAACCAAATTCCATGAAAAAAAAAAGCTCAAGGCATCCAATCCCACCAACAGAATAGAAATCGAAATCCAACCAAAAGAAAGCACCTTCCCAGGCCACTGACGTAATCCCTTGATCTTGCATAGCACCAGATCACCCAGTTTCAACTCCTTCACCTTCTCCTTCACCTTTGCCCGATTGCCATCCTTTCGATGCACAGGCGTCGCTCCAGAACCCTTTTCCATCGCCCTCCCTCAAGAAATCCTATCCAAAACCATTACCAAGGTTAAAAATTGAAACAAAACATCCTAACACAAGCCACTCAATGTTAACGGGTCTTGTCACGCACTGAAGATGAACCCTGGTTGCTACAACTGTGCGATCAGAGTGTTCAGAGGGCACCGACAGTAGGATTCAACTTGGTTTCTTCACCGGAGATAAGATCAATGAGACGCTAGCCAAGAGAGAAAAAGAGAGGAGAAGTTTACTCAACAACCAATGGGGAGAGAGAGAGATAGAGTGTAAAACCAATGGCTAGTGTGAAAAGGGCACTGGTTTCGAGATTTATAATGGGTTTTGAACCTAGATGGTTCAAACCAGTTCGGTTCAATGGGTTTGCAGATAAACGTGTTTACCTCTTCTCTTGTTGCCACGTGTCACTCAAGCATCGTCCGGCTCATGTTGAAAGTTCATCTAAAGCTACATTCAACTCATTTTACTATTAAGTTTGAATTCATTTATTATATATATGGTAATAACTTAATATAAATATTTTCAAACACATACATTGAACATGAATGATATTACTGTCTCAATTTCCAAAATTTGTTCATCCTAATTAATTATATAATTATAGTATTTATAGCATAATAACCTTATATGATCACCATATAAATGCCTTTCTTTTTATTTCTTTTATTGTAGTGATTTTAAGATTTTTGGTTTTAAGAACATATGGAAGCTTTTATACTCTTCTTACATTATACTAAATCCTGATTTTTTTTAAATTGATATGGCAAATAGAGGTACTCTACAAGATATTGTTTGATTAAGTATAAAATACATGTCAATATAAGATTAGGCCCTGACTAACAGCCGAACAAAATAACCCTCATCGCCGATATAGGAATCTCATAAATTGTTCCTCAAAACAGGAGGACATCCACAATCCTTAGACACCAAAAAATTACACTAATCAACCTAAGATTGATATCCTTTCATAAGATATAGGAATAAACCAATCCATCTGTATTGACAGAAAAGTTGGGTAAGAAGAAGGCTGTGGGGCAAAACCTTCATATGAAAACAACTGAAGGAGAAGAAAAAAAGAATTTACACTGTCAGTAACTTTTTGGACTAAAATTTCTATTTAGCTTCTATCACAAGATAAAGTAAAGAACTCAGGTCACTCTTCCATAAACACGAGCTCATGTTTGACAATTAACATTGTATGTATGATTTACCAAAGCAACAAGCAAACACTGTACATGTCCAACAAGTTCCACTCACCTTAAACAAAGTGATACCCCTAAAATTAGTAAAACCTAACATCTCAAAACCCAGCCCTAGTAACTGAAAAAATGTTTTAACAAAAAGAACTTAAAAGGATAGGTAAAATGAAGCCTTGCGAGATTACTTATTCAAACTAAACCAATAGCATAGATCTAAAAGCACATAATTTAGCCTCAAATAGCCACAAAACCATTGGAAAATCAAACATCTAGAAAGATGTGATGATTCCATTACCAGCCATTTTCATACAAGACATCCTTCTTTGGATGAAGGGGCACTCAAGTAAATAATATCAAAATACCAAAGTCAGGAGTTCAGTTATGAAGTATTTTAACCAAAGGATTCACTAGATTTCCTCCTATAATGTTTCCGCTATAACCATTGTGTTATCAGACAATTATGCTTTTTTAATTTCTTTTTCTTTTGCCATCTAGAACAGCAGTTGCATCTTCTCAGCACGTTGTGAGTTTTTCGGGTTACACCATGAAGCCAATATGCATATTGTGAATTGGCCTCCACAACGTCCTAATGTGAAAATCCAGTTTAATTCTAATTTTATAAGTGATACCCACAGTCTCAACAATATCCAGATTTTAAAAAAGGTTTGATCTTGTCTGAGGTCAAGGTAATTTTCTGAGCTAATCCAGATAAAGGGTGGTAGTCTGAAAAGGAGCCTAGTTGTCCAACCAATGAGAGTGCCCTCACTAATCACTATGAATGCTTCCATACATCAAAGTATGGTCGTAAGAAATCAGTAAACAGTAAAACATAGATAAAAATAAAAAACAAGCATGAGCAGCAAAAACAACACCACCTGCTAAAGCTTGAAGCCTTAGGATGTGTTGGATTCAAGAAGGAAATAAGAAACCACAGATAAATAAAGGAAAATGAAAATGATGAGCAGAACAGAAGAAAATTGACAGCATATTTTCTTTCATTCAATGATCAATCCACTTGCTCTATTTCAAACACATACCACTTATGTTTGAAGAAAGAGCTAATAAGCATGCTTAGCTATGCCAATGTATCCCGCAAGTCAAAAATAAAAAAAATAAAACCTCAAATTTTGTATTTCAAAGAAGAAAAAAAAAAAGGATTCAGATACCATAAATAATAAATTAAAAAGAAGGCAATCAGCAATACCTCCTAAAACAGTAGAAAAACTGATAAAAAGAAGTTTTTTTCAACAAATTACTTGGAGTCACCCTCATCGTTAGCTTTGTTCCTCGTCAGTGAGACTGAACTCCTTGGCCTTCTTGACGACATAAATATGTCCCGATCCATGTTCTTCTCGGATGACACAGCCCCTCCCCGGCATGGAGGCGGCATGGTGGAGACGGGGGAGCTAATGTACTGCATTGTGTCGTATATGCGAGGCCCGAGGTCACGACTCCGCCAGGGGAGTTAATGTAGAGATGAATTGGCTTGGAGGGATTCTCAGACTCGAGGAAGAGGAGCTGGGCGAAGACCAGGGCGATGGGGCCATTGATACAAATGATGCGCTTCTTGAGGAGACAGGAGAAGATGTGGTAGTCGCGCTCGACTCGAAGGTGTGTTCAATGACCATGGGGATGAGGCCGTAAGGGCGGACAGAGATGCAGTGCAGTAGAACGCCATGAGCCGGAGCACCACCACAGCGGCGGTGGCGATCGCTTGATAGGGTTTGGTGGATGAGTGACTTTGGGTGCGGACGGAGGCGAGAACTTAACTTTTTTTCCCGGAAAAGACCGGGATACATATATAATAAATATCTTCTGCTAAACATGGATAGTATAACCTTGAAAATAATTTAACAAATCTATTTAAATTTTTCTTATGCAAATGTTTGAAACTTTATTTCAATACAACAACAATAACAACTACTACTAAGCCTCAATTTCATACTAGATGGGATCAACTATATGGATTTTGTTTCTGTGTCCCTCAATCAATGTTAATTTTAGGTTTACATCTACCCTTCATTTTATTTTTTTATTGTTAAACTATTACATTTTCAAACCAAGACACATAGGTCTATGACGTATAGGGGTGGGAACTGGGAAGTCAACCGAATTTATCAGTAACCAACCAAATCTATATCGATCAAGGCGGTTCGGTAGATTTTTTTTAGAAATTTGGTTTTCGGACGGTTTTAGTACCGAAATAGCAAATACAGTAAGAAATTATTTGGTTTGGTTATTACCAAACCGATCCGAAAATAGGTGTTACATATAAATATAATACTTATATTTATATTTTATCTTAATCTCCAGTAGTTATGAATTTATGATTGGGTTTGGTGGACTGATTATCTTATGATAAGATAATGTTCAAATTTTAATTTAAATAATCAGATAAGAATCTTATATTCTATTTTGTAATCTAACAAGTGATGAAGACTATTTTATAATTTTTCGATTTCATGTTCAGGAATACTTTTATTCTCATAGATTTTTTTGTTTGAAATATTATTTAATATCTCGGTTTAGTTATATTTGTGGCCATGTTATTTGTATTACAGCTTTTATTTTTCAATTTCCACATAATTAGAATGCTCACTGATTTTAACTAACTATTTTTGGCCATGTGATTGTATTTTTGTAATTTAAAGTTATTGTTAGCTAAAGATATATATTATCTAAAACTTTGAAATCTAGAGGTATATTTTTAAAACTTTAGAAGTTATTGGTTGATTGGTATTTATTTTGAACTATATCTTTTATGTTAGCTAAAGATAAATTGTTTTAAATAAAAGTTTATCCTTAATCTATTTTACTTTAAGGGGGTTGATGAGTTGTTAAATTTCAAGATGAATTGTTAAAAAAAGTTTATATTTAATCTATGTTCATGAAAATTCAAGATAATTTTTTTAAAGAACATTTTATCCTTTCATAGATTCGGTAAGCTATAACTAATACCGATTCCAACTGAATTCTCGGTTCAACCGAGTGTAGGTTACCGATCCAATTTCGGTTCAGAATCGGTTCCTCATTTCTCAAAATCTTAAAAATTCGGTCGGTACACTGGATTCGGTTCGGTAATCTAACCGTTACTATCCCTAATGACGTATATGTCCAAACCATCTTAAACAGACATTTCTGTTAGTATAAAGACATTTTAGTTGGCATCATTTGACACCGTAGTGACATGATGGGTTGACCAAGGCAAGCAAGTTGACAAGTCAAAACATGGAGCACACTACATAGAAGTACCTCTATCTCTGGCAAAATGCTAATTGGAAAGGATCGATTGGAGACATACTTGGCAATAAGCTAGGAATAGGAGATAGAATTGAAGCCCATATTGGTGTTGATTTGAAGTGTAAGCTTGATTTGGAAAGTGGCTGCATGAATTGATTAAGAGCTGAATATTTGATTGGAGATTCTATGCAGGCCACATATGTAGAAGATTGATTGAAGCCTTGATTAAAGATTTGATTGAAGGTCATATTTAGATTAGAGGCTAAATATGGTAATGACTATTCTGGTGGAGATTTTGAAGAGCAAACTTGGATGAATAGAGATCAAGTTTGGATAGACCGCGCCTTGGTGAGGTGCGAGCTATGAAGAAGATTGCAGACGTGATGGAGAAGGATCTAACTAGTTGCCGGTGGTCGTGATCAGGAGGATCCGATAGTATTCGACTCAGACACAACCGGGAGGGTTGGAGGCGTCTTGAGGTCGTGCTGCAACGGAAGCTTCAACCTCAGGCAATCAGCAGTTGGGCCACGTTGCAAGTTCGGTTGCAACAAGAATTGCAACAACTAAATTTGGAAGAAGTCCAAACCACGAAGATTTCGAAAATCCTAAAAGAGGCAGGTGCGATTTCAACACATGGAGGCGTCAATATAATGCCCAGCTCTGAGGATTTAGGATGAGCCGACAGAGAGTCCCCTTGTGTGTAGGGTGACAGTGGCCATCGGACAATCTTGAGTGGGTGTGTATATTGTTAGAGGGTGAGCAATACCCTTGTACTCATGCCCTTCCAACTCTTTTAGTGGATTCTCTTCTCCATAATTGGTCCCCCAGACGTAGGCTTGGAAGTCGAATTGGGTTACTAACTTCTGTGTCTCCTTTCTTCATGATTACTTTGTCTTGATTATGTGAGTGTGTATGTGAGAGCTTGAGAGTTAGTTTGAGAGAGAAAACTATTTTAAACTCACGTAAACACCCTGAAAAACTTTCAATCTCTTATTTTATTCCAACACCTAAAAACAAATATTTTTTAGGGTTTGATTTGGTGTTTTGTTTGTCTTCTTTGGTTGATGATGTAGTTTCTTTTGGTAAACGAAGTTAAAGTTCTCGTTAGCTGTTACAAAACTTTGCAATTTAGTAAAATCTTCTCAGAGCCATTCCGAAGATTAATTATAGATTGTTATAGTTCTAGGGTTGTCCTCCATTTCTTGCCATTTTTTCCATTTTGTATGTGTGTTTGTTTTCCTCTCTTAAAATTAATTGTATACTCCATTTGGTGAATCTATCTAGCATCCTTCTGCATTATCTTGTTGTCTCCCTGCTGTTACAGTTGGGATCTTCCTTGCTTTTTGTGGATGAATAAATTATTAGTGTATAACTAGGCTTCCTTTATTCCCATTTAGTATAAAATCTTGAATCCCTCCTCCATGACTTCCATCTCCTCTTAATTCCTAGGCTGATTGTACTCTAAATATCTTTGTTCCTATAGTAAAAAAAGCCCTCTATTAGTAGTGAGAATGTAACCCACCCTATTGTGGCCTCTCCCTCCATGTTTTTTTTTTTTTTGGTGTAATAAAGAGCTAAACTTAGCCAAACAGAGTATGATTGTTTATCTCCTAAAACAAATAACTGTAATCTTTTGTAATCAAACAATAACCACTGGGGAATCAGATCTTTATCAATAAAATTCAGTATGCTCTTCTCCATTCTTGCCTCCTTTGCTAGTTTGTCAGCACAGTGATTGAAGTCTTTGGAAATTAGTTGTATGTTCCACTTGCTCATACTTCTGAGTAACTCCTTGCATTTCCTTGTTGTATTCCTGCTGGTTTCACATGGTTCTTCTACTACAGTAGTGAGCCATCTTGAAACCCATTGATTATTAGTATAGATGTGTCCTTCGTCCAAACCCAACCGTTGGAGTTTCTTCAGTCCATGCTTCACTGCCTTCATCTCACCTTCATATGCTGAGAGGGCTTTACAATTCCTAGCACCTGCATCACATAATACACTAGTGTTAGTGAGAATTATCCAACCAATACATGTTGTTAACTCACCTTCCTTCCAAGTTGCATCAACAAAGATGTGATACCTGATATCCTAAATACACTTAAATAAACATAAGCATCAACAAAGTTGCATCAATAAAAAGTGTTTTTGCCAAAAAAAAAATTTAATAGAGTTTTGAGATATAATAATGACTAACAATTGAAACACCAACCAACACATAACTATATTATCATTAAAATCTTTAATTTAAGGTTTATCTCCAAATAAATTCAAATTTTTTTAAAAACTAACCTTAATTCTAAATGGGATATCCCTCAACAAACGCCACTAGTGTGTTTGTAGTGAAAAATGTTTCCTTCTCTTTTGATCTATATCCATGCCTATTTATTGAGAAAGTCTGCACTCCTACTAAAGTAGATGGTAAATTGTTTCAGATTGAAACTATGGAAATAATGGTGAAGATAACCTTTGCACACAGGCCAACTACATCAGGCATGATGACAGTTAAAAGATGCTCATCTTTGAAATCTTGAAGTGCATCAATGAAAATGTTTGGCTTCTTCAGGTTTTTATATGTATAGTACTTAATTCTAAGTTCAATTTAACGTTGCTTACCACCTTAGTGTCATTTACTACAAGGGATGATCATATCTTTTTGCTTTTACAGTTGCTCAGTTTGTCATTCGGGATGAACTGAAAGTAAAAACAAAAGCGTACGTGTAGGTTAAAAAAAACTTTTCATTAACAGTTCAAACCATAGTTATCAAAATCGGATCGGATATTGAACTGTTGAAAGTTCCAGGTCAATATAAATAATAAAACACTATTTTAAATATTTTAATATTTGAAAAATAAAATAAACAAAAAAACCGGACCTGTTCAATGGCGGTTCATCCCAGGCCCAGGTCAATTGCAAAACCGGACCGATTCTGTGATCGGTTCACTAGTTCAACCGGTCGAACCGGCAATCCGGCCCGCTTCTGATAATTATGGCTCAAACAATAGATGGAATACCCCTATAAAAGTACTATTTATTTATATACCCCTGTAAAACTATGAAATTACTTTTATACCCTTATAAAAATACTATTTATTTGCTTACATCTGTAAATCAATTTTTGCTTATATGCCCATATGGTTAAGTTAACCTTTGAGGTGTTAAATTAATGGATGGAACGAGGACAAATTATTAAAACGGGTTTGCTTAGATACCCCTCTAATTTTTTTTTCTTATTTTATAGGTTTATTTATATAACAAATGACCATTATAGATTTGATAATATACCCCTCTAATTTTTTATTATAAAAAATAGACTTTAAGTTATTTAAATTTTAAATAACCCTTATATATTTATTTATATAATTTTTAATATTTTTATTTTTTTTCAAAACTTAATTTTTTTTAGTGAATGCACTTTATATTTATATGGTTTTTACAACCATATCCACAAAAATTTAAATCTATATATATATATATAATTATTCATTGTTACGGAAATTTTCAAATATAACAAATAAACAAATATACTATTTCTAAGTCGAGGAGCACCGGCTTATCACAGTGCATCTCTCGCTAACCGCTCTTAATCCATGCAACGAATAGGTACGCTTCCCACCCAACCTCTACTTTACTTAACGCCCATCAACTGTTCGAACAAATGCTCAAACTAATCTTTCTTTCTCTCCAAAATGCTCTAAACCTTCGCAAGACCTTCGTTTGGCGCTCCCATTGATCCTCCCACTCATCAAAATGAACATTCCATGCGCTCGCACACCCTCATTCTCGTTCCCTTTCTCCGAACGTCGCTGTTTAACAACGTTCTGCTCGCCTGCGCAACCGAGCAAGAAGAAGAAGGAGAAGGTCATCGTGATCTCAGGCCCAACCGGGGCCGGAAAGAGCAGGCTCGCACTGGAGCTCGCCAAGAAGCTCAATGGAGAGATCATCAGCGCTGACTCCGTGCAAGTGTACCGCGGGCTCAACATCGGCTCCGCCAAGCCTTCAACCTCCGACCGAAATGAAGTTGCCCATCACCTGCTCGACATATTGCACCCCTCGGAAGAGTACTCTGCTGGACAGTTCTATGAGGACGCGCGTAAGGCCACAAACGAAATTCTTGCAAACCAGCATGTCCCCATCGTCACCGGAGGCACAGGGTTGTATCTGAGATGGTATATGTATGGGAAACCTGATGTACCAAAGTCATCAATGGAGATTAGCTCTGAAGTGTTCTCCGAGCTAATGCACTTGCAGGAGAGGGGGAAATGGGACGAAGCGGTGGAGTTGGTGGTGAATGCCGGTGACCCAAGAGCTCGGTCAGTGCCCTACAATAATTGGTATCGGCTTCGACGGAGCCTAGAGATAGTTCGGTCCAGTGGTTCGCCACCATCTTCATTTACAGTTCCTTATGACGCATTTCGGGAGCAGGTGGAGATGAATGGAGGTGTTGTGAAGGACCTGGACTATGACTTCATTTGCCTGTTCCTCTCGGGGCCGCGCATTGATCTCTACAGAGCTATAGACTTGAGGTGTGAAGAGATGCTCATGGAGACTGAAGGACTGCTCTCGGAGGCGTCATGGCTTCTGGACATCGGACTCCGTCCGAGTACTAACTCAGCTACACGAGCTATTGGATACAGACAAGCAATGGAATACTTACTGAGTTGCAGAGATGCTAAGAGTTGCAGTGCTGAAGGATTCTTCGACTTTCTCTCTGAGTTCCAGAAAGCATCTAGGAATTTCGCGAAACGCCAAATGACCTGGTTTCGGAATGAAGCAATTTATCACTGGTTGGATGCAACAAGGCCGATTAAGGAAGTAATTGATTTTGTTTGTGATGTTTATCATGATGAGACTGGAACTGGGAGGGTGGTTGTACCTGAGAAGCTGAAGATGAAGAAGGATGTCAATGGCCGGCAGGAGACTTACGAGCTGAAATCATATCGACCGAGGAATAAGCTGTTCAACAGAGACTGCGATTGCCATCCTATTCTGGAATGGGTCTGGAGAACACAGTGTCAACCTGATGGAGTTGGTCACTAGGAATTTAACTTTGAGTGATTCTTGACGTTTCAAAACTGCGGATCTTGTTTTTTTCCTTGCGAAACTAAAGAAATGATTAGTCTAATGGCCCATAAAGTTCAATAGTCTAACCACAAAGTTCTCTGAATATTCCCGGTCAGTGAAAATCACAGGAACCTCCAACTGCTGAACATATTATAATAACTGATTAGTGGCAAAATAAGAAAACTCAAATAAAATGCTAGCCATCAATTACAAGCAGGGGAAGATCAATGCCGCCAAAGCCCAACTCTGAGATAACAATTTACACACGAGGATCATCAGTAACATATGTAGAAACTTGCATGAATAACCTTATAAAAATTTTCAATGACCTTTTATAAGCTAACCCGTTTTAAGGTTGGTACTATAAAACAAACAAAACAAGTTCAGAAGCCTGACCTGCAATACCAATTGCTCTTGGTTGATGATAAACTGTATTGTTAAAAGAAATTTACTGTCCTGTACAAATCAATGAATATTGATCAAGATTAATCATTTGATATACAAGAATGACAACTGTGTATATCTGTAATTGAGAAGCTCTAAACATCAGCATATTAGGTGATTTACAAGTTTGAAGTTCTGTAGTGTTCTGCTTACAGGAAAAAAGAAGCTTACCTGTCAACGACGAACATCAGAACACCTGAATTGTAGTGCCCATTCTATGAACCAAATGCCCCCAAGTGAATTTCTTAATGTTTCTATAACACATGAATTTAATGAGTGGACACCACTAGATATATACATACGCTTCTGTGCAAAAGCATTTTTTTATTATGTAAATATAGTAAAACATGTTTTTAAAAATATGGAGCTACAAAAATAAGAAATCTAAATGAAATTGAAATCCAAATTAAAGTCGGATAAGATTTAACAAAAACAATCACATGAAGATTCAAAATTCACGAATATTTAGAAAGATAAGGAAGTTTTAATTTTATAAAAATAAGATGAATATAAAGAGATAACAATGCTTTATAAGGATAAGTAAAAAAGAGAGAGAGAGATTTTAATTTTAGCATTAGAGTCTAAAACATTAGCAAGGAGAGAAAATAAAAAATCTTTTTTGTCTAACATATCAAGAAGAATTACGGTTAGTCATCCCCATGTCCGTGTTACGATATGTGTCCTACATAGATTCTCCTGCTGGCGTGTTAGGGTGACGCTATAATCTCTACAAGAAACAATGGTGACACTTGTTTCCCAAAAAATAGTCCTACAACATAGTGTTGTTTCATTTAAAATTTCACTTTTCTAGTATAAAATAGAAACATATCCAAGATCATACTATGGACATATAATAATCAAGTTCCTCCCATACTTTCACTAAAGAAGTAGAGGTTAAAGTGAAGAAGATGAAAAGCAATAATAGTCCCTAAACCATTTATAAAAAATTTTAGTCCAAAATTTATGTGCTTCATTTAGTGAACGAATCATCCAATACTAAGGCATATACTGTGTCCATAGTCTGATCTTGGATATGTTTCTATTTTATACTAGAAAAAATAGTCCCTAAATGAATCAAGTCAAGAAGATGAAAAAGCAATAATAGTCCCTAAACCATTTATAAAATTTTTTAGTCCAAAATTTGTGTGCTTCATTTAGTGAACAAATCATCCAATACTAAGGCATATAGTGGATATTGTGGGACTCATTTAAGTAGTTGGGTCTCAAACTAATGGTGTCTGTCAAAACCCTTTGCCGAGGTAGCTGAAAGAAAAGTCCTTAAAAAAAAACCAAATCCAGCCGGTCTCATATACATACAATAACTTCTAATGATTATGTTTCCTTTGTTTGATAAGGATTACAGTTAGGGCTGTCAAACGATCAAGTTGTTTGTGAGCAGCTTAGTAAAAGCTCGAGCTTGGCTCAGAATTTCGAGCTTTCGAGCTGAGTCGAGCTCAATTGAGCTCAGCTCGAAAGCTCGAAATTTAATATTAATATATTAATATATAATATAAATATAAATATTTAATATTAATAAATAGTATATAATATAAAAACATTAATTTATAAATAAGGTTTTAATTTCAAGCTAAATCGAGCCGAGCTCAAGATTTCAAAATTATAATTTTAATTTCGAGCTATCGAGGCATGCTTGAGTTTTCGAAATTAAAATCAAGCTGAGCTGGAGCAAACTTATTCAAGCTAATTTCGAGCTCGAGGTAGGCAATTTCGAGCCGAATTCGAAATGAGCCCAGCCCAATCAAACTCGGCCCGTTTACAACCCTGATTACAGTACATGAACAGATAGTTGTACCTTCCATGTGACAAATAAAATAGATTTGATGAGTCTGGATTTCATATTATAAAGCCAATGACAGAGCAGGAAAGCAGCTTTCGACTTTTGGAATTAGCAATCAAGTCAATATAGAGCCCTTGCTCCTTTCCTCCGTCCCCAACCCCTCTTAAAGTCTCACATGTTAAGTACTAAATAGGAAGTGGAATTTGTTTTCATTTGATGCTCTTCATTGATCCTATGCATGCTAGAATGACAGATATTTTGCCTTAGATTCAGGTTGATAGAAAGTCATCACAATCACAGTTATTGAACTGATTACCAACTCAAAGATAATTAAAATCATTGAGTCATTCCAAAACCAAAGAGTGAGTAAGTCAATGATAGCACCAGATGGTTTGCTGCCATAAACAAATATTTTCAGGGAGCTACACAGATAATGATGTCAGTAAAAAGTAAGAAAATGGTTTATTCTGACAATAAATCTACCAGATGAATGAATACTCAGGTAAAAGAAAACTTTCTGAGACGGGGAAGGGAGATAAAACAAGGACTTGAGGAAAGTTTCAATTTCAAATCACTTGGGTGCTTTAGTTACTTTGTTTTTACCAATGACAAGACAAAAAACACATTTTGCCCTATCAGTATGGAGAAAACAATATGACATGTCAGGCAATGAAGTACTTACTGAGTTGCAAAGAGGCTAACAGTTGCAGTGCTGAAGGATTCTTCCACTTCCTCTCTGAGTTTCAGAGAGCATCAAGGAATTTTGATAAGCACCAAATTACCTGGTCTCCGAATGAAGCGATTTATCACTTGGTTGGATGCATAAGGCTGATGAATTGATTTTGTTTGCAATGTTTATCATGAAGCAACTGGAAATGGGAGGGTGGTTGCACCTGAGAAGCTGAAGATGATGAAGGATGTCAATGGCCAGCAGGAGACTTACGAGCTGAAATCATATTATGTGAGGAATAAGCTGTTCAACAGAGACTGCGATTGCCATCATATTCTGGAATGGGTCTGGAGAACAGTGTCAACCTGATGGAGTTCGTCACTAGGAATGCAACTTTGAGTGATTCTTGATTTTTTCAAAACTTCGGATCTTGCTTTTTTCCTTGCAAAACTAAAGAAATGATCAGTCTCATGGAGAATAATACACCTGAAGTTCAATAGTCTAACTACAAGGTTGTCTAAATGTTCTTGATCAGTGAAAACAACAGGAATTTCCAACTGCTGAACATATAATAACTGATTAGTGGAAAAATAAGAAAATTCAAATCAATGTCGCCAAAGCCTGGTTCTGAGACAACAATTTACACAGAATCATCAGTAACATATATAGAAACTTGTATGAACAACCTTATAAAAATTTTCAATGACCTTTTATAGCCTAACCCGTTTAAGGTTGGTACTATATAACAAACAAAACAAGTTCAGAAGCCTGATCTGCAATACCAATCATTCTTGGAGTCTAATAAAATGTATTGTCAAAAGAAATTTACTGTCCGGTACAAATCAATGAATATTGCTTAAGATTAACCAGTTGATTTACAAGAATGAGAACTGAGTACATTTGTAAATAGAGAAGCTCTAAACATCAACATCTTAGGTGATTTACAAGTTTGAAGTTGTTCTGTAGTGTTCTTCTTACCGGAAAAAGAAGCTTTTCCTGTCAATACGGCACCTCAGAACACCTGACTTGTAGTGCTCTGCAGTGAAAGAATTGTCATGCCTTATCAGAAATTTGAAAATATGATTTAATGATCCAAATATGAATGAGCCCAACAACTTTACACTCAATTAGCTTGTTTTGTTTCTAGCTTTGTGAAGTGCAGTGAGTATAGGTGCTTCCAAAATGAAATGGAAATAGACCCAATGGCTCATTACAAGTACGCCCAACCTTCCACCTGTACAAAGGTCCTGAAAGCGAGGAAATAAATAAAAATTATAGATTCACATCAAGTGTTACAGTATTCATGATATGATCATGAAATTCAAGATGGAAAAGTAAATTAGATTAGACAAGAATATTAGCTAAATCTACATTTCAAAAAATCAGGCAAAGGTAAAAACAAAACAATAACTTGGTGGACATAAAAAAAAAAAACCATCATTACCATCAATAATTTCATAACAAGCTTAGCCCAGCCCATGCAGTTATCAATGCACTCATGCAGTTTGTACCTATTTAAAATTTGAACAAATAGAGAATCAAAAGCCAGGTGGCTTAAAAGAGACCGTTGGTTGGTAGTCCTAAATAAGAACAAAAAGTGAATTTCTTAATGTTTCAAGAACACAGATAGAGAGTATCCAAGTGAATTTAATGAGTGGGGCCCACCAATAATGTCCTCTTGGCCCATTGGTATCGGGTCTCTTGTGTAGGGTGTAGATAGTTGGAAAGAACCCAGGATCGAACCCCCCATGACCTTAAGGTGAGGGCGCGCTGACACTTGTCGCCTTTGTAAAAAAATGAGTGGGCCCCACCAAATATATTCATGCACTTTGGCCCAAAAGCATTTTTTAATTATGTAAATGTAGTAAAACGCACAAAATAAGGGTTTTTTAAATCAAATTGAAATCCAAATTAAAGTCAGATAAGATTTAACTAGAACAATCACATGAGGATTCAAAATTTAAGAATATTTAGAAAGATAAGGAAGTTTTGATTTTATAAAAATAAGATAAAGATAAAGCAAATATAATGCTTTAGAAAGATAAGTAAAAAAAGAAAATTAAGCAATATAAATTTTAGTGTTGGAGTAAAAAACAGTAGTAAGGAGCCAAGGAAAACCCTTTTGTCTAATCTATGGAGTAGAATCACGGTGAGTCATCCCCATGTTGTTACGGAAAAAATGAGTCATCACCATATTCATGTTACGGAATAAAATATGCATCCAATGTAGATTTTCCTACTGGTGTACCAGGGTAACACTGTAATCTCTACAAAAATAAACAATGAAACTTGTCTAAAAAGTGTCTAATAAAATAGTGTTCTTTCATTTAAAATTTGACCGTTCTACTACAAAGTAAAGCCAATCCAAAATTAGACTATGGGCATATAGTAACCAAGTTCTTTACATACTTTCACCAAAAACGACATAGAGGTTAGATGACACAAGTGAAGAAGACGAAAAGGCAATAATAATCCTGAAATCATTTATAAAATTTTGTTATCCAAAATTTCCATGCTTTATCTAGTGATTGGTAAAAGACAAGTTCAGCATGTCTGGTATGCAAAAAGAAGGTTCTATTGATTCTCTATCATACATGTGACAAATAACACACATTAGATGGAATTAGCTATCCTTCCCTCCCCAACCTCTCAAACTCTCAATGTTATAGAAAGTGGCATTCGTACTTATTTGATTCTCTTCATTGATCCAATACATGCTAGAATGACAGATAATTTCCTTTAGATTTGGGTTGATAGAACGTCATCGGTGAGTTTTCTTAAACTTAAAGAGTATGTAAATAAATGAAGGATAGCACCAGATGGTTTGTTGTCAGTAACCACAATTTTTCAGGGAGCTACATTGATAATGATGCTCGAGTAAAAAGTAAGAAAATGGTTTCTTCTAATAATAACTTTACCAGATGAATGAATATGAAGGTAAATGGAAACTTTCCACATTTCCACTGGTAGTGGAAGGGGAGATAAAACAAGGATTTGGACAAATTCCAATTTAAAGTCACTCTGTTTTATGTGCGTTTGTTTTACCAATCACATGGCAACAACCAGATTTTGTCCTGTGGAGAAATTTTTTGTGACAATCATTTCACCACCTTATTATATAAATATAGGGTTAGATGACATGAATAAAGAAAAAAAAAAAAGGCAATAATAATCGGCAACCATTTTTTTTGGACTATTTCCTTTAACCTTATCCATCTCTCAATATCACTCAGGTTCATTTAATTCTTACATAACAAATTCCTTCAAATTAATTCACACATTGATTATTTGGTGTTAAATTCTTCAGACTGGTCAGTCAGGAAATGTTTGCTTTGATTGGATGAATGCACTTTAAGTGCACTTACAGATAAAAGGGGATAAGTGGCGATGGATTTTACACATGTTATCCTGTGTTATATATAAACATAAACATGTTTACCATGGTTTTCACAAGCTTTATGCTTTCTTAATGTGTTTCTATGAAAACAAATCAATAAGTGGTGTTTCATTTGACACATGTTACCATAAATTGTATACAAACATGTTTAGGATTATTTCTTTTAAGGGTGTTTCTATATAAATAAATCGATTTTTTGTTTCTATAATCCAGCAAATCTAAAATCTGAATTTATGTTTTTTTTTTTTTTAATTTTTTTTTTATTTGCAGAAGCTTCATAAATCTTCTATATCTTTTCCTTATTTTTTTAAAACTTCATGGTCCTTACTTATCATTTTCTTATGTTTATAAACTCGCATGATTTTTTTGATTTTATAAAATTTTATCTTATTTTAATTTGAATTTCAATATGATTTAAATCCCTAATCTAATTTTGGTAGATTCATTTATCTAAAAACTAAAAATAGATTGGATAAGGTAAAATATCAATCCCATATCCATGTATCAGTTTTAACCAAATTCCCTTTGGGGTCGGCATACTTGGATACTGAAAACCCATACAAGTCCCCAAACAAACACTGAATTTGATATAAGACTCGAATCTAAAACCTCAAATGCATTTGACAAAGTTATATAACATCATCCGCATGACAGTATAAAAAAGTTTAAAGACAACGTAAATCCGTTGTCATCCATTCAGGATGAGCTTAGGTATTACTACAACACATGCTGACCAGCATAACCATTAAAACTAATGCCACAACACTAGTTCTATTTAAGCTAGATAACAATCATTGCACAGAGGCTTCATCTCATGATTTAATAACAAGTTCTTACCTCAAGCTTTGATTAACATCCTCGATGCAGCCATCAAGAGGCAAGACTAAATATAACATGAACAGAGCCCTGCCAATAACCTACACCAGATTACATTCTCTTTTATTGGCAGGGCCTTTTTTGAAAGTTGTTCATGAATACAGGACAAATTCCAGGTATAATGAAGGATGTGAACATCCTCAACTTTGACATGTTGCGGGGCAGCTGAAACAAGGGAAGAAATTTTCTAAGAGTTCAGAAAATTCAAAGATGCTTTCAAGAGAACAGGAAATATAGGACATATTCACGTGAACTAAGACATAACAATAATTACTGTATGGAATACTCATACCAGATTCATGAAAGAAAAACTTCCATTTAACTTTATGCTGAACTCCAATTAAGAGCAGGAACATCAGATGGCGGTAAGTGGTGGGGATGCACATGACTTAAGGGAACTACAAAATGACACAATTGCACTTAATGGCAGAGAATGGGGAGGTAGGATCTAAGATGCCAAACACCAATACTGAAAACATTACCTGGAACTGAAGGTCCAGAAGGCATGGAGTTATGCAGATGTGGATGCTGGTAGACAGAATTTTGATGAGGCCTTTCCATGTTTGATCTATAAAATCCTGACAAGAGAAAAAAGGAAAAATCGTTGGAGACATCCACTTCATACCTATCTTAAGTTTCAAGATTTTTTCAAGTAAGTCCAGGCATTTGTTATTTAAAAGGTAAATAAATGGTTGATCTGAAATTAATAAAGAGAAAAAAAATAACCAAAACAAATAACACTCACTGGATAGCAAAAGAAAATAAAAAGAATCCTACTATCAAAAATTGGAACAGATGGCCAGATGTTTGACTTTACCAGACGTATGAAAACACTATCAAGTTTTTTCTTTCACAAAAGTTGAAGAGTTACGGCTGTTTCCTCCAGAGAATTCACCAAATTTGTGCCTTCATCCAACCTTGGAATAGCACTTATTTTTTACTTAGCATACCAAAATGGCTGTAATGTGTGGTCTGGATAGAGCCGTGCTTTACAAATGAGTCTCTTGATAGGTGTGCACCCTTACTTTAAAAACTAATGTAAATGTAAAGGACATTCAATACTTGGTTTAAAGAAAATATAGATATCATACCATCTTGGGGAAAAGGTACACCTGAGCTTGATGGACCTCTCCCTCCAGCAACCCAAATACTATTCCGACCATCAGAAACGAAGTCAGTAGAATGCACTCTCCTTTGCCCGTCAAGAATGTCTTGTCCCCTACCACCAACATGAGCATGTGGATAAGGACTATATGGCTGCTGATAGTTTTGTTGGCTCACGGGATTCATAAATGAGAAAGAGTTAATTTGTGTTTGTACAGTTGGAAGGGGATGGTTTGGCGGAGCTTGTGCAGTTGGAAGGGGGTGGTTTGGCGAAGCTTGCACAGTTGGATGGGGATAATTTGTAGGTGCTTGCCAAGGGGGATAAGGTCCCTGCTGGAATGATCCACTACCGGATTGGAACTGGGGGTTATGAGGATGTTCGGAAGTAATGTACATATCATTACACCCATATTCACAGGGTCTAGGAGTAAAACTGGGCATAGGCTGTAAAGTGCCTAGGTTCATTGTCCCAAAGGTAGGAGGCTGCAGAAAAGCCCCTTCAACATTGGCAGAAACAGTACCATGACCATGGATGGCAACATTTCCAGTCACCTGAGCTCCTTGATTGCCCTGCAAACAAAAAGATTCAGGATAATGAATGCTGATCGAAGTTTAAATAAAAATCAGGAGCCCAAAAACTTACACATGGAGGCCTGCAATGTTCTTGAGCTATGGGAGGGCAATAAGTAAAAGATGGTGGGAGTGAAGGTCCAGGGGGTGGGAAGTATCGCGAAGGTGGAAATCCTGGTGGAGGTGGGGATGATTTGGGTGGTGGCGGGGGCAAAGGTGGTGGTGAAAGAGGCAAAGGAGGAGGTGGAGGAGGATAATCTAAAGGTAAAGGAGGACCCATAGATAGAGGCCATGCCTCAGCTAGATTGTTCAGTGATGATTGTGAAGATCCTCCAAAAAACTGACATGGTTGCCGTCCATTGGAATCATAAACTAACACGCCTTTCTCTTCTTCTGATACCTTACACACATCTTCCATTTCTAGTTCCACATCCACATCCTTCAATATGCGATGGCCTTTCTCACTAGGCGCGAAGACACAATTTCCTGCTTTGGCCAAAGCAATGTCAGATTCAACCATTAATTCCTTGCCACTGTTCTTGCACAATCCACTTGGGATATCTTCACCTTCAAAAACATGATCAGACAATGGACCAGGTAACCGGAAAGCTGCGTTGCTGCAAGGATAGATAAAAAAAATGAATGTATTCAAATCAGGGATGATAGGGAAAATAACAAATAGAACAACAATAAGAGAAAAAACCAGATATCTTGTAAAGCCACGAGACTCTAAAGAAGATTATAAAGAAAGACAGTAAAACCCAATTGATATGCCAAGTTCATAACTCCCTATTTAAATTCAAAGTACTTTAGGTAACATGAAAGATGTCTAATTTGGCTATGGTCAGCTGGCCGTCCAGTGGTAAACAATAAAAATTTGCTGAAAAAAGAGATGATGGAAGAAATCTTGAAGAAAAACAATCATTTATAAAGTTGCTAGAAATGAAGAAAACTAGGAGCTAGGATTCAATACCACATGATATTACAAAAATTTTAGTATATAAACCAATTCCAACCAGCACAAATTCGAATGCATTAATTGAGTAATGCACAAAATTGAAGTGAGAATTTAATTTGCAAGAAGTATTGTCAGGAGAAAAAGAATAAAACAGGAGGAACAAAAAGAATTAGATAAATACAACCTGTTATTTGCTTATAGGAAGAATATGGTAGAGACACTTGAACATAACACAACAATGCATGCAAAATAAAATATAAGCTGTTAATATGGGATAAAAGTTGGGTGGTCTGGAGAGATAATGAGAATAGATCTACAGCCCACTACTTTATACCTAATGTTAAAATTATTATAACACTACAATGGGAGCACTGATAAATCATAGAGGTTATAAATCCTAGAGGCAGTCCTTCTAATCCAGACATATTCTGCTGATGGATATGTCCCATTGCATTGAGGATCTGCTAGAGCAGTATTGCTTCGGAATTGTAAACTACATGATGCAACTAAAATTACACAAAACAAAATGTAGTAGAAATAAATATATAAAATGATATAAACACACTATTACCTTCCATTCTCATCAACAAGCACTCCTTTCATTTCTCTTATTGGATCATCTACAGAACGCAGAAATAAACCAGAATTCCTGTCATCCTTTGGAGCCTCTAAATAATGCATGTACTGATGAAGAACTGCTTCCGGCATGATTTTCCTCTCAACCCATAATCTCAGAACCTGAAAGGGACTTTGTTCAAGTTTATGACTTAAAACATCTTCCATAGAGATAATAGGACCAGAATTACCTTCAGGCATTGGTGGCGATTTTCACAAGCACTAGCTCCAGATGGCACAGC
This sequence comes from Dioscorea zingiberensis, assembly GCA_026586065.1. Classification (NCBI taxonomy): domain Eukaryota; kingdom Viridiplantae; phylum Streptophyta; class Magnoliopsida; order Dioscoreales; family Dioscoreaceae; genus Dioscorea; species Dioscorea zingiberensis. Next base: position 39,417,659 of record CM048826.1, read on the forward strand.
AGCACCCAAAAGACGAGGTAAAGCAGCTTGCACAGCTGGTATATAGGATGCACCAGCAATGCCTAATATTTCGTAAAATGAGAGAAATTCTTAGAATCTTTTGCTACCTCGATATTGTGTGACATGGCTACAATTAAATTAATGTTCTAGCACACAGTAATGTAATGTAACAACATGCAAAATGCAAGATGGATCAGGAAGGTATCCTAAATACACTTAAATAAACATAAGCATGACTTTAAAAAACCGCCTTATTAAAGGATAACAAGGAAAGATTGGCATCAACTTCATTGTGATGGGTCTAGAACCGTGGCTAAAATAACTATGATTTATGAAGAATACGGAATCACTTTAAGGAACAAATAGGTATAGCTGAAATATCTTTATTTTTTTAGAGTAACATTTAATCCAAAAGCATGTTAAATGAAAAACAAAAAGCAAGAACTTCATAGAAACAGCAGGTCCCGGTAGAAATACCCTACCTTTTTGGCTATGAGAACACTGAGTGATAGAATCCACAAGAAAGAAGAGATCCACTTTACGACGAAAGCTGGATTCACCCTCCAACTTCCAGATGATAAGGTCTATAACCTGCCAATAACCAGCATCCGTGATCAAGATAGAATCATCTACATAAGACCTAAGTCAAACTATCAAAGTGAACAAACCCTAACAAATTAGGAACGCATGTGACATAAAGAAAATCAGAATAAAATAAATAAAATTGAGATATCATTTAAACAACTAAGCTGATAATTGTCTTCAAAGATCACATTTCTCTAATGACCAACCAGAACCATACACAAAATTGGTCAAACAGGTTGAAGAACACCTACCAATCACTGTCAATCATAAAGAGGGAATGAAAATATCTGCTTCCACAAAAGAAAATTAATCTATATATATATATAGAACACAGAAGATCAAGCAGTATGTACTCACAAGACAATAACCTGAACAGTATGTGATGGCTGATATGGAGCTCAGAAGAATTGACTATGAGCATAACAATACTTTATGATATAAGCTCACCTCAGAAGCAATGCCATATTTGGCACAACCAATGGCAAATCGGGTGGCACGGCCTATACTTTCCTTTGTCCTAGAGAGAGTCTCCATCATTCCCTCTAAAGCTTCACGGGCAATTGCAGCACCAGCGCCAAAGCTCAAAGAACCCTCACGTGATCCCCTACTAGATCTAGTAAGGTCACATTCATCAATTTCTCCTTGATTTGTAGATGAGATCTGATGGGAAGGCTTAGGAGAAGGCTCAAAAGATGCAAAAGTAGTGAAGTCTTGTGGGTAAGTATGAACAGAACTTCCTGAAGTAAGCATATGGATAGCAGAGGCGGTGCTTGGAGCAGTTGTTCCATGAACCACAGGAGTGGGAACTGGCCCAGAGATTAAATAGTCATGAAGTAGACCCCGACTGAGTGATGAGGTTGTAGCAGCCCCTGACCTGTGATTACAGAAGTAAATCAGCATACATCAACCATAGTCAAGAGGTAATATGCATGCATGAGAAATGAAACGGGTATCAACTAGTATACAAAATCATCCAACTTAATACTGTGGTCAGATGAAAAATTAGACTCAGACCTTTCAGTAGTTGCAGTCATTTTGAGATTGGTCTTCGGCACGAACTTAGCTTTTTCCAAGGAAGAAGACAGCCCCTCCTTTTGTAAAGTAGCCAGGTTATGAGTATAATTGAGGCTCTCAGAAGCCTGGCTTGAAGATTTGGGAGAACCAAACTGAATATTCTTTCCTGTGTTACCTGAAGCTTTAATTTCATCCATGACTGGTTTAACTATTATTGTCTTGTGTTTACCACCAAGAGCCAGTTCAGATTTCGAATAAACTTTGTTTTTCCTGCTGGACATATAAGAGGGTTTGGATTCTGGCTTCCCAAGGTTGTAGGAACTACTTAACCCAGTAGTCCTTTCTTTGCTTATTGCCAAAACTTTTCCACAGTCAGATGGAGAACTTGTCCCAACTTGAACAGGTGATGTCCTAGCACCAGATGATTTGTCCTCCATCAAGGAATTTGGAATTCTCAATGCAGAATGGTTAGAATATCTTGCAGAAAATTTGCTGTTTTCTGGCTGTAAACAAGAGTTATTCACATCGGAATTTGATGCCGCGAAAACTTTATCATTTTCTCCATGATGGACTGGAGTTTGCTGTTCTTCATCTTCTTCATCATCCACTTGAAATGTTCTCCGCCTGTAGCGTAAATAGGACGTGGGTGGTGTGTCACAATTACTTGCAAGGACATCATCCCCTTTGTCGGAGCTCCTTTCACAGGATAAAGAATTGTTAATAGAAGATTTACTAGTAGCTTCCAATTCCCGACATCGTTCTGACGGTGGGAACGCAGCATCCTCAGCTGATTTATTGTTCCCAACCTGACGAATATCTGTTATGGACAATGAGGGTTTTTGGCCTTTCGACAAGCTTGTAGATTTCTTCCTTTTTAGGACTGTATCTCGTCTATTTTCAGAAGCAGACTGTGCTGCCTGCTTCCTAGCTTCCTTACGAACAACACCAACCATATCATTTCCATCTTCTGTACCCTTTAATCTCTTAGCTGGTTGTGAATCATCAGTTGAAGCAGTTTTATGCTTTCTATTCCTGATGCTATGCAGCTTTTTCTCTGTGTGGGCCCTACTAGATGATGATCTTTCAGGCATTATGCTTTCATCCTTATCTAGCATTACCTTTTCAATGCCCTCACACGACAAGTATATTTCAGATAAGTTCTTAGATCTTTTTGTCATGTTGACCTTACTTCCGTTATCCTCATCCACATCTGGTCTTGGACAATTATGCTGCAGTTCTTTAACTTCACAGGGAGCATCAGACTTTTCTCCTCCCTTGATGGAATACACCTTCAGGCGTCTCCGCCTTTTGAGGTTTTTCTTCTCTCTCAGAACAACGTTTGGTTCAGAAATTGGCTTTCGTTTTTCACAAACATTCACCTTTGCTGGCTTCTGCAATTCTTGTGCATTTTTAGAATAAAGTACAAGAGCCAAAGATTCATTGTCAACCAGATCAGCACCGTCACCTTCATTACCGCCAAGAGGTTTACCTCTGCTAACAACGGGACTTTTTGGCTGAGCCTCATTTACTTCAGTCTCAGGGAATACCTCTGTACCATTTTGCTGATTAATACAAGGATGAGGGCCAATGGAGTTTTCCTCCTTCAGGCAGTATGTGTCAACTGCGGAGGACAACACAAGGCCAATGGATTTCCCATCATTGACCTCTACAGGGTCACTTGAACTCTTTCTGAGCTGGTTTTCGAAAGCCTCACAAACCTCATCAACAGCACTACAAAAATATTTGAAAATCTTACTGTGACGTTGAGCTAACAACTTCCTCTTTGATGCACTAGTAAATAACCGGATATCAGCTGGGGCAACAAAAGCACTGCAAAATGATAACAAATTAAGCCTGTGTAAGTTTAGAAAGGATGTAAAACAATTTTAGCATATAGAAATTGAGCAATATAAAGAATGAGATTTGTTTTTCTTTGCAACAGATCAGATAGTTAGACAGATAATTAACAACCAAAAAAGTAAGTTTTAAACTTTAAACTCAAAACCAATGGATTCTAATTCAAGCAAAGACATTAAAAAAATAACATTAGAAATCAAGCATAATTTCTAATAAATCCCAAACATTAAAAAATCATTTGTTACTGTTATAATGTATAAAAAGTTTAGAGATAAACCATTTTCTGACTGCTTAAAGAAACAGAAGAGATTTTGAATAAATTCATAGGCATGCATGATAATAGCACAAAGTTCAATAGTCAATGATTCCAATCAAAGAGTTATTCACGTGATTATTGACATGTTGGGTAAAATTAAATTGGATGGACTGGACTGGAAAGATAATGCAAACTTTAATTCATTAAATTAAAAGAAAATGTAAGTGACATGCAAGTGTAACAAAAAGTACATAAGTCACCATTGGAAATCAACCATGCTTTCTAATAAATCCTAACATTGAAGAAACATCTACTGGTGTCATAATGAATAAACAATTTAAAGATAATCATTTCCTGACTGCTTCAGAGAAAAAAAAAATTATTTTGAACAAATTCATAGATATGCATGATAATAGCATAACGGCACCACAACAGTCAATGACTCCAATCAGACATTCATCTAAGCATTGACATGTTTGGTAAAATCAAAATAAATGGACTGAAATGAAAAGAATGTACATTTTTAATTCGATCAATCAATTATAAACGTAAATAGCATGCAAGTACGACAAAAAGCACATAAGTGACTATTGGAAATCAAACATAATTTTTAATAATCCTGAACATTAGAAAAACATCTGCTACTGTTATAATGTATACACAGTTTAAAGATAAACCATTTCCTTATGGCTTCAAAAAAAAGAAAACAAAAGATTTTGAACAACTTCATAGACATGCATGATAATAACATAATGCCTCCTTGACAATCAATGGTTCCAAGCAAACATTCACGTAAACATTGACGTGTTTGATCAAATCAAAATAAACCGACTGAAATGGAAAGAATGTAAATTTTTAATTCAGTATATCAATAATAAACGTAAATGACATGCAAGTACGACAAAAAGTAGGTAAGTGACTATTAGAAATCAAGCATAATTTCCTAATAAATCCTATACATTAGAAAAGCATATACTACCGTTATAGTATGTAAACAACCATTTCTCGACTGCATCAGAAAACAGAACAAGAGATTTTGAATAAATTCACAAACATGCATGATAATAGCACAATGATTCCAAACAGCCAATGACTGCAAACACAATCATTTATGTAAGCATTAAAATATTTGATAAAAATTAGCATTTGACAGAGATAGAGAGAATCCAAATGTTTAATTGGTCAGATCAATAGCAACCGTAAACGACATGCACATACGACAAAAACCATATGTTCGTAACCATCAAAACTATACCGATACACAAAACAAGGAAGACAACCAAAACTAAAAGAAACTTATTTCCTCATAGCTCACATTTCAGATGTTCCGAAGAACTTAACACAGAACTTTTCCGGGTCAGGCATCTGCTCCCAATCTTCTGGCCTGATTATCTGAAATAGGGTAACAATCAGACCACAAAAGCAAAGAATGAAGAATTATCATACTTATAAAAATCAAGACAATGGTGAAAGATTAGCAAAAGTTCTAAGCACGAACTCTTAAATTCCAAAAATAAAAAACCTAACTAACACCGGTACATGATCAAATAAACTTCCAAACCCTAGATGTCTAGCTCCATAAAACCAAATTCCATGAAAAAAAAAGCTCAAGGTATCCGATCCCACCAACAAAATAAAAAACAAAATTCAATCAAAAGAAAGCACCTTCCCAGGCCACTGCCGCAATCCCTTGATCTTGCACAGCACTAGATCACCCGGTTCCAACTCCTTCACCTTCTCCTGGATGCCACCCTTCCGATGCACAGGTGCCATTTGAGAATCCTTTTTCAACACCCTTCCTTGAGAAATCCTATCTGAAACCATTAACAAGGTTAAAAATCGAAACAAAACATCCTAGCATAAGCTTCTTGATGTTAATGGGTCTGGTTGCGCACCGAAGATGAACCCCGGCTCCGCGGCTACTACAACCGCGTGATCGAGCGTTCAGTGGACACCGACAATAGGATTACACTTGGTTTCTTTACCGGAGATAAGCTCAATGAGACGCTAGCTAAGAGAGAAAGAGAGAAAGAGGGAGGAAAAGTATACTCAACAGCCAATGGGTTGAGAGATAGAGTGAAACCCGTCGGTGTTGTGAAAAGGGCACTGTTTTCAAGATTATAGGGTTTTGAACCAAGACGGTTTGGAGGGTTTGCAGTTAAACGTGAATCTCTCTTCTATAGTCGCCACGTGTCACCCGAGCATCATCGGGCTCACGTTGAAAATTCATCTAAAAGCTACATTCAATTCATTTTACTATTAAATTTGAATTCATTTATTATATATATATATGGTAATAAATTAATATAAATATTTTGAAACACATACAATGAACATGAATGATATTATTGTCTCAATTTTCCAAAATTTGTTCATCCTAATTAATTATATAAGTGCAGCATTTATAACATAATAACCTTACACAAATCATCACCATATACATGCATTATTTTTATTTTTATTTCTTTTATTGTAGTGATTTTAATATAATTGGTTTTAAGAACATACGGAAGCTTGTATACTCTTCTTACATTATACTAAATCCTGATATTTTTTAATTCAATACTACAAATAGAGGTACTCTACAATATATTGTTTGATTAAGTATAAAATACATGTCAATATAAGATTAGGCCCTGACCAACAGCCAAACAAAATAACCCTCATCGCCGATATAGGAATCTCAAAAAATGTTCCTCAAAACAGGAGGACATCCACAATCCTTAGACACCAAAAAATGACACTAATCAACCTAACATTGATATCCTTCATAAGATAAACGAATAAAACAATCCATCTGTATTGACAGAAAAGTTGGGTAAGCAGAAGGCTGTGGGACAAAACCTTCATATGAAAACAACTGAAGGAGAAGAAAAAAAGAATATAAACTGTCAGTAAAAAAAGGACTTTTTGGACTAAAATTTTTATTTAGCTTCTATCGCAAGACAAGGTTAGGAACTCAGGTCACTCTTCCATAAACACGAGTTCATGTTCAACAATTAACCTTGTATGTATGATTTACCAAACCAACAAGAAAACACTATACATGTCCAACAAGTTCCACTCACCTTAAACGAAGTGATACCCATAAAATTAGTAAAACCTAACATCTCAAAACCCAGCCCAAGTTACTGAAAAATGTATAACAAAAAGAACTAAAAAGGACAGGTAAAATGAAGCCTTGCAAAATTACTTATTCAAACTAAACCAATAGCATAGATCTAAAAGCACATAAAAATTGTCAGTACTTCAGATATCTTTGGCAGGTGAAAGGAAACAAGCTCAAAGACTAGCTGATTCATGCCAGAAACATTTGATATAAAGTATTCAAAATCATTGTCAAATTGAATACCAATTGAGATAGTTATCCATATCGTATAGCTTTCCGATATCTCTTTAAATGGATAGAAATGAAAAGTGCCTTAAAAACATCAAATGAACAAGCTACCTGCCGTCCATTCCCAGAGTCTTTCAAGATTTGTGTCTTTATAACATAAAGTTTCCAAGAGAATAAATTCTCTTAGTACTTATATTAAAATTCAACTTTTGTTTTCAATTTAAAAATCATATAAACAAGTACAGCTTCGGCAAAATTCACCTAATTTCGATGACATATCATGAATTATTGCCCAAGATTTAGCCTCAAATAACCACAAAACCATTGGAAAATCAAACATCTAGAAAGATGTGATGGTTGACCAGCCATTTTCATATAAGACATCCTTCTATAGATGAAGGGCCACTCAAGTAAATAGTATCAAAATATCAAAGTCAAGAATTCAGTTACTAAGTTTTTTAACCAAAGGATTCACTAGAATTCCTCCTATTATGTTTCCACTACTATCATTATATTATCAAGTAGGTTGGGCAGCCCGGTGCGACAAAACTCCCGCTATGCTCGGAGTCCAGGGAAGGGTCGGACCACTAGGGTCTATTGTATGCACCTTTACCTTCTTTTTTTACAAGAGGTTATTTCCACGAATCAAACCTGTGACCTCCAAATCACATGAAGGGAACATTACCATTGCGCAAAGGCTACCCTTCCATTATACTACCAGACAACTATGCCTTTTTAATTTTTAATTTTTCTTTTTTTCTTTTGCCATCTAGAACAGCAGTTGCATCTTCTCAGCACGTTGTGAGTTTTTTTGGTTACACCATGAAGCCAATATGCATATTGTGGATTGGCCGCCACAATGTCCTAATGTAAAAATCCAGTTTAATTCTAATTTTATTAGGTGATATTCACAGTCTCAACAATATCCAGATTTTCAAAAAGGTTTAATCTTGTCTGAGATCAAGGTAATTTTCTGAGCTCATCCAGATAAAGGTGGTAGTCTGAAAAGGAACTAGTTGTCCAACCAATGAAAGTGTCCTCCTCACTGATCACTATGAATGCTTCCATACATCAAAGTATGGTTGTTAGAAATTAGTAAACAGTGAAACACAGATAAAAATCAAAAACAAGCATGAGCAACAAAAACAACAATGCCTGCTAAAGCTTGAAGCCTTGGGATATGTTGGATTAAAGAAAGAAATAAGAAGCCAATGAGAAACAAAAGGAAAATGAAAATGATGAGCAGAAAAGAAGAAAATTGACAGCATATTTTCTTTCACTCAATGATCAATCCACTTACTCCATTTCAAACCACATACCACTTGTGCTTGAAGAAGAGCTAATAAGCATGATTAGTTATGCCAATGTATCCCGTAAGTCAAAAATAAATAAATAAAACCTCAAATTTTGTATTTCAAAGAAAACAAAGCATTCAGATACCATAAATAATAGAATAAAAAGAAGGCAATCAGCAATACCTTCCTAAAACAGTAAGAAAAACTGATAAAAGAAGTTTTTTCAACAAATTACTTGGAGTCACCCTCCTCGTTAGCTTTGTTCCTCATCAATGAGACCGAACTCCTTGGTCTCCTTGACGACATAAACATGTCCCGATTCATGTTCTTCTCGGATAACACAGCCGCTCCCCGGTCAGGTTGGGAAGAGTGCGATGCTCCCGATTCATGTTCTTCTCGGATAACACAGCCGCTCCTTGTCGCCCACCTCCTCCTCTCCCTCCGCCCTTCTTACTCTCTCTCCCTCGCCAACATCCAACCAACCCTCTGTTATCCCCTCTCCGATCCCTTCATCCGCTATCTCCTCGGTCATCCTGATCCTGAATCCTCCGCCGACCCTCCTCCCTTCCTTCTCCCTCGCCCGGCCTCCGGTCATGACCCGCTCCCACGCACCACCGCCCGCATCGATCCCACCTCCTCCCTCTCCCCCTCAACTGATTCCGACTCAGATAACGATCCCCGATCCCACTCCTTCCCCGACCTCGAGGATGCCGTCAATCTCTCCATCGCCGCCCTCTGCGGCATCGTGCTCCCCAAGCTCAACTGGAACTCCCCCAAGGACGCCGCCTAGATCTCCTCCGATGGCTCCCTCCGCTACACCTCCTTCTCCGAGATTGCCCTCCTTCTCCGCTCCTCTGATTCCATCTCCCATGACCTTTCCCAGGCCCTCACCTTCTGCTCCGACGTTGATGGACGTAACCAGTTGTTGGACTTGTTCTTAGAGCCCGGAGGCCGGCTGCGAGGGTGGCGGTTCGGTGCTGCGGAGGAAGAGGGCTCGTCAGTTGCCGCGGATTGGGGTGGGAGAGAGAAAGGAAGAGGGGTGGAGGGAGAGCAGGGGGTGGGTGGGAAGGGGAGAGAGAAGATGGATTATGACTTAATTAATTAATTGTTAATTATGTTATTTAGTATCTTAAATACGATTTAATATCATAAACATGATTTAATATTTTTTAAAATATTTTAATCTTATTATATTAATAAAAAATGCCAAGAGATCTCATTGACACAATTGAGAATAGAGGCCTTAGCCACATTAGCACAATTGATATTTGAATAAATATATCTTCTGCAGTGTAACAAATCTTCTATTTAATTTTTTTTAAAATATTTGGGTAAATTTTTTGGTGGATCACTTTAACTACCAACATCATTTTAATTACCGAATTTCAATTTATTTCAAAAAGTCAATCAATTTCAATTTGAGTTCAACGAATAATTACCCAAGAGTTTATGGTGCCCCTTTATTGACGTGAACACCGGAGAATCTACGTGGAGCCTAATTAAATTAAAATATTATTAAAAAATAATTATTTTTAATTAATTAATTTAATTATAATCAAATATATCATGACCCTAACTTCTCATCTTCCTCTTCGGAGCACCGCAACATTCACCAACGACCTCTCTCGAGGTTGCGGCAATGATTGGCCGGTGGGCGAGAACCCTAACCCTAACCAAATGCCGATTCTCCACACTCGGAATCTCAAATAACAGCCATTGGCCGGTGGGCGAGAAGCCATATTTTTATATAATATATAATATATTTATATTTTTATATAAAAAATAAAACAAATATAATATCTTCTTATCCTCGTCCACTCACTCTCTATTGCTCCTGATTTAGTGGTTTTATCCATATTCTCCAATCTTTTTTTTATCTTTCCTTTAATACTCCATAACCATAAATCTTCTAGAGTTTCATAGATTGATATTTGATTTTGAGTTTCATATTTTGATAATTGTCAATGAAAATAATTATATTTTGCTATGATACATGGATTTTAGACTTTTTTTTTATTGAATTTAGCATAATTAATAATATAAATTTTAATTGTAAATACATGGCTTCTAAAAGTGTTTGATAAAATACTTATGAGATAATTAATTTGCTAAACTAAATATAAGTCGTATGATAATTATATATTTATATACAAATTAAATTTATATGTAGTTGACTAAAGCAAATTATTTGAAATTATTATAAGGTTATTGAGAGATATTTTAAAAGAAAGATAAGATCAACAATCTTTATAGTAGAAGTAATGTGGAAATAAGAAGAAATGTTGAGAGTGCAAAAAAGAGTAATTTGGAAGTCAATTTAGCAGAACTTCCTATTGATCATGGGCTAAGAAATCCAATTCTGAATTATCATGCTAATGATCAAGATGAAGTACGAAGAATATATATGCTAAAAGGTCCTTGCCAACTAGATTAGTAATCTTTGCCAAAAACATGGTCGAATGAGAAAAGATCAAGTATATCCCTTAATTGTAACTAATTTTGCTTGTTGGTACAACCAATGTTGAAAGAGTATTTTCTATAATGCATTTTGTGAATACTAAGATGCGTAATCGTATTATTGAGGATCAATGGTTGAATGTCAGCAAATTTTTGATAATATTGATAATGAAGTTATTATGAGATATTTTCAAAACATGAAAACTCGTCATGGAAAACCTTTTACTTTTTTTTATTAAATTTAATATTTTGATAATATGTTTTGTGTTGGTAATTTTATTAAAAATTTATATGGTGTCCCCTTTGAACCTAACTTCTGGCTTCACCACTTGTTGAGTGATTCACTCACTAAATGAAGCACATAAATTTTGGACTATAAAATTTTATAAATGGTTTTATATGAATTAGCTTGTTTTGTTTCTCGCTTTGTGAAGTGCAGTCAGTATAGCTGCTTCCAAAATGAAATGGAAATAGACCCAATGGCTCATTACAAGTACAGCGAGTATAGGTGCTTCCACCTGTACAAAGATCCTGAAAGACGATGAAATAGAACAAAATTTCAGATTTGCTTCAACTGTTACAGTATTCATGATATGATCATGAAGTTCAAGGTGGAAAAGTAAATTAGATTAGACAAGAATATTAGCTAAATCTATATTTCAAAAAATCAGGCAAAGGTAAAAAAAAAAACAATAACTTTGAGGACATAAAAAATCAAAAAAATACCCATCATCACCATCAATAATTTCATAACAAGCTAGTAAATCAGATTGTTGAAGAGGAAATTAACTACAAGCTTGCCCATGCCGTTATCAATGCACTCATGCAGTTTGTACCTATTTAAAATTTGAACAAATAGATGTTCAAAAGACAGGTGGTTTAAAAGAGGCCGTTGATTGCTAGTCCTAAACAAGAACACAATGAATGTTTTAGGCTGTGTTTGATTGCAAGATGAAAAATTAGGTGGAAAAAAAAACTTTTCCATGCAAAAGTTTGTCGTGGAAAAGTTTTTCAGGGAAAATAAGAAAGTGGTTGTTTGATTGACAGTATTTTTCAACTACATTTTTCAGGGAAAATTCATATTTTGCCGTTTAATTGCTCTTATTTTCCACGGAAAATCTATCATTCTCCATGGAAAATGTCAAATTTGTTGTTTGATTGCATCAATTTTCCCTAGAAAATGTTTAATGTTTCTAGGACACAAAGAAAGAGTATCGAATATGTGAATTTAATGAGTGGACCCCACCGGATATATACATGCACTTCAACCTAAAAGCATTTTTTATTATGTAAATGTAGTAAAATACAAAAAAAAAAATAGCCCGGTGCAACAAAGCTCCGACATACGTGCGGCCTGTTTTACCCTATTTTTTTTTAAACAAGAGGCTATTTCAATGAGGACTACGACTCGAACCTGTGACCTCTTGGTCACATGACAACAATTTTATTGTTGTACCAAGACTCCCGTTCAAACGTAGTAGAACATAATGTTCATAAAAATATAAAGCTACCAAAATAAGAGCTTTAAATCATATTAAAATCCAAATTAAAGTCGGTCAAGATTTAACCAGACCAATCATATCAGGATTTAAAATTTAAGAATATTTAGAAAGATAAGGAAGTTTTGATTTTATAAAAATAAGATAAAGACAAAGCAAATATAATGCTTTAGAAATATAAGTAAAAAAGAATTGATAAATATAAATTTTAGTGTTGGAGTCTTAAAATAGTTGTAAGGAGCCAAAAAAAATTCTTGTCTAATTTATGAAGTAAAATTACAGTGACTCCCCACGTTCATGTTACCGAATAAATGAGTCGTCAACACTTCATGTTAGGGAAGAAAATATGTATCTAACATAGATTTTCCTACTAGTGTATTAGGGTAACATGGTAATCCCTGAAAAACCAATAATGTTTGCCTAAAAAGAGTCTTATAACGTTGTGTTCTTTCATTTAAAATTTTACCTTTCTACTACAACGTAGAAACATATAAAAAATTAGACAATGAACACATAGTTGTTAGGAATTAGGGCAAGGGAGAAGAGAGCCGGATGTCTACATCTCGAATGCTTGCATTAATTACAATGATACATCATACATGTACATATATAGTGATAAGGTCACAAATGGTGAGCATAAGGCAACTATACTCTAACACTCCCAGTCAAACTCACGGGGGAGCATACCGAGAGTTTGGAAGATAAAAGAAAATCATGCTGCACATAAATCTCACTGGCTAAAAGAAAAAGGTGATGTGATGCTAAAGGTGATGGCACGGTTGCCGAGAAGCCAAAAGTTGATGTGACTAAAGTGGATAGCTAAAGGTGATGTGAGGTGGCACGGTTTCCATGGAGCTGATGGCCTCGCCGATCGATGCTCGCCGGAGAAGAAGAAGAAGGCTCGAGCGTCGTTAGTGCCAGTCAAAGGGGGAGAAGGAGGAGCTCGTTGGGGAGAGTTCGTCGAAGAGGGAGGTTGCCGGAGAGGGTCAAAGAGAGAGAGAGATTGCAGGAGAGCAGAGAGGTCGCAACGGGAAGATCGTCGGCTTACCACCAAAAGAAGGAGCAGTCCAAGAGAAGAGAGAGATCATCAGTCAAAGAGAGATTGCCGGAGAGAGGTCGCGACGGGGTGATCGACCGCTTACCACCAAACGAAGGAGCAGTCCAAGAGAAGAGAAAGCGATCATCGGCCAAAGAGAGAGATCACCGGAGAGGGAGGTTGCGATGGGGTGATTGTCGGCTTACCACCAAACAAAGGAGCAGTCCAAGAGAAGAGAGAGATCGTCGGAGAGAGGTCGAACAGGGACGCCAGAAGGAACAAAGTGTTGGTGCGGGGACGCCGGGAGGAGAAGAAGAAGGGCGTGAGGCCCTACCAGCACCGTCGTCGAAGGCCGTCTGAGGAGGAGATGAAGGCACACCGGCCCGAGAGAGGGAAGGAAGCCCGCCGGAGCTTGCGGGGGCTCGTCAAAGAGAGCTTCTGGAGTCCAGTCGTAGGAGGTGTCCCGGGTGGAGAGGTCACCGGGCACAGGGCGAGGAGTCGGTCAGAGATCCGTCGCAGGTCACCGACAGAGATCAGCTATGGAAAGGCTACAGAGAAGGGGGCGCGCAGGAGGAGGGGACAGAGCCGCAGGTGCTCAGATCACAGGGGTCGCCGTCGGGAGGAAAAAGAACAAGACGAGCAGGGTGCAGGCGCAGTGGTCGCAGGACAAGCCATCAGATGAGAAGGCCGAGTCACGCGCAGGGAGCACAGGAGTGCAGGTGCGATGGTGCTGGAGAAGAAGAAGGGCGTAAGGTCGCCGAGGTTGAAGATGTGCCGAAGAAGAGAGGAGCACCACGGAGGCGCCGGAGAGGAGCGCGCAGTCACGGCCGGAGATCATTATCTCTGATACCATGTTAGGAATTAGAGCAAGGGAGAAGAGAGCCAGATGTCTACATCTTGAACACTTGCATTAATTAGAATGATACATCATACATGTACATATATAGTGATAAGGTCACAAATGGTGAGCATAAGGAAACTATACTCTAACAATAGTAACCAAGTTCTCCCTAAACTTCCACCAAAAAATGACAGACAGCAGGGGAATAGTTTTCCTCTTTTAGAATTAGCAATCAAGTCATTATAGAGCTGCTCTTACTCCTTTATTCCCACCCCCCGCACTTCATAGAAAGTGGTATTTGTTCTTGTATGATTCTCTTCATTGATCCTACATCTGCTACTGTTATAACTTATACAGTTTAAAGATAAACCATTTCCTTACTGCTTCAAAAAAAAAAAACCAAACATTTTGAACAACTTCATAGTCATAAATAATAGCATAATGCCTCCTTGACAATCAATGGTTCCAATCAAACATTCATGTAAGCATTGATGTGTTTGAAATCAAAATAAATGGACCAAAATGGAAAGAATAAAAAGGCAGCCCGGTGCAACAAAGCTTCCGCATGCGTGGGGTCCGGGGAAGGGTCGGACCACGTGGGTTTGTACGCAGTCTTACCCTGCTTTTTTTTACAAGAGGTTGTTTCCACGACTCGAACCCATAACGTCCAACTCATATGGCAACAACTTTACTGTTGCGCCAAGTCTCCCTTTCACCGAAATGGGAAGAATGTAAATTTTTAATTCGGTACATCAATAATAAATGTAGATGGCATGCAAGTATGACAAAAAGTAGGTAAGTGAAAATTAGAAATCAAGCATCATTTCCTAATAAATCCTATACATTAGAAAAGCATTTACTGTTGTTATAGTGTGTAAACAACCATTTCCCAACTGCATCAGAAAACAAAACAAGAGATTTTGAATAAATTCACAAATATGCATGATAATAGCACAATGATTCCAAACAACCAATGACTCCAAACGAGATCATTCATGTAAGCATTGAAATATTTGGTAAAATTAGCATTCGACGAAGATGGTTAGATCAATAGCAACCGTAAAAGACATGCACATATGGCAAAAACCATGTGTTTGTAACCATCAAAGTTCATCTCAGCATTGTCCAACTCATGTTGAAAGTTCATCTAAAGCTACATTCTCTCATTTTACTATTAACTTTGAATTCATTTATTATATCTATGGTAATAACTTAATATCAATATTTTGGAACACATATAGTAAACATGAATGATATTATCATCTCAATTTTCCAAAATTTGTTCATCCTAGGTATTATATAATTGTAGCATTTATAACATAATAACCTTACACAGATCATCACCATATAAATACATTATTTTTATTGTTCCCAACCAGAGGAATATCTGTGGTGGGAAAGAAGATTAACATTGAATCTGTGCACCAAACAGCAAAAAATAAAAAATAAATAAAATAAATAAAAGTATGAATTGCTTAGCAACAATTCATCCATGCCCTCGTATTGATGGTAATGAAGTCAATGAGGCCCAGCCAAAAAGTCAAGTTGGGAGTGGAGGTAAACCTCTTGACGGTAATGAAGGCGACGATGCTGATCTGGTTGACAATAAACCTTTGGCTCTTGTACTTTATTCTAAAAAAAACACAAGAATTACAAAAGCGGGCAAAGGTGTATGTTTGTAAAAAATGAAAGCCAATTTCTGAAGCAAAAGTTGATGTTCTGAGAGAGAAGAAAAACCTCAAAAGGGGGAGATGCCTGAAGGTGTATTCCACCGAGGGAGGAGAAAAGTCTTATGCTTCCTGTGAAGTTAAAGAACTGCAGGATAGTGGTCCTAGACCAGACATGGATGAGGATAACAGAAGTGAAGTCAACATAACAAAAATAAATACAAGTATGAATTACTTGACAACAATTCATCCATGCCCCCGTATTTTGATCCAAATTAAGGTGTAATTCATACTCGTATTTATTTTTGTTATGTTGACTTCACTTCTGTTATCCTCATCCATGTCTGGTCTAGGACCACTATCCTGTAGTTCTTTAACTTCACAGGAAGCATCAGACTTTTCTCCTCCCTCGGTGGAATACACCTTCAGGCATCTCCCCCTTTTGAGGTTTTTCTTCTCTCTCAGAACATTAACTTTTGCTTCAGAAATTGGCTTTCGTTTTTTACAAACATACACCTTTGCCCGCTTTTGCAATTCTTGTGCTTTTTTAGAATAAAGTACAAGAGCCAAAGGTTCATTGTCAACCAGATCAGCACCGTCGCTTCATTACCGTCAAGAGGTTTACCTCCACTCCCAACAGGACTTTCTGGCTAGGCCTCATTGACTTCAGTCTCAGGGAATACCTCGGTACCATTTTGCAGATTAATTCAAGGATGAGGGCTAATGGAATTGTCCTTCTTTAGGCAGGATGTGTCAGATGCCAATACTAGAGGAACAAGCTCAGCTTTTGAAATCCCCACATCGCTATGTGATTCCATCTTCATTCTTCTGTTAGAAATATTTGAAGTATCCTTCTGAGATTTGGAAACATTACACTGTGTATCTTGATAATTTTGTGAAAGCTCCAAGTCATGCAGTTCATCACTATAACATGCATCATTGTCACTTCCCTTTTCCAACTGTGCATCCAAATGAATTATTTCATGACGTTCAAAATTCCCATGATTTCCAGTATCAACTGTGGAGGATGACAAGAGGACAATGGAATTCCCACAATTGACATCTTTGGGGTCACATGAACTGTTCTTGAGCTGGTTTTCATGATGTTTGAGATTCCCACAATTTCTAGCCTCAACTGTGGAGGACAACACAAGGCCAATGGATTTCCCATCATTGACCTCTCCAGGGTCACTTGAATTGTTTTTGAGCTGGTTTTTGAAAGCCTCACATATCTCATCGACAGCACTACAAAAATATTTGAAAATCTTAACGTGACGTTGAGCTAACAACTTCATCTTTGATGCACTAGTAAATAACTGGATATCAGCTGGGGCAACAAAAGCACTGCAAAATGATAACAAATTAAGCCTGTGTAAGTTTAGAAAGGATGTAAAACAATTTTAGCATATACAAATTGAGCAATATAAAGAATGAAATATTTTTTTGCAACAGAACAGATAGATAATTAACTATTAAAGTAAGTGATATGCAACTATAAAAAATAGTACATAAGTCACTGTTGGAAATCAAGCATGATTTCTAATAAATCCTAACATTGAAGAAACATCTACTATTGTCATAATGTATAAACAATGTAAAGATAACCATTTACTGACTGCTTTAGAAACAAAACAAAATATTTTGAACAAATACATAGATATGCATGATAATAGCATAACGCTCCTCAACAGTCAATGACTCCAATCAGACATTCATCTAAACATTGACATGTTTGGTAAAATCAAAATAAACAGACTGAAATGAAAAGAATAAGAATGTACATTTTAGATGTTCCGAATAACTTAACAAGGAACTTTTCCAGGTCAGGCGTCTGCTCCCAATCTTTCGGCCTGATTATCTGAAGGAGGGGAACAGTAAGACCATAAAAGCAAAGAATGGAGAATTATCATACTTATAAAATCAAGACAATGTTGAAAGATCAGCAAAAATTTTAAGCACTAACTCTTAAATTCCAAAAAAAAAAAAAATACTTAACACCAATACATGATCAAATAAACTTCCAAACCCTAGATGTCTAGCTCCATAAAACCAAATTCCGTAAAAAATAAGAATAAAAATAAAAAAATTTAAGGGATCCGATCCCACCAGCAGAATAAAAATCGAAATCCAACCAAAAGAAAGCACCTTCCCAGCCACTGCCCTAATCCCTTGATCTTGCACAAGATCACCCGATTCTAACTCCTTCACCTTCGCTCGGTTGCCACCCTTCCGACGCACAGGCGCCATTCCAGAACCCTTTTCCATCGTCCTCCCTCGAGAAATCCTATCCGAAACCATTACCAAGGTTAAAAATCAAAACAAAACATCCTAGCACAATCCACTCGATGTTAACGGGTCTCGTCGCTCACCGAAGATGAACCCCGACTGCGTGGCTGCTACAACCGCACTATTGAGCGTTCAAAGGGCATCGGCAGTAGGATTCAGCTTGGTTTCTTCACCGGAGATATGCTCGATGAGACGTAGAGAGAGAGTAAAACCAGTCGGCGATGTGGGTTCAAAATTTATAGCGGATTTTGAACCGAGACGGTTCGGACCGGTTCGGTTCATTAGTTTGCTAATAAACGTGTTTCTCTCTTCTCTAGTTGCCACATGTCACTCAAACATCGTTCGGCACACGTTGAAAGTTCATCTATAAGGGAAATGATATTCATCCCAACGCGTTTCCCCGAAAATGTGTTCGGACACCATTGATTTCATCTTGGGATCATCAACATCACGATCCCAAGATGAAATCAATGGTGTTGGGACGCGTTTTCAGGAAAACGCGTCGGGTGAATAGCACGACTCATAATATAAAGAGTAATGATAAACATCCCGACAAAACTTAACGAAGAAGTTTCTCGAAATCATCTCAGTCATTCATATCATCTCGAGATTGATCTCGGGATTGATCCCGAGATGATATGAATGACTGAGATGATTTCGGAAAACTTCTTCGTGAAGTTTTATCGGGATGTATATCACTGCTCTAATAAAAAACTACATTCAACACATTTTACTATTAAATTTGAATTCATATATTATATATGGTAATACATTAATATAAATATTTTGAAAAACATACAATGAACATGAATGGTATTATTGTCTCAATTTCCAAAATCTGTGCATCCTGATTAATTATATAATTGCAGTATTTATAGCATAATAACCTTACACAGATCATCACCATATAAATGCATTAATTTTATTTATTTTTATTTTATTGTAGTGATTTTAAGATTTTTGGTCTTATGAACCTATGAAAGCTTGTATAAACATTAAATTTAATATTTTAGTGTATTTTTTTTGTGAGTAGATGGATAAATTATATTTAATGGTTAATTACACATTATATCTCCGGGTTATCGAATATTTAAAAATTAATAGTAGGTAACTCGATAACATGGTTGTATATCCACCAGGTTTATCATATGTTTTTTCATGGTTGTATATCAACTCCATTTATTATTTGTTGTGCATTGTATTGTGTTATTTGAGTGAAATCTTATTATTCTTCCATAGATGATAATATTTTATGTTCTCAAAAGTAAAGTAAAACATTTATTATTATTATTATTATTATTATTATTATTATTATTATTATTATTATTATTATTATTTTGAAAATGTGGATAAACCTTGTTTATTTATTTGAAAAGATTCCTAATTGAACTAGGAATTACATAGCATATCATTACAACAGAACATGTCAAGAGGTCACAAGAACCATAGCCGATTCTCTCACCTTAGGAGGGGATAGACCTTCCTGGGAGATACTCTTTCCCTGTGGATTTCCGACATGTTCATCTTCAAAGTCATCTCCCAGAGGTCGGATGCTTTGTTCTCCTCTAGTTAGGGTGAGGCTTCTCCTGATGATGGCATTAAAGGCTTCCTGGCACTATGTGTCGCTTCAAACCATGAAAGAAAGAGGAAATCAACTTGATGGACTATTTCCTTGAAAACACGATGTTTATCTTGGAAGCATCATCTGTTCCTATCAAGCCATATACTCCAAGTGATGGCCAATACCATCAGGTTCCATCCTACTCGTAGTTCCTTTTCCATTGAGCGAGCAGATGCTACCTCCCTTCACAGATCTAGTATCCTTATAGGGGTGGTAGGCGTCCATTAATGTATCCGTAGTGGACCCAAATCCTTATCGAGTACGGGTAGCTGGTCAGCAGGTGTTCTACGAATTCCTCCTCTAGATCGCATAGGAAGAATAACATCCACTCTCCCCTCCAGTTCCTTTTTGCCAAATTTTGGAGCGTGGGAAGCTTGTCATACCACGCCAACCATGTATAAGTCTTTACCTT
Organism: Dioscorea zingiberensis; assembly: GCA_026586065.1. Classification (NCBI taxonomy): domain Eukaryota; kingdom Viridiplantae; phylum Streptophyta; class Magnoliopsida; order Dioscoreales; family Dioscoreaceae; genus Dioscorea; species Dioscorea zingiberensis. The sequence goes on from CM048826.1 coordinate 39,437,822, forward strand.
TAGAGGACAGGGTTGCTTCTAGAAAGAGGATGGAAGAGAGTTTCTCACTCCTCCGTCCATCCAGAAATGGTAGAGTGACTTGACTGTGAACATTTGATTTGGAATTAGTCTATGGTATCTTAGTTGGGCTTCTTGTTTTTCGTCAGCGGTCCTGGCCGAAGTAGTGGGGTTAGTCTTTACCTAGATCCAGTGCATCATTTCTCATAACTTTTATCAACAGTCCTGGCCGAAGTAGCGGGGTTCCTCTTTGGTATTTCCGTTAGGTTGGATTGTGATGCTCTTTCCCAAGCAGCGTCTGAAATTCGAGGAATGTTCTGCAGGGGCTTTGGCCATTGATCCAACCATCGTACCAAATTTGAATAGTTTCTCCCGTTCCCGGTGCAACTATGATATTAGGCATAACTAGCTCATGTTGTGTTTAGATCCCCTTCCAGAAATAGGAGGCTCTGCTCAGTACATGCTTGAACAAGTTGAGTTATGAGTTCCTGAAGTAGGCAAGTAATATGATCTTTCTACAAATTTTGGTTTCTCCCCTCATCGACCTCCACCACCACTTGCTCAGTATGCCTCGTTGAAGGCCTTCAGGTTGATAATTCCCCATCCGCAAAGGTCTTTTGGTCTGCAAAGTCTGTTCCATTTCACCAGCCGGTATGATTTTGCGTCCGGATTTGCTCCTGTCCAAAGGAAGTCTCTTCTAATACCCTCGATACAATGGATCACCAATTTTGGCAGCTTGTACATGGCCATCCAGTAGTTGGGAATGGTCGATAGTACATAGTTGAGTAAGGTGATTCTTCCTCCCATCGACAGTAATCTATCTTTCCATGCACTCAACCGGTTGCTCACTTTTTGAATGAGTATTGCCCAATCGCCTTTCTTTTGTATGCTCCTGGATAGCGACATGGCCACGAAGTTGATGGACAGAGAAGAGAGTTTACATTCCATTATCTGTGCCAGCTCATTGGGATTGCAATCTGGTGTGCCAACATGGACTATTACACTCTTTGCATAGTTGACTCTTAGCCCCGTTACTCCCTTAAAGAGATAAAAGATTCGTTTGAGGGTTCTGAAGTCATTTGGCTCGCTGGAGCTGAGTAGGAGTATATCATCAACGTAGAGGAGTGCGTTTACACGTTCGCTACTCCCCTGGTTCAGACTGAAGCCATTGAAAACTTGAGCTTGTGCGGCTCTCTAAATCATGGTCGTGAGGACATCCGTGGCAATGATGAATAGCAGCGGAGGGAGCATGTCACCTTGTTGCAAGACCACAGAGGTCCCATTAATCAGTAACCTTGACTTAGAAGTGTTAAGGATCATTTTGATCCAGCTGGTCCATCTTGGTCCGAACCCCAACACATGATGTGTTGATCATCCCATTCTAATGTATTCCATCATTCATTAGTATTTTAAATAATTTTAAATAAAGAAAAACATTAAAAAAATTATTATTCAAGATAATTCCAAATTGAAGTTTTAAGAAAATCATTTTCTTTGACAATTATTATTTTCAAAAAAAATTATTTCATATGTGTCTGAAAATTAAATATATATTGGTAAACATAATTGTTCTAAAAAACAAGTTGGTAAACATAAAGATTATAATTTTCAAAGCAAGTACATGTTCTCAAAAGCAAGTACTACATTTTACACAACCACACATAAAGATTATAATTTTCAACATTCATAAAAGAGGTACCTCTCTCCCATTCTAATGTAATTCACCAATCTCCCTAATGGATATCGTACCAAAAGCTGAAAAGTTGTTTCAAGTGTGAATCATCCCATTCCAATGTATTCGACCATTGGTTAGTGCAAAGAATCTTCTTGAGTGTAGACGGGACTTTGTCTATTGCGAAAGGGGAGGTTCTTCAAATTAGGACGCTCTATTCCTTCGATTATTCTCAGATAATCACAAACTGGTTTACGACAAATTAATCATGTACAACTTCTCTAACTTTGGGAGGATTATTGTAGCTAAGACAGTTTCACATGAAATTATCTCCTTCATCCGGTTGCATCTGTGTACAACAATATCTTTGATATTTTGAAGTAGTTATTATGCATAAGTGGTTATGAAAATTCTATTGTTCATCAAATTTTATTGCATATTTTTTCTTTTGCTATTTTTCTTAATTATGATGGTTAAGTGGGGAAATTTTATGACAAACCTTGAAGTAATATCGCCCAATATTGTTTATTCATAATTAACAATTTTATATTTCTTTATCCATGCATGTCAAAATTTCAAAATATATCATTTTTTATTATATCATTTCAAAATAATTGTTGTGAGAAGTTGTGTAGGATAGGGAAGTAATGTTAGCATTAAAAATAATTTACCAATGTTTTTATTTTGATATTTTCTGGAACTAACATTAATAAGGAAGAGAAATTTTTACAAGATTGGTTTCACAAAAACATCATCTCTCCAACAAAACGATACCTCCTTTGACTCCATTTATATATCTAACATTAGAAATCAAGCAAATACATAAAAAAAAAATAACATTAGAAATCAAGCATAATATCTAATAAATCCCAAACATTAAAAATTCATTTCTTACTGTTATAATGTATGAACAGTTTACAGGTAAGTTATTTTCTGACTGCTTCAAAAAACAGAAAAGATTTTGAATAAATTCATAGACATAAATGATAATAGTACAATGTTCCACAGTCAATGATTGGCATTGACATGCGGGGTAAAATTAAATTAGATGGATTGGAATGGAAAGATCATGCAAACTTTAAGTCATTAAATTAGGTTGTGTTTGATTACCACTTTTTTTCTATGGAAAACATTTCCACCAGTGATTTTTCAGTCTTTTGAGCTGTTTGATTGCCAAAATTTTTCGTGGAAAACTTTTTCACAAACCTTATCACGTGACCATATTTTCCATCAAATGTGTCGAAAACTTTTCCTACCTCCACCCTGGGAAAAGTTTTCTAGAGATAACATAGGGGTTTTTTGTTAAAAAAAAAAATTAAAAAACCTCTCAGTTCGCGACATCCACCCGAGAAGTCATAACCCTAGTTTTTTTTTTCTCTCCCTCTCCGCGACGCTCATCGAAACTTCCCACCACCGAGCTTCCCACCGCTCAAGTTAGAGTTCCTCTCTCTCTCTTCCTCTTCCTTTCTCTCCCTCTCCACGGCGTCGCCTAAGGAACAATGAAATAATAATGGTGATACTGTTGTTCATCAATTTGAGATGAATTTGCGTTCCTCTCTCTCTCTCCCTCTTACTTAATTTGGGATGAATTTGTGTTTTCTTTTTCATCTTCAGGCATGGACATGAGTACTTACTGATGTTCATCAAGTTGGCCAAAATTATTCTGCCAAAAATTGTGTTTTTTTTTGTTCAATAAAAAAATTATGATATTTAAATTTTCGTTTGTTGGTGTGTAAGATTTGCTTGTGTGTGATACTACTTGAAACATGTAATGTGATTCATATGAATGAATAATAACTCACTGCTGCAGTTTTGTGTGAGAAATACCATAAAAGCCCATCTCAAAAGACCATTTCAGGAATTATACAAATTTAGAAAATAACATTATTCCTTGGTGATGAAAACTTATACAAGCAACTTTTGTCATAGAATCTAACCCAACATCTCAAGATGAGAAATATCATAAATGTCAAGATTGTTACTGAAATTATACAAAATTCAGAAAATTTTATCCGATAATTTTAGTACTTATAAAAATTTACATACTTACAAGATTAAAAAAGAAAAAAGCAACCTTAACCAAAACTTAGACTTACAAGATCGAAACCAAAACACAGTTAGATTGTCTTGAAGAGAAATTTATGATGCTACAACACAAGATTGCCAAATTGCCAAGAAATGAACAACATGTTGGTCTTCAAGTGAGTTGAATGCTTTTTTGATTTTGATTAATGTGCTGGTCGTATGTTACTTAATTGCAAGTATTTGTTTCATTTGTTGGTCTTCAAGTGAATGGTCGTTGTTTTATTATTAGAACTTTTGACTTTATTGATTTTGGAAAGCTTTCTTTTTTTGGTTCTTTTCTTTGATGTTTTCTGTGTTGTACTAGCTTATTCTCAAGTGAGTTGAGGACTAAATTTTGATGGTCTTAAATGATGTCCATTTGATTCATTGTGAAGAAATTAATAAATAGAGAAATAATTGGTGAATATATAATTTTCATATGTATGTAGGCATGATATATTATAGGGGTGTTGGTGAATATATAATAGTTATGAACATGTTGCATACTTAATTTTTTCTTTGATTAATGTGCATACTTTGACTTGTTCAGCATACACATTAATCCCATCCACCAATCCTCTTGTGTGTGTTTTTTTTACTCAATTTTTTCTTTGATTAATGAATGGGAGGATGTAATTCTGATTTTTTCTTTGATTTGTAATACAACCGAGGCCATCCTTTGACTTGAAGTGGTACTCTTCTATTCCATCTTGAAAAGAGGCAGTCACAATATTGGTAATGTTCTCTTCTTTGTTGATTTTGTCATGGATTAAGTTCTATAGTCCAAAGTTGATTATGGGATTTATTTCATCTCTTTATGAAGATCATTTTCTATTGTTTATTTTTCTTCTCCTATGATATGAATTCTTTGTTAATTGCATTGGTTTATTCTGTTCATTATATATATATATATATATATAGTGTGTGTGTGCTTTACTTTTAAAATTGAGTCTCAATTTTGTGTCTACAAGTGTGGTGGCATCACTTTATTGTTCTTGATGCATAATGAGTGATTTGGGTTAGTTAATGCGTGTCCAAGATGAAATGAAAGGGGGATATCATCCTTTTCAATCTTCTTAATATGCTCAGTCCTTGTAATCAAACTTCTTTGTACATAACATCATTTCTTAATTAGACATTATTTATTTATTTTTATCTAATAATGATATTATTTATTTATCTTTAAATAATAATTTAAATTGGTTATTGAATGGGGAGAGCACTGATTCAAAAGCAACTTGTGTTAATATTTTGGATGATGGTCATGCAAGCTTCAGTGATCTATGATTATATGAGGCAACACTATCATAATAGAATTCTCCATAGAGCTCCTCATAGGAATTAGATAGTTGAGAGAGAGTTAGTATTGAACCGAATGTTCAACACCAGTGATAGGATTTGCCATGAGCTACTTAGGATGAAAATGGGTGCATTCCACATGAGCTACTCAGGATTTGCCATGTACCATTTTTTTTTTGTTCTTTATTGATTTTTAAAGTGAAACAGAAAATGGGAAGTCGACGATTTGCCATGTGCTATTCCTAAGCCTGCTACAGTCTCCACCTTTGTACATGATGTTGAGGAAATCACTTATGTTATGTATGGTCTTTTATAGTTTGGTTGAGTATTCTGAATAGAGTAATTTCTGCGTAAATTTGATGTGTTAATGTTGATATGATCATGAGATCAAGAGTGAGACTTAATTTGTATACAATTGGGCATAGTTAGTTGTGAACATAGATTTCCTACAATTGTTAGTTGATTTTCCTTCCATGTTGTTTTATTATGTAAAGAGCAAAAAATGTATGAGCGTATGGATAGCATTATGTATGAGATGGTTTCTTCTATAAACTTAAAATCTTCTGATTTCTATGCTGATGTATAACACTAGCGCTCCTCATGTTTGTTTGTTTGTTTTTTAAATGTACTTTCTTATGGTTATGATGATCCACTTCTTGTTGTTTATTTGTTTCTTATGGTTTTATGTCTCATTATTTTTTAGGATAATTCGGATGCAAAAAATTTGAAGGGGAAGTCATGTCCTCGCTACTATGATTTGGCTACCATTTTTGGCAATGACATCGCAACTAGAGATCGAGCTATCACTGGGAATGACTTTATACAAATGAATGAAGATGAAATCAACAACCCAGTGGGAGTCGATCTAAGGGATGAAGATGAGTTGGAGGAAGCACAACCAACTCACTCGAACGCACCCAATACCCCCAATGAAGCCGCACAAGGGAGAGGCCCAAGAGCTAAACGTAAACATGTGAAACCAATTACATATGGTATAAAAGTAGTTGGTGATAGGAGGTTTTGAACCATATCTTGTTTGGACAGAAAGTGAGGTAAAGAGAGGTTTTTAAACTTTGTGGTGTTTGGTTTGAAGGTAATAGGAGGTAAGATTATATGCTATTTTACCAAAAGACCCTTTGAAGAAATAACTTAATATTTATAAGAGTTTGAATTTATTTAATGTTATATATTAGTATTCAATTATAATATTCAATGTAATATATTAATATATTCATTTATTTAATGTTATATATTATTATTAAATTGATATTTAATATTATATTCAATTAAACGGCCAAGTAAAATCTAATACATGAATTAATTATTTATTTATTTATTTATTTTCAAAATAAGTTTTATTAATTTGCAATAATTAAAAAAAATGTTTTGCATCAATTTCTTGAATTTCATTAAGTATATACATCCAAGAATCATACTCCTTTTTTTAGATTGAAGCCCTAAAAGGGTATTTTAGTAATCTTATAAAACGAAACCTCCAAAACCCTCAGGTTGTGTTTGGTTGGGAGTTATCCCCACTTTGGATTAGGAATAAGTTTTGAAAAGTTTTGAAATTTTTGGAGGGAAATTTTAAAGTAAAGGTATTAATGATAAGATAGTGATGAGTTGACTATATATTGGTGGGTTATATTTTTAAATCTTAATTAAGGATTTTGGCGGGAAAAACTTTTTCATTGAAAACTGTGTTGGGGTTATCCTTATCCCCCAACCTAACAAGGCCTCAGATTTGGAGGGTTGAGAAGTGGAGGTAAAATGGAGGTTTTCAAACCTCTATTCTACCTCCATTTACCTTACCCTCCCCCAAACCCCCAAACATGGGTTTGGGGAAACCTTATCTTATGAAACCTCCAAAAACCCCCATCCAAGCGGGGCCTAAGATACTTTAATGTTGATATCATCTCTATTTTTTAAGATCACTAAGTAATTTATTTTTTATTTTTTAGGATCATTTATTTTAATTTTCATAATAACAATTTTCCACTTATTTGACATAACATATGGTATCAGAGCAGATGTGACAATTTAGATTAATAACATATGGTATAAGAGCAATTGGATAGGATAGACTTCTAGACAAAATAAATAAATATAAAATCTTATTTCATAACCTTAATAGATAAAAAATTTTATTAAAATAACAAGTTTTGAAGTTTCGAAAGTGACAATTTTTTAAGAAAAATAAATATTTTTTTTAAAAAAAGAGCATTTTTCTCAAAAGGACGTCTAGAAAATATTATAACCTTGTCTCTTTTCAAAATGATTCACAAGGTTTGAAAAGTTTTTTAATGGGAAGAAAAAGAAAAAAATCATATTCTTTCAAATAATTTTGAATATTTTATAACTTCAAATATAATCAAAATTACCTTAAACAATAAAGCAAATTCAATCTTATTATTTACCTACAAGATTCACAAATAAATTTCTACTATTTTAACATCGAAATTTCTTTAAAAATAATAACTTATATTAATATTTGATTTACTACTTCAAAAAAAAATTATATATATTTGAAACCTTTAAAAAAAATTATCATAATCCACCAAAAGAACTCTTCATTCTAAATTATTTTTTGAAATTTGAAATTAAATTCAAATATTTACAACTTCCGTTCCATATATAAATTTGAAAGCACAATATACAATAATTTCAAACATTATTTTTTCTTATAAAACAACCTAAATTCATGGTCAATGTGTTGCCAAACTCTCAATTTTTCTTATTCACTAAACCTATTCAGTTTGTATATAAGAGCAATTGGTGATCAAGATACTTCTAATATTGATATCATCTCTCTTTTTTTTATAAGATCATTGAGCAATTTATTTCTATTTTTTAGGATAATTTGTTTTAATTTTAATAATGAAAATTTCCACACATTTGACATATATATAACCACACATAAATATGATAATCTTCAAATTTCATAATAGAACAGTCAACTGTAAACATAGATCATTCTCTTCCACCCCTCAGAAAACATCATCTTTCACTCCATCAATTCCATAACCTCTATTAGAGGCATGTATATGCCTTATTTTATGTTCTCATTAACGTAGCATGGGATGAAGTTTAAGCTCAAAAATAGTTTTCGCGGTTCTAAAGGACCTTCTCTGATACCATGTCTTTGATATTAAACTTTCTCCTATGAAAATCTGCTCTGATATAATGTTAAATAACATATGGTATCAGAGCAAATGATAAATGTTGAATAACATATGGTATCAAAGTAGATGATATAATGTTGAATAACATATGATATTAGAGCAGATGTGACAACTTAGATTAATAACATATGTTAAATGGCTAAGTATTTGTCATAGTGGTCAAGGTGTTTTTCTTCTGTCCTTTCTGTTGGAGTAAATTTACTGTGAGTTAGCATATGTTCTAGAACATGTCTGGTGAATCCAGTATTTTTCCATTTTCTTATGTATTTTAAAGTCAGATTTTAGAATTGTTGGGTTTTGCCTTGGCCTTGGATCACCAGTCACCAACATGAATCACTATGGCAAAGACCAACAAATAACTCAGTTTTATGATTTAACCAGTAATGGATCCACATTTGGAGAAGGGGATTTCAACCAAAAATTTAAAAAAAGGGGCAAAAAATTTACTTTTTTCTAGAAATCTTGTCATCAACATAAAAGGAAAAACTGACAAAAACAAACTCTGAAATTTTAATTTTCCTTAAAGAATCCATCAAGCACAGTTACACAACCCTAATAGAGTTATATGAGAAGGGAAATACTTTCCCAAAAAAAAAAAATCATCATGATTATTCTGGGTTAATTCGGCGAACTGTGGTAAACCGAACAGTTCATTTAATGGGTTTGTCCCCTCTCCGTACATCCCTAACCTTGAATCTTTGATAAATACCACTCCTCATACCGCTCCTCTTCACCATCGTTTATATTTCAGAAGCCTAAACAGTTCACCAAGCCCTGCAGCCCAATGTTCGCCGTTTCTTATCCCCGCTGCCCTCATCTTGCCTCCCCCGCATCACCGCCACCAATCCTTGCCTGGCTGCTTGCTTCTCCCTCAAAACCACAACCAATCCGCGCCTCTCACGCACCACCACCGCCTGTGCCACCGATAAATGCCTCCTTATTCCAATGGTGAAAAAGTTTGGCGAAGACGTCCTCTCCTATTTCTTAGAAGAATACCGTATCATCTACGTATGCGGTAAAATAACAGAAGAGATGGTCGTAATCGTCACCTCCCAGATGATTCATTTGGAGGAGATGGATCCTGTAAAGCCTATTCGGCTTTTCATAGATTCCATTGGCGGCCTTGTAAGCTCGGGATTATGGATTTATGACACCATAATCGCTATGAAACCGAAGGTGCACACCCTATGTGTTAAAAATGCTTTTTCTATTGCATCTCTAGTGCTGGCCGCCGGAGCAAAGGACCATAGATGGGCCCTCCTAAACTCCAGAATCATGTTGAATGAACCGGAAGGAGACTGCAACGGTCGTGTTAGTCATTTGAAGAATTTAGTTGATGAGATGATGGTTACAAAGGATATTGTGAGAAATAGTTATGCCCATCACTGCAACAAATCGAAGGAGTTCATGGAAACAAATCTGGTGCAAAACACCTATTTATCAGCTGAGGAAGCTGTGAAATTTGGAATAGTTGATAGAGTGAAGCGTCGGGGCTCTTATCTTCATTTGTAATAGGGTTAGGTTAGTTTTTACATATAAAAAAATGATGGATATTATGCTCTTTTCAAGGGTACTTAGCATCACTTTGATCACATGGATGTTTGTTTATGAGCAATTTTCAGGAAGGATTACTTATATTGTAGTGAAAAAAGGTTGCAATGAAGTCAACTTAGAAACTAATAGAATAGATGAAGATATTCTGTTGCTTGGAAGATCTGACAATAACTTATTTACAGAATTTGGGGAATTTAGATAAGTTTTTACAGGTTAATTAGTTTGCAGAAACTGTGATTGAGATTTCTATGTTCACTCATTCAATTTGAACCTCAAGACTGATTTATACTGCATATCTGATTTTTTTAGTTATTTAAATTGTTGTTTTTGCAGCTCAGTTTGTTTTGGATATTTATCTATGTTTCACTGTTTATTGATTGTCATCGTATTCAGAAAATGAGATCCCTGAACCTTTCCAATGAATAATTTATCTTAGGTCCTCTAAATTTTGAAAATTACTAACAGGTCCCCAATGCCACTGATTAACCCTAATTAGGGTTTTATTCTTTTAAATTTCCTTTTTCTCCATTTAATCAAACCGTTTAATTAATTAGGGAATTTCTTTAATTAATCAATAATTTAAAGAACATTTAAACAACTTTTTTTTTATTCACAAAAATCTTGGATTTTACACTGTATTAGAGGCATGTATATGCCTTATTTTATGTTCTCATTAACAACCTCCATGGATTTTCTGTAAAATGTAGCATGGGATGAAGCTTAAGCTCAAAAATAGTTTTCGCAGTTCTAAGGGACCTTCTATGATACCATGTTTTTGATATTAAACCTTCTCCTATGAGAATCTGGTCTGATACAATGTTAAATAACATATGGTATCAGAGCAGATGATAAATGTTGAATAACATATGGTATCAGAGTATATGATATTAGAGCAGATGTGACAACTTAGATTAATAACATATGGTATAACAGTAGTTGGTAATCAAGATATTTCTCATATTGATATCATCTCTATTTTTTAGGATAATTTGTTTTAATTTCTATAATAACAATTTTCCACACATTTGACATAACCACACATTAAGATGATAATCTTCAAATTTTATAAAAGAGGCACCTAACTCTCATTCTAATGTATTTCACCAATCTCCCATTTAGATAAATTACACCAAGGGTTGAAGTTGTTTCAAGTGTGGATCATCTCATTCCAATGTATTCCACCATTCATTAGTACAAAAAAATCTTCTTAAGCACAAGTGGGACTTTGTCTATTGAGAAAGAGAGTTTCTTCAAATTGGAACACTCTAATCCTTCGATTATTCTCAGAGAATCACAAATCGGTTTACCTGGGTAAACACTTGTTAACACTGGCAAATTGATCATATACAACTTCTCCAACTTTGGGAGGATTATTGTAGCTAAGCCAGTTTCACATGAAATTATCTCTTCATCCCGTTGCATCCCTGGCCCTTGCAGCCAAAATAAGTGATGTAATGGAACATGCTTCTCTGATACAGAGGGTATAAATAAAACAAGTTAAGACCACCATAGTATCTAAAATTGCTAGTCCTGAAGATGTTATGTCACCGAATGAATCAATAAAAAGATTGATAGGTTTCATGAGAGGAAGTTTAAGCTCAAAAACAACTTCCGCGGTTTCAAAAGACCTTCTCTGATACCATGTTTTTGAGATTTAACTACCTCCCATGAAAATATCCTCTGATATAATGTTGAATAACATATGGTATCAGAGCAGATGTGACAACTTCGATTAATAACATTTGAAAATTGTCAGTATTGAAGATGCTAAGTCACCAAGTCTCAATAAAAAGATTGATAAGTTTACTAGGGTTTAATTTCCGAAGAAAAATAAGCTAAATTATAATGGTTGTAGCAGCATTTTAATCCACAGATCCACATAACTAAATGATCCAAAAATCCCAAAAAACCTTTGAAATAAGGACAACAACACCAGCGCCTAGGCTAACATGGTTAGCAGAACATAATGGTAGGGGAAAACGGTGGTCTTCTTGCGGAGTCCGGCGGAGAAGATGCTCCTCATCATTGAGATTATTTGCAGATGATTTGGAGAATGTAGGGTTTTTCAGAGATATTTATAGAAGGGACTTGTGTTTGATTATAATTAAAGAGAAAACATTTTTTTAAAAATTATCTATAGATTTATTATATTTTTAAATATTATCTGTTTGGTTGGGGGGAATGTGATCACATTCCTGAGAATGTGGTGGGAATGTGATCACATTCCCCGCTTTATCAGATAATGAATGTGGTGGGAATGCACATTCCCAACTTATCCAACATTCCCACCAACTCGGGAATCCACATTCCCACCAAAATAGGTGTCTTTCTGGATTCCCAAGTTGGTGGATATGTGAATACACATTTTGCCATCACCTTATTATTATTATTATTATTATTATTATTATTATTATTATTATTATTGTTATTATTATTATTTCTATTATTATTATTAGTATTATTATTATTATTTCTATTATTATTATTATTATTATTATTATTATTATTATTATTATTATTATTATTAAACTTGTTGAAGAGATGAAATAGAACCAAGGTCTATCTTTTTGATCAGAGGTTGAATCGATCATAAGAAGAAGAATTAGGCCAAAAATTAGGATACATTCTGGGAAAATGAAACTTCCATGGAAGAGAAGCAAATGGAACGCTTTCATTAATATTATTATTATTATTTTTATTATTATTTCTATTATTATTATTATTTCTATTATTATTATTTTTAGTATTATTATTATTATTATTATTATTATTATTATTTCTATTACTATTACTATTACTATTACTATTATTATTATTATTATTATTATTATTATTATTATTATTATTATTACTACTACTACTATTATTATTATTATTTGATATTTGATGAAAATTTTAGATGCAAGGGTATTTTGGGAAACTGTAGCATAATTATTTTTTGGTATTAAAATTTAATTAGTTTTAATCTACCATTTAATTTTAATTTAAATTTAAATTTGCTCAAAATTTTATATACAAAGGTATTTTGAGAAATTTGGAATATTACCAAGTTGATTACCATAACCAAGCAAATATGAACCAAATACTGTGAATTAACATTCCTATTAACATTCCCGAATGTAGCATTCCCTAACTACATTCTGTGAATGTGATATTCCCATGGTAATATCCCAAACTTGAACCAAACAGCTCTTCATTTTTTCTTATTCACTAAACCAATTCAGTTTGTATATAATTATTCTAAAACAAAAGAAAAATAATCTTAGTTATTTACTGAGATAAGAGGATTTGCCTGTCAAACAATCAAAATACAAACAAGGCGTGAACTCCAATTTATATAACCTGTAAGAAATTCTTAAACAACAACAAATGGCTTTTTATCACATGAGCTTAATTATAGCAATCAGATTGAAACTATGGTTAGTCCACCAATTCAAACCAATTAATTAAGAAAGGGATTGACGGTCTCCTACTCAGCTTGGTTGGTTCGGCAATTCACAGAACAGGAACAATGATGGTAACTTCAGCAAGAGAACCAGTGAGCACAGCACCTTCATTCTCTTTGTCACTGCCCCTTGACACATTACCTTATACAAGATCTTCGATTGCACATTCACAGAATTTCCAGGAACCATCATCATGTTTTTTCAATACATAATGGATTTTGTATGTACTGCAAAATGAAAGGGGCGTGGCACGGGAATGAGGTAGAGAACCAAGTTAAAGCCTGAACAATACATTTAGGTTTAGATGGAAATAACCTGTAGTAATTTGGATTTTTTAACTGGGCTTCATTGACAAGTTCTGCAGCTTCCTTGAGCACTACCTCGATTTCCGCTATCTCACCGCCAAGTCCATCTGAGAGGATGTCAGCCCGCACAATAGACAGCTGCAGTAAAACAAATCTCCAAAAGCACAAGCTGGTTTTTGCTGCATTTGCTAAATCATGCCACTGCCAATCAGAAATTAACACTTGTTACAATACATGAAAAGAACCATATTGGGTTACAAGTCGAAAGCCGAATGTTTACCCTTGAAAGCATTGATTCAGCAAGAATCTCAGGGAGGGCCTGAATTTGATGATCAGGCCCTAGAGCCTCTGCTTTGATGTCTTGCCAATGCCTTACCAAAGCTTCTGCTTCTTCCAGAGGCATCTGTCTCTTGTCCAGCAGATTGCCAGAAGATGCGATGGATAAAGATGAAATATTACCAGGACAGGCATTTGGCGAAGATACCGCATCAGATGCATTCTTAGTGGGGTACCTGAACATTGCCAGAAGCTCTCCAAGCTGAGTGAATGCTTTCTTATTATTGTGAGCAAAATTAGTTCTTGGATCTGGAGAATGATCCATTGTCCAAGCAAGGGTACTTGTGTTCAACTTTTGTTGAGTGGGCTGCAGTCTATATGCAACTTCGTTCTGCCCAAACCGCAACAGAAAGAACTTAAATGAACCCACAAAAATGCATACTACAACAGCAGCATATCCAATGCGTCCTGTTACATCTCTCATCAGCCACCAATGTTCCCAAAATCTCAGATGAGTCTGTCCAGGGTTTCTCTTTACTTGAACAGATGGGCCCCTGATGGTACCAGTACTCTTGTTCATGTTCAGCCGACTCTGCGAGTCAGCTGGGGCCAATTGTCTTACAGCCTCCCCAAGATGTCTAGTTGAATTCAAATGCAGAGGTTCTCCCGGGATTTGATCTGCCGAAAGGCCATGAGCTAATGTTCGATGGCTAAGAGGAACACTTTTGACATTTCCTAATTTTTGCCTGCCTCCACTAAGAATCTGCTTTGGGCCACTGAAAAAGCTGGTCTGCAGGATGATGATAAAAAATTTATTTTTGTCCCAAGCCACGAGGGACATTAAAACCTTCAAGAGGAAAACTCACCAAAGATGGAGCACAATCCCTTGTATCCGGAAAAACACCAAGAACAGACTCCTTAAGCCAATTTTCCTGGTAAATTTCAGCAGGTCATCTGGCATAAGACAATTTCAGCTTTGAGGCAAGCTCATTACCAACTACAGTGTGTCTTACCTAACTCATGTCTAAAGTGCCGTTATTGATGGTTAAAAAAATCAATAAAAATTACAAGTAGATATGAAGACCTGAAGAAACAAGAAACCCACATATTATGTAAAGAGATATACAAGTGTGTAATCTTGGTAGATAGCTCCGACAAGAGAGCCTCAAGTTGTTATGAGATTACCATGACTCATGAGAGGATTCAGCACCCATCACAAAGATTAAAATTTACAGGGAATGATTGGATTAACATCCTATAAAATGCAATGAACTGCCAAGATACACATGATCATGAAGCGTTAACATTTTAGCAATTCAAAATAAGCACAAGGGGATAAATAGTCAGGAAAAATCAACTAGCATTTTGAACTTCATTGTTCCTAGTTCCATTTGTTTTTATGAACTCAGCATGAAAGAAGACTATAAGGAGCAGCATATACCATACCAGTGCCCTATACACAGCCTGCTTGTCTTTGTTTTCTTTAATTGGGGTTGGGGATTCTAAACTCCGAGTGACTGATGTTCCATTAATTTCAAGTTTGGAAAGCTTTTCAGCAGCCGCTTTCTCACCCCCCTGAGCACAGAAATTGAGTCTCAAAATATCCATTAGACACTGAATTGTGAAGTTATCTGAAAAGATGATACCTGCCCCAAAAGGAATGAGCAAAAGGCTTCTTCAAACTTTAGATTTGTGCCCTCTGATTCCATCAGACACTCACAAATAGTTTTTGCTTTACTTATCTGCATAGGATGTAACAAAAACAATTATAAACTCACAGAAAGGTGCAAGGGCTAACATCATGAGCAATATGGTTGGTGTACCATTTCAGGCTGTCTTGTTGAAAATCCAAAAGCAATATGAGCAATCATGGCCATATATAAGCAATTAAAATCAATCACAATCCTTTGGTGCTGAGATTGGAGAGATTTTTTATTCTTCCGGGTAATGGCCAAAGTATCCCAAGAATGAAGATCTACAATTTCAGCAGACATTAGCTTGTTCATTGCAAGGGTCAAGAAACAAGGCCAATCTTGAACTCTACAGGATACTTCAGCATTGAGGCCCTGCCTAAGCAGTTCATGCAATGCTAAGATTGCCCGCTGCCTATGTTCAACATTGTCAGGGGTAGGGGGCAAGCCCAATAGCTCCAATGTGCATGCAGGTGCAAGCTCTTTTAAAGATTCTTCAACCTAGAATAATTCCTGACATATTCAAATATTCTGGGAAAAAAAAAACATCTGGAATAGTTTGAGGGAAAAAGATCTTGCCTGTGATAACAGTGGCATCTTCACTAGAGAGATTTCACTCCTTAATAAATGCTGGGCACGGGCAAGAGCTTCAAATCCTTCAGATACTTTACTTTTTTCAAAGCAAGTTTTGGCAATTGAGCACTTCAAAAGAGTAATGCAAACCAGGGTGAAAGTTTGAGACGACGTCATGAGAATACTACTTAATAAATGCAATTATCATCCATTTTAACGGCAGTTCTAACCTCAGCGGATGCCATGGACAGAAGCAAATCATGAATATATGGCTTGGCATTTGCGTGCTGAAGTGCAGTCTGACCAATTTCAAGAACTAGTTTTTCTTCTCCAACCTGTATTGAGGTCCATTTCTCATCATGAAGTAGGTAAATTTTCCCAAAGCTATGTATGGGGCACACAACTGGGACAAGAAGGTTTCAAGTTTACAAAAGATATGGAATGCAGAATATAAAGAAAACAGGGCAATACATTTCTTTTTATTTCCCAAAAAAGAAAAAAAAGACAGTCCCAGGAAATAAAGATCATATTAAATATTAAATCATAGAGGTTGCACAAGGTGCTTGTTACAAATCAAAATTACAAATGTAAAGCAGCAGACCAGAAACTTTGCATAAACGCAAATTTATCTGTTGTAATAAGATAAGACTTGAGAGAGAACTTTTACCTCTTGTAGAAGGGAAAGAGTAGCAGGCAACCAAGACCATGGAATGCGAAGAGAGGCCTTTGGTGCAACTTTTTCCTTTACATCACCAGCATACTCTGGTTCAAAAAGAAGTTTATCCCGCACATCCATCAAAATATCCTGTCAATAGGAGGTAAACAATAAAATCTAGATTAGCATGATGATCTCTGCTGCGGTGCTTCAAAAAGATAGTTTTGACTAGAAGGTTGTAAGTGACAAACTTGTGATACCTGCCGGTTTCTAACAATATCTGCTGTGTACCCATCTTCAATTTCCGAATTTTTCAACTCCATCACAGCTTTTACAATCTCATCCTTTTCAGCTTTTTCAGAAACACCTAAAATCTGCAAATTAATTGCGAAATTGTAGCAATGATAGAAAAGAATATTTATATCTGACAAGAATATCATCAACAAATTGGGAGGAGTTGCCCAGAACCATGCCTTAAAATGTTATGAGCTAATGGCAATTTGCTCACACATACCATTACTTGAACCTTGAAATATTTAATCCGCATTGAAATGTACAAACCAAATTAAAACAACAGTGAAGGTGTCCACACTCGTCTTGGTTGTTCAGTAGCCCCTTCCTTTTTCTAAGCCCGTTAGTTATATATCAGATATCAGATCATTAACATATTGGGCATAAGCTATGTACCATGAGATAGCAAGGTTGGAAGTTGTGGTTCAGTAACATAACAACCTTATGAAACAAACCATATTAAATAGAGGGTAAACACTCTTTAAGCTCAGGTTCCACTAATGCATGATCTCCTTATTCTGATTAATAAATGAGGATTTCATTCTCATCCCTGACTTTACACTGAACCCCGACAAAGCTTTATCTCTTTTATTCAACTCAACTCCTCCATTTAGCAACATTGTGGAATTAAAACAACATAAAAATTTACGTGAGACTCTGCTATCTTCAAAAGTATCCTACATAACTTAAGTTATACATGGTTGTATGAACAATTTTTTTTTTTGTTATTTCTAGACAAAGGCGCATTGGATTTAATGTATAGTTTAAGCCCTATGCTTCAATCTACAAGCAAAAAAACCCTGTTTTCCCGCTCATGAATAAAGATCTCAATCAACAACTTAATAGTCAACAAAATAACCTAGACGTAATGGAACATAAATATTGTTTTGAGTATTGGAGAATAACAATTTCCAGCTAATAAAATGTTAATTTCCTGACCTGATAGCAAGTCACAGGGATCTCCACAGTCTTGCGATTCTGCCCACTCTCCACCGCCGGCGCCACGGACGCATTCAACCTCACCGATCCCCGGACCACTCTTCGGCCTAAATCGGACCAAACGGCCAATGCCGGCCACCTGAGAGTTCCACCTACATTTTTTCCAGCGAGCAAGGCCGTGACGCCGAAAGGCAACGCCCTCCGTCGCTCAAAAACATCATTGTCCACACAATTCCGCGCCCTAAGTGACGAGATCGACGTAAGATGAGCCAATGCCATGGATTCTCCAGATCGAAACCCTAATCAGCTCCCCATTCCATCCCTTAGCTCAAAGAGATCGAGATTGTGATGAAACTAGGGTTAGGGTTAGGGATTCGTTTCCCTGAGTTCACGGAGCTGGAAGAAAGCGGTTACTCGATCGGGGAGAAAGGAAGACGACAATAAAGCACAAAGTACTAACGGCTAAGGCCAAAAGAAGGGCAAAACCAAAGCAGATGATTAATTCTTTTTCTTTATTATTTATTAAAAATTATTTATATGGTAATTGTTTGATTTTTTTATTAATATTGTTTCATTTTTATTTATGAAGAGAGAAAAAGTTATTTTTAATATTTATTTGCATGTGGTTTAAAATTTTATGCGAATTTTGTGTATAAACTCATCCATATATACCTAATTAAAATAAATTTTGTTTGTGCATTCTAATAATTATCTGATTCAACAATCATATGATATTTTTTTAAAAATACAAAATATTCTCTCTTTTTTAATGTAATTATATATCTTATGGTAGATGTTGTCCTCGTGTGAATTAGAATAAATCTAGATCAATAAGTGAGAGAAGTTGGTGACGGTTGTAGTGCTTTAGTTGATTTTAAGTAAGAGATCGGTTATATTAGACGACTTCAGACTTCACAAGATCAACATTTCCTCCAGAGATCAACTTCTAGGGATTGTGTCTCATCGGCAGAAGAAACTACAGAGAAAGGAGGTTTGGGTACTTGTACCCCAGGATAGCCTTCAACGCTTAATTCAAGGACTCAAGATGGAGAGAAGCTAGGAGGGGAGAGAGAGAGAGAGAGAGAGAGAGAGAGAGTAGAGTGGATTCCAAGTGAAAGTGGTGCACAAGCTAGTGCTTAGTCTCAGTGGAGTCCAAGGTCTTCAATTCTCAAGTTCAACGTACTAAGATACCTTCGTTGTGAGTCAAAGACCTCCTTATATAGGTCAAAGATCGTTAGTTGCGAGTCCGAAGACCATTGATCAGCCAGGGGACAATTGGTTGCCAGTTGGGGACAGTTAGTTGCCAACTTTCAGCATCTTCTTCACCGTCAGATGACCAAACGGTTATGATATACTACTTGATCTCTCATATGGGCGCTTGTAATTATGCCACGTGACCTTAAATATTTTTCCCCATAACACTTATTATAGTGAGATGGAAATAGGAGATTATGGGTGAAATAAAGCTATTATTATATACACCTTTAAAATACACACAAATGTAAATGTATAACAATTATTATTATTTTTTATTTTTAATAAACATTATGCTAAAATAAAATATTAATGCAGGTATAAAAGTTCAAAATTAATAAATTATATAAAAACAAACATGACTTTTATAAGGATAAATGCACAATTATTTAAAGTTTAGGAATTAATTTAGAACTCATATATATATATATAGTTAGGTTTTTTTGGATAGTGGGTTTCATAACTGGGATTGCATTCGAGTTTTGGATGGTGTGGCAGTACCCGCCGACGGCGAAGCAGCTGGCGGGGACGGGGTGCTGTTTTGCGCTGGGGCTGGCTCTGATCGGCGTCGGAGCGCATCTCTCCTACGCCAACATCGAGCCGCAGCGTGCACGGGCCAAAGCCCGCGCGGATTTCGTCAGGGACTACATCCGCAGGAAACTCGGGGATTAAATCCCCTAAAACTATTGGAGTTCTGTGTCTTTTGGCATGTTGTTTTCTATACTTAAGATTTTTTTTGTGATGAATGGATTGATTGAATAAGAAGAAGAGGTTCTATTTTTAAGAGAATCAAGTTTTGCAGGCTAGCTGTTTGTTGTAATTCCCCAATGCCAACTGCGTCAGAGAAATGTGGAGGGACAACAATGGATCAAGGGTAGAGCATGTAACAAGCAATGTTGTACCTTAAAAACTGACTAGGAATCATCTTTGATATGAAAAAGATATGCATTGAATTCAAAAGCAGATGTTGGAAAGCTCCAATGTAGTGCAATTTGTGCATCCATCAAGCAGTGATTAATGGCTGTTAATGCATTACACTAAGCAATACAAGAAAATTCATGTCCTATATAGAGTAGAATATCAAAGCAACTCACTAAATTATTGGAAGTTGTTCATCTTTGTCTGGCATGTTGCTGCCTGGTGCTTGAGCTTTCTATGCAGCTATCAGCATTTGTATGTAGATTTCCAGCCTTGCAGCAAAACTAGGTCCATTGTTTTATGGACTTCCCTGGTGCTTGAAGAAAATGATATCCTGAATGATAAGAATGTTTTTAGTGATGGTTCTACCAAATAAATTCAATGGAAATTATATACAACAAATGAAAGCATTACCCATACATTGATTTGACTACGTCTGCAGTGCTTGATGTTTTCAATATTTCACTCATGTCATCATGCCACCCACTCTTCGTCACTGTCATTTAAATCCTGAAAACAAAAATGTTTTAAGAGGTCTACAAAGAAATGAATCTCCAGATCACATATATTAGTTCAAAAGAGATGGTAAACAGTTGCCAGGCCACATCCAGGCACCAAAAGAGAAACAGACACAAAGTTCAATATAAGATGGCAAAGATTTTGATCATCAACTTCATTCAGTACATACATGGAGTTACCTAGAGACATCTCCTGAAAGACGAGGAAGTTCACAAAAATAAAAAGGAAAAACTAAAAATCGGTGATTGTTCTAATGATCATTTTCATCACAAGCACTGCAGTAACACCAAGATACTCATTTCACAACCACGAATAGCTCAGGGCAGATGTTTATTACTTCTTAATTTGAACATATTGAAAGAATCTATTTTGTGCTATTTCAATTTCACACCAAAGAGGTTTCACATTTTCTTTTTAAAACAAACACCTATTCAAGAAATACAGATCTTGGCTTTTCTTTTCTTTCTTTCTTTTTTTTTTAAACTCCATACAGTAGTTAAGAAATCAAGCCACTTTAAAAAAATGCGTGGATTAAACCAATCACTCATCAAAATCATAAAAAGCAAATATGGAACTGAAACAGAAAACTAAATGTAGATAGTAAAATTACCAAACAACACACCTGAGATTCGCTAGAGATATCTTCTATATCATCATCCTGTACATGAAAAAAAAACTTTCTAACTCAGCCATCTTTGAGAAAATAGAACAAGAATCAAGACTTCTGCATAAACAAGATATGCAGACTTCAATTAAAAAAAAAAAGAAAAAAAAAAGAAAACATTTATGCAACCTAGATGTACTTCATCAAGTAATGGCCATATGACAAATTTTAGTCGAAAATGACCAAAATACTCAATTAAAAATTCTTTTACCAACCTTCACAAGGAAAGTTGGTAATTCATTCCTCTCACAAAAAGCGGGTGATGGGTTCAAATCACATCTACAACATGGCTCTAGTGGCTTGTCCACATTTATCAAAAAAAAAACTTTTTTATTTTTTTGTTAGAGACGATCAGTACACAATAGCAACATTGGCAAAGGAGTTAGGAGGAGGCTGTATATACATTTAACTCATTTTCTAAAACATGTGGTACAAATCAATATCAATAGTTAAGTAAGTTGCAAAGCTTTACACTGTTACTACTGTTAGGTAGGAAAAGGTAAAAACCAAATTCAAAATAGACAGCTTCATAACTATTTATTCTGGAACAAAACAAAAGTAATCTGGATGGTGAACATTATACATTTAAATACGAGATTCTACTAAAATGTGTGAAAGCAAATATGAAAAATCAAAAAAATAAAAATAAAATGATCACATCTAGCACGGTGTAAGGAATGAAAACAGTTCAGGAACAATGGAATCAACCAATAATCATTCCTTTGACATGCAACAATCATCAACTGACCTGAGATTGTTCCTGCAGAGTCCCTGTTCCAGTTCCTGTATCCAAAACTTTAGTTCAGGTTGCTGAATCACAAAGTAACAAAAAAAATAATAATAACTTTTATGGTTAACCATAAAATCCAGCCCCACATAATTAACTCATCAAATAGTTTTCTGAAAATAAAAAAAAAGTATGAAAATATATTTTCTTATGGAAGTGGAAAGTAAAAAAATCTAGTGATACATCTGCATCACATGAATAATAGCCTTAAAAGATCAGAAAAGCAACATGTGATAACCAATACTGACCAGTCTTTTTCTTTCTAGATACAGGCACTTTCTTCAATTCCTTTACCTAATTTAAGAAAAAAATTTATTTAGTCATGCTCTGATGAGATTAGCAGCTTAACCATGTCCACGAAAATACCAATTGGCCAAAAGTTCAGCCAATCACCCCTTTTTTTTATTGAGAAAGGCAAAGAAAACTTACTTTTGTTTGGTCAGCCGTTTGGTCAGGATTCAACTGCAATCTCTTCCTGCCTGAACCTAGAAATTTTCATTACACAAGAATTACAAGCTGCAAATAGAGGCTGTGATGGAAATGATAACAAATAAAACATTATTAAAAAAAGAAAAATGAAACCTTTAGGTCCAGGAGAGTCATCTGCTTTGCGCTTAGATTTCTGAAGTTTAATGCCATGAAGCATAATAAGCATCAATACATCAAGACATTTTTTTCTTGGGAAGGAAATTCAATTTCAATAACAGACTGAGAAAATAAGCATATAAAATTGATACTTCAACAAGAAAAAAAAAACCATTATAGTTCCATCAACTTTTAACCAAGATAGGAACATAAATCAAAGCTAAATATTTTTCTACACAAAAGTGACAACTTTAGTGTTTATTTAAGGACTAGCAAGCATGATGGCTTCTACTCTTTAGCTAATGGTGGATTCACAATATGATCAAATGAATTATTTAATGAAGAGAAATGGTGCAACCTACGGAATTAAATAGAACAAAACACATACTAAGTTCCAGCAAATGCATGAAACATTGTCTGCACATTATTCCAGGACACATAATGCAAGAAACAATGACACAAACCAGTGTTTCAAGTTGAGCTATACTACAGATTAAAAAAGGGATGCTAAGCTCAATTTCTTAAAAAAGAATAAAAGTCAACAAGCCAACAGAATAGACTCCACTGTTTCACTGCATAAACTGAGATTTCCAATGGATGTAGCCGAACTAAAACAAGTTTCTAAATTGCCAAGTTTTACCTAAGGATGAAGCTTGCAACATAGACATGTTAATCACAAAATATGATGTATTTGTACCTAAAACCAAAAAGTAAATTTGCATAGTCAAAAGCAGTCACTTATAATTTGGTTATCAAATGCACTAAGTGAACATAGAACATCACAAGCTTCTTTCCATTATTGGACTATGTATGTGGTATGAATGTACCTCCTATCATGCTCTCCAAAAGTACATGCATAAGTTTATTCGCTCCACATATAAACTCGTACTATACAAGAAGAAAGGTTCTGTGTCTTCTTTCCTAATAAGTCCTAATCAGAGGACTACAAGCCCGGCAAGGCAGAATTCAGCAACAAGTTTTTTGTCTGACAAAGAAGTAACAGTGCAATATGCATATAAATCCAAAGTTCCTTAAAATAAACAAAGCACGATTTATCAGCAAGACCAGCTCAGGTAGTATAAATGAAATAATAATATAATGATATGTATTAGGCCCAAATCATGCCTGAAATTATAATGGAAACAGTTTTAAATTAATAAGACAACAACAATAAAAGGATTCAAGAGTAATATGCCTCAATTTTAGGTGTGCCTACCTTTTCAGCTACTTTTCCAAATAAAGCAGATAGGGTAGCTTGAACCATCGATCCCTTTTTATTTGAACCCACACTTTTTTTTGATGATGAAGACGATTCTTTACATTTTCCTGCAGACTTGATCATTGTATCAACCATCTTACCTGTTGAATCAATATGACTGATAGCTGCGCTTTTCGAATCTTCCATCTGTATTAGATATTATCAGTTGATTAGCGACCATATTTGGGAGGGCACAATTTGCTTATGATTTAAAATTCCAAAAATATGTAAAACAAAATTCGGATCACGAATTTGTGGTATTTTAAAAAATTTCATATTCATTATAAATCATATAACCTATAGATGCACATCACTATATCAGAAAATCACCTTCTCATCCATCAGTTCAGTTACTTCATCGTTGTTAGCAATTGAATCATCTCCTGAAGATAGTTCTGCATAACTAAGCCAAAAACAATGAAGGAAAACGAAAGTTAGATAACCAAAGAAGGGGAAAGACATATGGAAATTTTTAACAATTTGCTTTCAATTCAACATATGCAAGAAATGGGTAAATCATAGCTTCCCTGCATCTTATGTTACTACAAAAAAAATTACACTGAATGCAAGATAGGTAATGTAATATGGTTGGGAGAGGGCCAAAAGAAGCAGTTTATGACAATGTACAAGGTGGGTATAGTGTACAAAAAGAAGAAACAATAAAGTAACAAAAAAGGGAAGTCCTCGCAGGAAGACAAAAATAGAAAGTTAGGAAACGGGAACAAGATTTTAAAAGAAAATAGAACCATCTTGGAATCATCTTCTAGGGCATGTTGGAATCATCTTCTAGGTATAAGTATGAATTGGAACTGCATAAGACATGATTGAAAAAGATTGGAATAAAGTAGAGCAATTTCAGCCAAAAAGAAATATTATCCTAAAGAAACAAAGACAGAACAGATTGTGGTGTATAACTGTCTCTTGATATAGCAAGGAATTTGAGCGGCACTAGGGAGATTTAAGAAGTTTGCTTAAGAATATGTCAACGCTAGAAAGTAAGAACCAGTTTGCTTGATAAGAATATGCCAACACTAGAAAGTAAAGAATCAATTTGCTTGATGGCATCATAAACCAGATGTGAACAGAGTATTTTTGAAGCATTAAACAATCCCTCAAGATTTGTCAGGGTGCGGTAACCTATTAACACCACATAAAATGTCTGGGCATTCCATTCAAATTGCTAAAAAATCTTCAGAATAAGCACCTTACTTTTTTTGTCATCATATAATCCAAAAGAATTTTAGCATACTAGAATATAGTATAGACCAAAGGGGAGCCTTGGCGCAACGGTAAAATTGTCGCAATGTGAGATCACAGGTTCGAGTCGTGGAAACAACCTCTTGCAAAAGAAACAAGGTAAAGCTGCGTGCAATAGACCCAAGTGGTCTGATCCTTCTCCGGACTCCACGCATAACAGGAGATTTGTAGCACCAGGCTTCTAGAATATAGTATAGACCCACCCATGTAGTAACAACCAACTATGTAACACCTCTACTACTTTTATAAATGTGGTTTATCCACACTGTTTTTTTTTATAAAAAAAAGAATATAGTATAGATCATGTGAAATAGAAGGCATTTTTAAGTACTTTTGTGTTTTCCCTGCAGTTCTTCCTGATTGCCGAACCGGTGTAGCTTCCATCACATTACTAGTATTTTTTTCAGCTAAGGGATAAGAATCATCCTGTGAATCATCTTCAAGTTCAGTCTTGGGAGAAAGTGGTCCTTTGTGTTCATTTCCAGGTCGGTTACCAACAGAAATTCCTTCAGGTGATGCACCTGCCCCTCCTTCAAAATCAACACCTGGATGTTCCCCCTATCATTGTAGAGTTAGAAAGGGCAGTAGAAAATCTCATTATAAGGTGGAATAGATGAATCAAAGCAGCATACTAACAAAACCAACCATTTTAATGTTCACAGGAAATTCAAGCTGTTTCTCTTCAGGGTTTTCCTCCTCCAGCCCAATCCACCATGCATCAGAGAACACAATCTACCAAAACATGAAAATGGCAATGACACAAGTGGATCTAGAAACAAAAACGTTTATGCAATAGCTTATCGAATTTACTTCTAAATCGCCATACTGTTCACAAACTTCCACTGAGATTCATCTCTTTGAGGCCATCCTTCCCAAGCAATCATGCGAAGCAATAAAACTACAATAATAAAAACGAAGGCACTAACCATGCTCTCAAAGCAATCCTCGCACATCACTCCCTTGGACGACTTCGTGAGCTGCAGGGTCAGATACTTGTTCTTCGGGTAGACATGCGTGCCAAAGAGCTTCATCCGACCCTAATCATGAAAACACACGGATCAACAACCATTAATCAAAATCCTAGACAAAAAGAGAGAAACAAAGTTAAGAATACCTGAGGGAACTCAAGATAGAGTTTTGGGTTCTTGGTGGCGAGATCGGAGAGCTCGCCGATCTTGCCTCCAGATAGAGGAGCGAGGAGGCCGGGGAACGAGAAGAGGTAGCGGCTCCGACGCTGGCCACGCTTGACAATGTCGCGGCCATCGAGCTTGAGCACTGATTTCGAAGGTTCGAGGTAGTTAGAGGGCCTCGCCGGAGTTCGGCGGAGGAGGCGCCGCGATACGGCGAGGGATCTCAGCCTCTTCTTCTCCTCCGTCTCGGGATCCGCCGGGCGGAGCTCCGCCGCGGCTTTCTTTCCCATTTCGAAAGACCCGGGAGAATGGAGGAAGTGACGGCGAAGACATCTCTGCCAACTGGGTTATGAGTTTGCTCCCGGTTTCGGGTTCGGATTCTAATACATATGGACCCGAGATCCGGTATAACCTGATCCGGATCCGAAACGCATAAAAGCTTAGGGGGTTTTATGTAAATATAAAGAATTCAGGGAGGTATTTGTTATTTATTTTTTCTTTTTAACACGAATTCAATTCAAACTTTTATTTTTCAAAGCAATGCGACAACTGCCACCCGCCATCCTCTCCAAATCCAAGACCTTTATCCAGCTTCGCCGTCTCCGCGCACCGGCCACCGTCTCCGACGACGAAGAGCAGCACTACGCCCACATCCTCCAGCGCTGCGCCCACACCTCCAACCTCCCTCTAGGAAGCTCCATCCATGGCCACCTCCTCAAGCTCTCCCTCCTTCCCGCCTCCCTCTTCCTCCAGAACCACCTCCTCAACATGTACTTCAAGTGCGCTCCTTCCCCCTCCTTCCCCCTCCAACTGTTCGACGAAATGCCGCAACGAAACATTGTCTCGTGGTCCGCCGCCATTGCTGGCCTCGTCCAACTCCACCACCCGGAGCACGCCCTCCTGCTCTTCAGCCAAATGCGGAGCGTTGGCATCCGGCCCAACGAGTTCACTCTTGTCAGCACGCTCAACGCCAGCTCTCTCACCGACGGTGCTGCTCAAGCTCACCGGATATACGCCCATGTCGTCAAGCTTGGATTCCAGTCCAACGTCTTCTTGGTGAATTCTTTCCTCACTGCTTTGTTTCGGATTGGGAGGATCAATGAAGCGGCGGAGTTGTTCGAGAAATGCGAGGAAAAGGATGTGGTTTCTTGGAACTCGATGATCTCCGGGTACTTGCAGTTCGGGAGCTCGGATGTTTGGGGGTTTTGGTGCCGAATGAATCGAGAGGGAGTGAACCCCGATGAGTTCTCGTTCAGCAGCGTTCTCACAGGATTGGCCAAAGCTTCAATCTTTATGGCCGGAGATCAAGTTCATGGCCAGCTCGTGAAGTCTGGATTTGGAGATGATGTTTGTGTGGGCAACGCACTGGTGGACATGTACTTGAAGAATCAATCTCCAGTGGATGCTCTCAAGGTGTTTGATGAAATGCCGCAAAGAGATGTGGTTTCTTGGACTGAGATGGCTTCTGGTTGCCTGCTCTCCGGGCAACCCTCCAAAGCAATCGAGCTTGTGCAAAGGATGAAGCTTGCCGGGATTAAGCCGAACAAATTCACACTAGCAACTATGTTCAACGCATGCGCAAATCTAGTTTCCTTGGAAGAAGGGAAGAAGGGGCATGGTTTCAGGATCAAGCTTGGTGTTGAAATTGACGAATGTGTTGACAATGCGCTTGTCGACATGTATGCAAAGTGTGGAACCATGGATTATGCTTGGAGGGTATTCCAATCAATGAAAGCACGGTCAGTTATCTCTTGGACGACAGTGATCATGGGGTTTGCATTGAATGGACTTGCTCGCAAAGCTCTCAAGGCTTTCGATGAGATGATTTCCGACCGCATTGAACCAAACGAAATAACACTCACTTGTGTTCTATATGCGTGTTGTCAAGGAGGCTATGTTGATGAAGGATTGAAGTACTTCGAGGCAATGCAACACAAACATCGCATTGTCCCCCGAGAAGATCACTATGTTTGCATGGTTGATCTCCTATCGAGAGCAGGGCGAATAGCCGAGGCCGAAGCTTTCATACTAAATGCACCTTTCAAGCTCGGTGTACGGGTGTGGCAAACTCTACTTGGTGCTTGTAGAGTTTATGGAGATCTACCGACCGGTGAACGAGCAGCCAAAGAAGCTATTGCACTAGATAAACAGGATCCCTCTACCTATCTTTTGCTCTCAAACATGTTTGCTAATTCATGCAATTGGGATGGTGTGAGAAGAGTCAGAGAACTCATGGAGAATTGGCAAGTGAAGAAAGTACCGGGGTCTAGTTGGATTGAAGTCACCAAGGATGATAACCATCATCAAATGCTATCATTGATTGATTAAATAAATGTTCATCGATGAATTTTTAATTTTATGTTGGATCGAATTCATCTAAAAATAGTCTTCATTTGCTAACAGATCATGGAGTTCTTGTCTTTAGCTTGGACTGGCCAAGAATTTTCAACATATGGGCTTGAAAAGCAATGGATGATGTGATTTTGGATATAGAAATCAATGGTAGTAGCCATCACAATGAGACTTTATTGAAGGGATGTATTTAATACTTTATGAATCACCAAACATTTCATTTCTATATAATTAAACAACCTTAGATGATTAAACACCTTCTCCGAGATTCAATTTATTTCGGGTTTAATTATCAATGGGTTTTTTTTGCTTGCATGCCCCTACAAAACATTAAAATTGCTTATTTACCCTTACAAAAATCATAATTATTTGCATACCCCTACGAAACAACAATAATTGCTTATATGCCCCTTATAATTGCTTGCATACCCCTACAAAAGCATCTTCAATGCTAACAAATGAATAACAATATGTTAATTATCATTGCTTTTATAAGTATAATTATCACTTTGTAGCAGAAATGAAAGAATTTTACGCTTAAGAATTATCACTTTTGTAAGGGTAAATGAGCAATTTTGATGTTTTGTAGGGGCATGCAAGCAATTATCTTAAAGTTTTTAAAATGTTGATATGAAAACCTAATCTTTATTTTTTTTTAATATTTAAAAAATAAAATTAGATATAAAAATAAATGTTTTCATAAAATTATTTTTTTAATATCTTCTTTATCAAAGATATCCCGAGCCACTCCAGTTTTGGCTATTTTCATTTTGATAAGGTTTTTTTTTTAAATTTTTAATTTTTGTTAGAAAAAAATTATTTCTTTTATTTTTTAGGTTTTTTTTTAAAAAATCAATTTAGAAATTACTCCAGGATTAGTGTACCGCCACATTAAAGTCTCATATAATTCCAAGTCTTTATTTAGACTTCTCTCAATTTATCTCGATCGATCAATCTCCCTCTCGTGGCCGCAGATGTCGTCCACCGGAGGAGCTCCAGGCGCTGCTGCCGCTCCCGCCGGCCAGCAGCGCTACTTCTGCCACCAGTGCGACCGAACCGTCGTCCTCACGCCCGACCCCTCCTCCGACCTCTCCTGCCCCCTCTGCGGTGGCGGCTTCATCGAAGAATTCGATCTCCCAGCAAACCCTAACCCTAGCCCTAGCCCTAGCCCCAACGCCTCCCCCTTCCTCGCCTTCTCCTCCTCCCTTTCCCCCTTCTTCTCCTCTTCCTCTGCCCCTATCATTTTCTCCGCGCCCCCCTCCTTCGATCTCCGCCGCCCCTCCGATCTCGCCGGTTTGCTCGGCACCGATGCTTCTCCTCGTAGTCGCGACAGCGGCGGCGGCCCTGAGCCCTTCAATCCCATGTTCTTCCTACAGAACTACCTCAACTCCCTCGTGGCCGGCGGTGCCAACATCCAGGTCGTCCTCGAGGGTGGCCCACCCGCCGGCGGTAGCCTCGGTGACTACTTCATCGGCCCCGGCCTTGAGCAGTTCATTCAGCAGCTTGCCGAGAACGATCCCAACCGCCACGGCACCCCGCCTGCCTCAAAGTCCGCCATCCAGGCACTTCCCGATGTGGTGATCTCTGCACAACTCTTGGCGTCCGATGAGGCCCAGTGTGCGGTTTGCAAGGATACGTTTGAGATGGGAGCGGAGGCCAAGCAGATGCCGTGCAAACACATCTATCATAAGGACTGCATTCTGCCATGGCTGGAGCTGCATAACTCTTGTCCAGTGTGCCGGTATGAGTTGCCAACCGATGATCCTGATTATGAGCAACGGAGGGGAGTTCCACCTCCTGCAGCGTCAGGGCCTGGTAGTTCTGGTGGTTCTGGCGGTTCTGGCGGTTCTGGTGGGGCAGGGGCTACTTCTAGCGAGGGCGGCTCTCCATTGCAGAGGATGGAGCGGAGGTTTCGGGTCTCACTGCCATGGCCGCTTAGGATGTTTGGATCGCAGGCTGAGGGAAGCAATGCTGGAGGTGGCTCAAACAATGATGGAAACGCCGGTGGTGGGAATTCAGGTTCTGGTGGTGATGGAGATTCCCGGTTGGAGCCAAGGCATGAGGACATAGACTGAGAATATTTTGAGGTATATTTCTTGGCACAACACTCAATTTTCATTGCATTTCTTAAGTTTCAGTAGAATATCTGGTTTGTATTATATTTGTTTTTCATGATGTACATTTTTTTGAAGGTTGTTTGCTTGTTAAAGAAAACAATAGATCCAATTATGTTAGAGTCTAGATGTATTGCAATATTTGTCTGGTTCCCTTCTTCTGTTAATTCTTGAACTTTACAATGTAAATGAAGCTATAAGGTTTTTCTTGCTAAATTCCACTTATTGGAATGCCATTTTTTTCAACTTGTTTTGATGATTTTGAGCAGATAGAAAGTTCAGGACTAGTACATTCTATAGTTATGTGCTACCTTGAGGATTTGAGGTGATATGACCATTGAGTTCTTCCTTGTATAACTATCTAGTCTTCAAATATGAAGTATATTTTTCAGATTGTTTGCACTCATGAGAACGTGTGGATTAACATACATTCTTGTTGACGTCTAATTTTTAGATCTATACTGTTTAATCATCAACAAAAAGGCTAAACAAACTTAATATTGCCACATGCCATAAAGGAAAAACTTTGATGCATTAAACATAACGAATCAAATTAATTCCATGCAAGACCATATCAAGGTCATGCTGTCTGATAAGTATTTGCTTTGGCGCACTAATTTTTCTTAGTTATGCTTATTACAAATTATTTATTGGTTGTACAGATTAGTATGGGATTGTATTGTATCTCCTTGAGATTTGTTGATTAATTTGCATATGATTAGATTTCTTCATTTAGAAAAATCCAAACTTATAGGTATGACTATAGGTATGGGTCTTGACAACTATTTGAGTTTGATCTTATAATATGATGTTAGAATATAGTAACATGTTGAAATGTTTAAGAGTTTTTTTTTAAATAAAATAAAATAAAATTTCTCACATGAATGCAATGCAATTGGTTTGTAATCTCTTCAGTAGTCTATATGTAGCATAGTTGTGAGGTTTTAAGTGCAATTTTTAAGTTACTAATTTTTCTTAGTTATGTTTATTACAAATTATTTATTGGTTGTACAGATTAGTATGGGATTGTATTGTACCTCCTTGAGATTTGTTGATTAATTTGCATATGATTAGGTTTCCAAACTTATAGTTATGACTGTAGGTGTGGGCCTTGACAACTATTTGAGTTTGATCTTATAATATGGTGGATGAATATAGTAACATGTTGAATTGTTTAAGAGTTTTTTTTTTAATTAAAATTTCTCACATTAATGCAATGCAATTGGTTTGTAATCTCTTCAGTAGTCTATATGTAGCATAGTTGTGAGGTTTTAAGTGCAATGTTTAAGTTAATTTGAAGCTTATGATTTGGTACATAATTAGGATGAAGCATGGAGTATAGCATATACTATATACTCAAGATCATAGAATTAATCATTATGATGATTTCTTGCCTGTGACTAGATTTTCATTCCATCCTTCATTCCTGTTTTAATCCCATATCCTGCTAGTACACTTGTGACATCTCAGGGGCAAGTAAAGGTCCATGTATCTCGTTAATTGGTTCTTTATTTTGGGTACACCCAATTCAATATGGAAAATAGCCCACAATTGTTAAGTGTTATCCCAAGTTCAAGTGTTCAACTACCTAGAATTAGCTTTATCCCAAGTGATCATTATAAGTTCCTTGAACTCCTTACACTTGGAATTAGTCTTTCTTCATATTTCCCTCTTTCACAAAGTTTGTCAACCATCTATCATGCATCATTTTAATCTTGTTTCATACTTGGAAGTAATCTTGCTTCATATTTCTCTCTTTTAGTACAAATGAAAAGTTCATCAACCATCTATCAAACATCTTATTATCTTGCTTCATACTCAGAAATAATCTCACTTCATATTAATAATTGGATCTATGAAACATCAAAGTTTGTCAACAGGTAAGTAGAAGCAAAGGCCTAAGGTTGTAATCAAAATAATGTATGAGTTGAGCCACATTTGTGAGTGCTCAATGCATATATTGTTTGAGGTGGATGGCAGGGAAACCCACAAATGTAGATCGCATGCTTCTATATGTGGTCTTGGCTAAATTTATGGGGAAAAACATATTTTGGTTGTGAAGTGGGGCTTAGCAATCACCTCTTCACATTCAATTGTGAGGATTAAATTTTACATAGATGAGATATCATGAAGTTCTTTCTGATCTGCCAATACAAAGAGATAAGTATATAGAATTATTTCTTGATATAACAATGAGGTTTAAAAGCATTTCCATTTCCAGTTTGGGGAAATTCATGTCCTTACTCTGATGTGAGGCTACTTTGTTATATGTTAATCACATATATGATTGGCAATATGACTTTAGAATTAGATGCAATGTTTTGGAAGTAAGGTTTTCTTCTAAGTGAGCATAAGTAATCCAGGTGCCTTCAAAAAATATAAGTAATCCACGTATGTAATATCATAAATTATTATTTTCTTAAAACTTTAGCTCCAATGGATTGATACCTAATCTAAGAGGTAATATTGTTTTGGATAAATGAAATGAATAAACACATTTGACTATTTTGGCCATGAATTTGAGGTGAATTTTACGGGAGAATGATGAGCCTTGAGAAGAACATGCACTACAAAAGATTGGACAAGGAACATGTCCTAATAGAAATCCAGTCTGTCATCCTTCTGAGATATTGAGAGGCTGACTATAGCTTTGTTAGTTACATGCTTTCCAATGAGTGCAAATTTGTTTGGATTCATATGGTTTGACTCATCTAATTTAGTTTTACACAAAGGAATCTGTAAATTGAGATTATCTTTGAAAGGAGTAATTTCAAGGAGTTAGGGCAGCTGATTCATACTTCAGACATGGATGCCTTTCCTAGTTACTGCTACATTTATTAATTCAGTTGAAAGGATGGGGTTAGATACATAACTTCACATGCACAGACAAGCACGTGCATATATGCATCTATTTCATAGAAGAATTATCTGTGATTGCTTATTGAACAATTTATGGCAGCATTTTGCTGAGTTTTTTGCATGTGATTTTCATTAGAACGTTTATCTCTTTTAGATAGCAATTTTAACCACCTGAATAGTGTTGTGATTCTTATTTGGTAACATTGAGCATTTGAAATGATGTTTTAGATCTTCCAAATTCTTTTCTAAATGAGAGTGTGTGAAAATTAGTGTGTGATTGAGGACCTGTAGAAGTTTGTTTGTCATACAATATCTGCTTGTATGATGGTCTATCACCCAATGTTCTTAATTTGTTAACCTTAGCTGGTTTTTTTTTTCAATCCTTTTCATATCATCTGATTTCTTTGTTGATTGCTGATGTATTTCCTTTTTTCAAATTTATCATGGGTGGTCTACACTTAGCAATTAGTTCTTCCGCCAGCCTGCTTGGAGCAGTAATCTACTGTGAATATGTTTCTACAAGTAACTTTGCTGGTTATGTAGATTCTGTCATGCTCTGTCAAAAGTTTGCTTTGCTCTATAATGTTAAGTACACAAACATAATGCATTTCTTTTTTCATTTCATACTGATTTCTGATTTGCAAGCAAAAGTACTTGGTTTTCTGTTTGGATAACATTGGATGTGCTTATTCAGATATTGGTTCTGTTTTTGTTTTCTTTTTCTTACGCTACTAATTTTCTTCTCTTTTAATAGGTCAAACTCGAAAGCTGCTTTTTTGGGGAACATTTCCACATTCTATGAGTTGCTTATAGTCTATACATATGTTGAAATTAAGACCCCAAATAATATCATAGATCATGCCATTATTTGTTCCTTTTTGTTGTTTTGGTGTTGATAGTGGAATCAATGATATGCTAAACCTGTGGCCTTGTGGTCTGCACACCAGAACCTCACAGTTCCTGTATTGATAGGTAAAACTGCGTTTTATAAGTCATCCAATTGAAGAGTATTGACCTTGTCATTGCCTGTATGATATGCCCACCTTGTTTGTGCATTCTGCAAATGTGCTTTTTTTACAAATCTGCTGCTTCCCTATGTCTGAAGATCCTATTTTTGCCTGTGTCATACTGTCATTGCAAGCGTTCTGATGAGTCCCCCAGTGTTTCTGTTCATTTGAAGGTACCAAGTATCTCTTCTCCTCCGTGTGCTCCCAACTTATATTGTGTTTTTCTCCTTTATTTTCTTAAGTTTATCTCATTTCATTTCCATTCACAGAAGAGTGAATGATTCTTAAATTTAAATTGACAAGACAAAGTTGTCTTTTTCATTGTTTTTTAATTTATGAGAATTTTGAATTAAAACTTTTTTGTTGCAATAAGGTTTTAATATATAATATACTATTTTTTGAGATGGTACTCTACATTTATCTTACTTTATTTTCAGTTTTAAGTTACAGGAATTTTAGTGGAATATTGAAAAGAAATCAATCTTTTTATTAAATATTGAAAAATCCAATATGATGCGTTTAAATTTATTTTATATAAATAATATTATATTTTTACTGTAAATTTCAGAAAATTATAATTTATAGGAAAAAAAATATTTCTTCATATTATATGAATATTTTATCGCAAACTTCACTATCGGACATTCCCCACCAACCAGCTAAACAAACGTCCAGCTGTTCTCCATTGAGAGTAGTCGTCAGTGGCATTCTCTCAATTTTCCCATAAATCCAGCCTCATTTCTGTTTACTCCCAGCTAACGACTCCGGCTGTTCTGCTCGACTCTCAACCATTCTCCTCTCTACTACAATGAGTGCTCCTCGTGCCGGTGGCGACGGCGGGGCGGCACCGCCGTATCTCGCGGCACGGAAGCCGTCGTTGAAGGACCGGCACGGCAAGGTGGACGGCCGAGGTCGCCGGATCCGCATGCCAATCATCTGCGCCGCTCGCGTGTTCCAGCTGACGCGCGAGCTTGGGCATAAGTCCGATGGGCAGACCATTGAGTGGCTTCTCCGCCATGCCGAGCCCTCCATCATCGCCGCCACCGGCTCCGGCACCAACCCCGCTTCCTTCTCCTCCCTCTCGGCTTCCCTCCGTTCCTGCGACTCGAGACCCCTCCCCTCCGCTGCTGACAAGGACGAGTCGACGCTGGTTGAAGTGGGGATCGGGAATGCGGGAGGGTTTTGGGCAGTGCCATCTATGCCGGACATTAGGCAGTTCTGGGGGATTTCGACCGGGGAACCGGAGATTGTTGTGCCATCTTCGGAGGCGAGGGTTGTGAACTACTTGCCTATTGGGAATGGATATCTGGACTTGCTCGCCTCGTTTTCTGGGACGCCGTCGTCTGCTGCAGCAGCAGGAAGGAGAGAGGAGGAGCCTTATTAGTTCTCTGGATGCTCTTATTATGGTTAGGGTTCTCTGGAGTTAGTATGAAGGCATTGGATTCAGTGAGAGCTGGAGGAGAAGATGTTGCATTGGAAGTGGGAACTTTGAATGGATTTCATGTTTTGGGAGTTGCTTTAGAATGCGGCTGCTCTGAATCCATCTACATCAATTGAGGGGGAAAAAAAGAGTTTCAGTTCTGCTACTCTCTATGATTTCTTCTCCTGGATTTATGTTATCAAGGATCTGGTGCATGTTGCAGATGAAGTCTTGTGCTGAGGCTGTAAGTTTCCCAATTTCGTTTTTTGTTTGCTATTTTATTCAATTTGATGGATTTACTTGGAAGGGAATGGAGTGCGAAATAAAACTGAAGCTCAAGTTAGTTGTTTGCCTAGTGTTGTATCTAATTGAAGAAAATGCAATTGTCTACTGCAATCTCTGTAAAATGTTATTTATTTCTTCTTGTCACTTTGTGTTTGAATAAGTATTAATCTTTGTCATGACTTCTATGATGAATAAGATGGAATTCTATTGGCATGTGTTTGAGTATTACTGATTGTTCTTAGAGATGTCAAATTGGGAGTGCTATGTGAAATTGGTCATTTAGTCAACAAGTAATTGAGTGAGTGGAAATAGGAATAGACAGAAGGGAGTGTTGACTTCTGTTTTCTGATGATAGTGAAGGCTTTTAAGAACTTTGTTTGCCCAGAAGGCATCTCCTTCTGCCATCTCACAGTTACCAAAAGTGTGCACCTTCCTTACAATTGAAAATTTAAAGCTCTCACTATTATGTGTAGCTTTTAGTTGCAAGCTCTTAGATATGGAATATTTTTCTTGGTGATTATACCTACTAAATTGCCTTCTGATTCAGTGTGTTTTCTGGTAATTGTTTTCTGAACCTAACCTGAGCTTTGGGGTGAATTAGTCACATTCACCTTTGAAACGTGTTTATTTGGCTTTCCTGGGCTAATCTAGCTAAATCTGTAGCAACTCTTTCAGCTCAAAGTAATGTCCCTGTAGCTCTGTTAGCATGCTCTTGATGTCTTCATAGAGATAGTCTCCATGTTGTTCTTGACAATCTTGCCAAAGCATCTGAAAACTTGTTCTTTTCCCTTAGAATCCCGGCCATCTCCCAGTTTTGCAATTGCTTCACAAGCTCCTTGCATTCTTTAATGTCTTCCTTGATTCTCCAGTTGTTGTCTTCCCTTGTTTGCTGCATCAACCTCAGAAGTGTTGGAAGTAGGACAAGGACTACACTCACAAAGGAGAGGAAGATAAGAGAAGAGGTGTAGAAGACAAGTACTTTTGATGGTGGAAAATACTTTAAATTATACTTGCTTACTTTATAGCTTCTCATACATACCTTTATATAGGTACTTACAGGACCATTAACTTTCTAGGAATTAAAGACAATATAGAAATCCTAGGAGACACTATTGAAACCAAGGAGACATTACAAGAAACTAAAAACCACGTAGGAAAACGAAGAGCCACCATGCATGCACCATGTTTGCATGCACCTTGTTTTTCACACCCATCAATTAAGTTCACTTTCCAACAAACAGTCCCTCACCTCACTGTTTGTGTGTAGAAGGGGTGTTTCCCACCCTCACAAGCCTTCCAATGCCTTCCTTCATTGCTCTCAACTCCCCTTCAAAACTTGATCCAGCTTCTCCTCTCATGTCTCCTGCACAACAGAGTTGGCCTTTGTGAGTCATTATGACAAAGCCAAAGCCTGCATTTCTTACCTCAGAACACCATGAGGTATCTGTGAATAACAGTTGCCTGTGGTGTTCCCTGTCACCTTTCTTCCTTTTGCTTCCTATCTTTTCAAAGAGATAGGAAGGCAAATGCGCACTCTAAACTACCTTCTGCTTCAGTGATTGTTTCTGGTGATTGTTTTCTTATGCTAAACCTTCACCTTGGAAATGTGCTTATCAGCCTTCTTCTTTGAGCTGACTCTTTTATGAGTCCCAAGCACTGGATTGTTTCTGATATGTATCATAATTGTTGATTATTTAGTGCCTATGAAACAAAATTGACTGGATTATAAGTTGCTTGCTTGCTCATATCATTGACACCGATTCTATCCTGTTTCATTTTTCTGGTTTTGGAAAAACTCCAGCCATTAGTAACACAATTTTTTTCATCATCACACTTGGCCTCTTGCAGCTATTCCAAAAGTTTTGGTATGAATTGTTTCAACATATAAGTGCTTATCTATTCTTATATATAAGTGCTCTAGATGCTTGCAAAGGTTATTTAAATTTGTTGAGCATCGTTTGTGTGTTTTTGTTATGATTTTATGATTTGTTACCAAGCACTTTATTATCTCAGTGATCGACTCTGCACAGGATATACTGGCAAATTGGCAATGAATGGTGAACAAAACCTAATTGTCAATTTTGATGTTGAGAGTGATTAGTGTGTATCTTTACTTAGAGATTAGTTATTAGTGAAAGCAACACTGTGTTATCCAATGTCAGGTGGTAGGGAAACATAAGACATCAAAAATACAATTCATTATTTAATAATCTGGATTTTGTTTGGATAATTAGCTGCTAAAACACAACAAACATGTCATTTATTTTAATTAAAACCATCTTGCTTTGCATCAGTGCATCTTATTCATATAATAACACTCACTCTACTGGCTGGGTTTCCAAACTGGACCAAATTGGCGGCCCATAAATTGCAACGTTCCCATCACTTTGCACGACGAGCCGGTATTCGGCCGGATTCTGGCTCGCGCTCCCACTGCTCCACACGGCGCTTTGCCCGGACATGACGACGAGGTTTCCATCATCCCGAAGGGTCGCTTGGCACGCCTGCGCCTTGCCGTCACTCCCGGAGCTCCACAACTTCTTGGTCTCGTTCATGTAGAGCACCAGGTTGCAGTCATCTTGCATCATGAGTTTGTACGGCTTGTTCTCTAAGTAGTCGCCTGTGGCGAGGGTCTCGCCGCTGAACAGCATGTCGTGGGATGCGCGGGCGTCCAAGGCCAGTGCGCACAGCGCCGTGAGCGTGGTGATGAGATTCTTTGGCTTGATTGGGCTGGCCATGGGATCACTGCTTTGGAGTTTGGTTTTCACTTTCTTTGTCTGTCCCTGTATCCTTCCTGGGTTTATTATTATACGTGATTTGCGTTCGGAAAGCTTTGTGCATGTAATTGGTATGAACGGGCTGTAGAAACTAATAATGATATTGAAAAAAGAAACTAAGTTATAAAAAGCGGGGATAGCTCAGTTGGGAGAGCGTCAGACTGAAGATCTGAAGGTCGCGTGTTCGATCCACGCTCACCGCAATTATAATTTATTTTTTAAAGGACTGGATTTCATTTAAAAAATAACGAAAATTACATAGTAAAACATTTTTTTATTATTTATATATTATATATTCCGTGCGAAATCTATAGTTTTAACTTATAATGTGAAGGTTTTAATTCAATAAATGCTAGCAACCAACACAAGTAGTGATTTGTAACCATAGTTATCAGAACCGGACCGGACCGTTGGTCCAATCGGGTGAACCGACCAGGGAACCGGTCCTGTTTTGTTATTGGACCGGACTTGCAGTTGAACCACGGTGAACCGATGTAAACCGCCGATCGAGCCGATGAACCAATGAACCGCCCGGTTTTTATTTTTTAATGAACCGGGCGGTTTTTGAAAACCATCAAAATGTCATTACTACCCTTACTATCTTAGTTATATATAAAAAATAAACAAGGGCTTTTTTGTCATTTTCATTATAAAAAAAGAGAAAAAGGGCTTTGTTGTTTTGTTGTTGTTGTATGTGGATTTTTAAATTTTTAATGTTACTTTTTTTTTCAATTACATTTTTTGTATGTTAAAAACTTAATTTTTGTTATTTGTAACTTGTTTATATTTTGTAGTAGATTAGTATTTATTTATTTATTTAAATATTCAATTATTTAAAATAGTATTTTTATTATTTATTTATAATATAATAATTTATTATTAATATTTATATTGACCCGATTGACCTGACGGTTGAACCGGTGAATCGGTGACCCAGGACCTTGACCAGTTCAATGTCTGATCCGATTCAGATAACTTTGTTTGTAACATTCTAGAATGTTTACTGACCTTTATTTGTGGTTTAGTGAATATATGCCCTCCTCTATGATTATCAACCTAAACTTTTCTGAAAAAGTTACTTTTATATCCTCTTTTTTCTCACCATTCAAAACATGAAGCATACTTGTGGATACATGTTATTTTTGGATTTTAAGAAAAAAAAATGAATTTTGGGAAGCAGGGTCTCCATTCTTGATCCCTTTTAAAAGAACAAAAAAACTAAAAAACATCCTCCCAAAATTTTTGACCAAATTATATAGATATAATACTCTCTTTCTCCCTTTTTTGTGTGTAAATTTTCTAAACAAATAATAACAGTGTCATCTAACATCATAAGGTTGTTTTTAACGTGAAATACATGAAGCGTCAAGGTTGTGGATAGAATAAATAGGTTAAGCTTGATCTAGTTGGGCTCAACTTGAGTTTGGCTCAAAATTGCCTAGCTCAAGCTCATTTCAAATTTGGCTTGATTCAACTCAAAATTAAGAACTAAATTATAATTTTGAAAGCTCAAGAAACACTTCTCATCTAACTTGCATGTGTTAAGCATGTCGGCAACATTCATCCTGAGTCAGAATCAAACTCATCATGAGATTCATAGTTGTATTACTTATAGCTTCCTTGTTCGTGGGCAAAGCGGATTAGGGGGTGCTCCCGGTTCTGTGCGTGCTTCAAACAATTTTGTCTTCTCCATCCAGTGGGGAGGCCCACACAACAAGCTATTGGTCCCGTAGTAGAGCGCGCCCCTAATAATTGGGTCGTTGTGCTTGGGTTGTGAGGGCTCTCAACCACATGTATAGTTTAATATGCTCATCAAGGCCTGATCAGGAGATGTGGATCATCCAAGGCACATTAGCATGGTGTACTCCTCCCGTTCCAATCCAAGTTCGCCTCGATTTAGCTAAAAATAAAAAAATTATTTATAATATTAATATATTAATATTAAATTTTAAGCTTTTTAACCATGCTCAAAAGTTTTTTTTTTTTTTTTTTTGATAAAAGTGGATAAACCACATTACTTTATTGAAAATAAAGACTTACAGATACAGACATTTCCATTTTCATTTTTATATGGATCCCTCATTGGCTCCATGTGTTACAGATGGTCGGATCGGGGGTCTAAGTAAATGTCATCGATCGTTATGCGGTGTTTGTGTCCTCAAAGTCCGCATCTAGGGGTCTCAGACTGTGCTCCTCCCTATTGATGGCGAGGCGTACGCGATCGCGGGCACACATGGCTGATTTACTAATTTGTTTGGTGGCGGGTCGTTCTTGAACCATGAGAGAAAAAGGAAGTCCACTTGTCCAGATGAGTGGTTTACAAACCGTCGTTTGTCCTCGAAACCGCCCGTCTATTCCTTTCCAACCATATAGTCGGTGGGTACGCCATAAGCTATGATTGCCACCCGTCGCGAAAGCTCCTTTCCTAGATTCATGGCAGTCGAGGATTCCCCCATAGGTCTATTATCCTACTTTCGGGGGCCCCTATTTGGAGAATCACGGGTGTAGTGAGTCCACACTTCGGTTGTATATTGGCATCGGTGAAAATGTGATCGGTGGTTTCCTCACAGGTCTCGCATAGATAGCGGTAGTTACGCTCCCCTTGCCGATTCAGCCCGCTAGGTTTTTGCAATGTGGGAAGTTTGTCTTCCTTTGCCAACCACATGCGAAGAATCATTTTAGGGGTTGTTTCCAGAAGGTTGTTGGGGTAGTGCTTCTCATGCCCCCATCCATCCGGAAGAGGTAGAGGGACTTAAGTGTGAACTCCTGATTTGGAGTGAGCGTCCAGTGTCTTTTATCCATCTGTTGGGTGTCTCCTTGAACAAGGTACTCTTGTAGGCATTGCATCATTTCCATTGCCCCTTGCGACAGGGGCCGGTCCTAAGAAGCGCCATTCCCCTTCTTTGTAGGCTGTCGGAGCCTCGAAATTGTATGCTCTTGCCTTTAACCATAAAGTTTGGAGCTCGAGGAATGCGTGCTGTGGGCCGCAACCATCAATCCGGTTATTCGAACCATATCACTTCTTGTTTCCCAGACACGGTGTGACTCCCATCCTTGCCATGTGGTGAGGTCTCGAGACTCTCTACTCCTTTCCAAAAGAAGGATGCAGGTTACGTGGTAGGTTTATATGGATTTATCGTCGAGTTTCTAAAGTAGGTTGGCATTGATAATCATACATATCAGGTTTGGCCATTTAGAATTAAGCCACCACCACTTTCAGGAATGCTTCATTAAGCTCTTAGGTTTAAAATCCCCCATCCCTCCCATGTCCTTGGGCGGGTTAGGGTCTCCCATTTTACTTGTCGGTATGCTTTTGATTTAGGGTTGAGTCCTCGCCATAGGAAGTCCTGCGGATACCTTCAATCTGTCGAATGACCCAGTGGAAGTTTAAACAATGCCATCCAGGTGGTTTGGGATTCTGCGAGAGCCTTGAATTTAATAAGGTGATCGCGCCTAAGTGATATGGCGACCTTTCCATGTCATAAGTTTGTTTCGACTTTTTGGATAAGTCGGTCGATCCTCCTTTTTTGAGTGCACTTCCGGCCAAGTGGGATTCCAAGATAATTTGTCGGGAGGGCTGCGTGCGGCATCCCATTGTGGGTACGCGAGTCCTTGCTTCTTCCGGTTAGCTTACTGCGGTATGAGGAGCTCTTATAAGTAGTTGATTCTCAATCCGGAGATGCCTTCAAATAGATAGAAAATG
This sequence comes from Dioscorea zingiberensis, assembly GCA_026586065.1. Taxonomy (NCBI): domain Eukaryota; kingdom Viridiplantae; phylum Streptophyta; class Magnoliopsida; order Dioscoreales; family Dioscoreaceae; genus Dioscorea; species Dioscorea zingiberensis. Next base: position 39,480,655 of record CM048826.1, read on the forward strand.
GAAACTTGAGTTACGAAGTCACTACTCTTTCTGGTGATAATTAATAGATCATCCGCATAAGCGGGGCGAGATTTGTTCTTAGCCATACAGTATTACCCGATCGGTATCCCCTCGGGATGCACTGCTCTTATGTAACAGGAGGTCACCATCGTGGTGAGGACATCCATTGCTAGGATGAAAAGTAGCGGGGATAGCGGGTCTCCTTGTCGCAGTCCTCTTTGATGTCACATGTATCCTGTAGGTTGGCCATTGATTAGGAAATTGGATTTTGAGGAGTGAAAGTCAAAATTGATTTTGAGGTCGAGCTCGGTTAGAAAGTTCAAAATTCCTAACCAAACCCAGAGCTTTTAACGAGCCAATACAGAGCTGACATTTGAGAGCCCTAGGTGTAGATGCAAATATCCTCTGTTCCCACAACTTTGGAAAGCTTCTCAAAACTCATAGATTTATATTTATATTAAAATCCCCTCTCGTCTCGGTTTTCATCTTGGCCTCTTGGCGGGAAAGGCCGCCGCCACCCGAGGGTTTCTAGGGTTCCTCCTCAATGGCGGCCAGAGTTTGGCAGAGCTCCTTCAGAGATCGTTTGTGCAGGGGGGTTGTATCGAGAGCGATTCATGGACCTTGTAGGTATTCGAGCACTTCCACGGTGTCTGGAGCCGGAGCCAGTGCCGGGGCCGGGGCTACTTCTAAGATCCCTTCGTCTGGGAAGAAGGTTGGATTTGGTTCTTCCTCTCTTTGGCATTTAATCGAACATATACCGTTCGTTCCTTGGTATTCTGGTCACTCGCGATTAGAATTGATCCGTGTCTCTTTTATTTGTCGGAGAATTGGTTTTTCTTTTTCTTTTGTCTGAATTAATCGTTTTTAAGCTGTCTGTGTCGATGTGATGGATCAAAGATTATTTTTATGTGGATTTTCTGTTATCTTTGTTTGTTTTTCTTCTTATTTTGACACGATTTGCTAGAAATGAATCAGTTGTTGATTAAACGCTTGTGTTTCAATTTGTTGCTTTGTGTTTGTGTGGTTAATGGGGAGGTGTGACTTAGTAGCCATCTGTTCTGTTGGTTCAATTCACTAACTTCAGACAAAAGAAGGAAGAAACTATTTGCGAGATTGACTAACATTTTAGTTTGTCCATCATGAAATCATGTTAAAAAATGTGGGAACCATATTGGATTACTATGTACCAGACTTGAAATCACTTTGTTCGTGTTTGTAAAGTCCAAATATTAAGATTATGCCAATGATATGCATGCCCACTGTAGTAAGATTGTTGTCAACTTATATATCAATCAAGGAAGGGTTTGAGATGATTGTGGAAATGTCTTCATGGAGATTGAAATATGTCATCTTTCTTTGTTTTAGGACAATAGGTCTAGCATATGGTTCAACATTGTTTGCAGTCTTTGGCTCAATTCAATTAACTTAGGGGCTACCTTGCTACTGAAACTGAATGTATAGAACTATAGGTTCCTGAAACCTTAGTTTCCGCGTAATTTTTTATTATATGATAGAAAGAGAAAAGGAGTGATTATGTAGAGAGAAAATTGAGGAGGTGAGGTAGAGAGAGAAATAGAGCCATCTCGAAGATGGGAACAGAAAGAAAAAAGTTTAGACAGACAAACAGTGGTGAAACCTGGGAAAGAAAGTTGTATAAGTCAGATAAGCTCAGATCTTGTCTGGCCCATTTAAGTCCCAAACTCAATGGAAACTTCCACTTTGGATTCATCATGAGGCAAAGTTGGAATTTCATTTTATATCCTCTTTTTCATGAACTAGTTTTACCTTTGGCTAAAAAAATTGCTGAAGTGAGGGAAGTGGCTCACTGTCTCTCATTCCCCCCACTTCCAGTTTTCTTTCTGTGAAACAAACGGGCCATTAATGGATTGAATCTATTGTATTTATACCGCTTCACTATATCTGGTCAGAGAAAGTAAAATCGGGTTTGAATATATTAAATTTAAGTCTAATAGAGACAATCAGCTGATATTTGTTTTTTCGTCTAATGAGCAGTCTTGTAGCAACCAACGACCCTATGTTTCCGATTTGTCCAAGCTTGATTAAATTGTTTCCTTCCTATTTTCTATGTTGATTATCTTTAAGAACAAAAAGGAAGCCTTTTCGTAACGGTAAAGTTGTTGCTATATGACCGGGAGATCACGGGTTTGAGTCATGGAAATAGTCTCTTGCAAAAGTGCAGGGTAATGTTGCCTATAATAAACCTAAGTGGTCCGACCCTTCCCTGAACCCTGCACATAGCGGGAGCTTTGTAGCACCGGACTGCCATTATCTTTAAGAACACTTATGTGGACATGCTACTCGTATGTATATATTGAATACAGATTATATGTGCACAATTAAACAAGTTTAGATTGAAATGAGCACTGTGGCTTAAAGAGTTGATCCCCATTTATCTAATTGTTCATTTTATGACTTTAGTTGCAAAATGTAATTCTTTGGAACATGTGGTTCAGCATGATGCATCTTTTGCCAAATAGAACTTTCTAAATATATCTTCTGCCAAATACAAGTCATATTCTTTGATTTTGTTGATGTAGCCCTTAGGCTTATCATGATACTTATTTGAATATTACATTTGCAGTAGGTATATATAATTTTGGTAATTAGAAGGGATCTTCTAACTATGTTTGTAGGGAAGGTTGTTGACTGGATCCATGATAGGCCTGGCCATTGCAGGAGGCGCTTATGTGAGCACTGTGGATGAAGGCACGTTTTGGTACATCATTTTGACCTTTAAGATTGTTTTTTGTTGGGACTTAAGTGTATTGATCTTAATTACTGAGTCAACCATTAACATTTTTATGATTAGTATGCATTATAGCATGTTTTGAGACTATTGTCCTTGAGGTATGATGCCACAAATGGAACCTATTTAAATTTTGCTTTCTTGATGTATGTTTGTCCACTAATAATGTTGAATTTTCTGCTCATATGTTTTGTCCTTTATAAAGTATACTAGCTTGTTTGTTATTCAAATTTATGCCCATATTGTGACTACAAGAAAAGCCATATGTTAACCCCCTTCTGTATTTCCTATGCTTTGAAATATTTAATGAATGAGTTGTTGATATATTTGGATTACTTCTTGTGGTAGGAAAATAATTTCATGTGAACTAACTTTCATGCTAATTCCTATTTCCCCTGTATCTTTTTTATGACCATGAAAGCATACCAAAGAGGTCAGTTGGCATCTATGAAATGATTTAAAAAGAATTCAACTGAGCTTGGTGCACACCTGAAAGATATATATATTTTTTTTAATAACTTTATACTTATTTGTTACAAAAGATTGTTAGTTTGAGAAGGTAAACATGTTTTCTTCCATTTCTTGTCATACTCAGCTCGAATTTTCTGTTAAATTGCTATTGTAGTTGTAAAGAGTATCTTTTACTGAAATTCTGTTTTAATAAATTTGTGATCTATTTGTGGAGTCGGCTACAAATGTATATTTATATGTACCTGTTTTCTGTTTGTTCATGTTTAAGATGTCCTTGCCTTTTATTTGCGCAGTGGGTGGTTGTTCAAGGCTACAAGATTAGTCAATCCATTCTTTGCACTACTAGATGCTGAGTTTGCTCATAGCTTGGCTGTCACAGCTGCATCTCGTGGTTGGGTTCCGAGGGAGAAAAGGCCTGATCCAGCAATACTAGGTCTTGAAGTTTGGGGGAGGAGATTTTCAAATCCTATAGGTCTTGCAGCTGGTTTTGATAAAAATGCTGAGGCAGTTGAAGGTTTGTTAGGCTTAGGATTTGGTTTTGTAGAGGTTGGCTCAGTTACACCTATTCCACAGGAGGGCAATCCAAAACCACGTATCTTCAGATTGCGAAACGAGGGGTAAGCATGTATGTTACTTTCAAATTTTTTGATTGCTTAATCAAGATTTATATGATTCATTTATGATGAATAATTTGTATTTAGGAAGGTCAGAGGTAGTTTGAGTTAATCTTCTCATTTATTTTTGGTAAATCATTGGAATGTTTGGCCTTGTATGCAGTGCTATAATTAATCGTTGCGGGTTCAATAGCGAAGGCATTGTGGTGGTTGCAAAACGTTTGGGTGCTCAACATGGTAAAAGGAAGATGGAAGAAACTTCAAGCTCTTCACCTTTGTCCAATGATGAGCCAAAACATGGCGGTAAAGCAGGTCCTGGAATTCTTGGAGTCAATATTGGCAAGAACAAGACAAGTGAAGATGCAGCTGCAGATTATGTTCAAGGAGTTCATACTCTATCTCAATATGCAGATTACTTGGTATTTTACCTCTGCTTGATACTTTCATACTCTCTCTCTCTCTCTCTCTCCCCACACACACACACACACACACACACACATGCATGCACGCTTGCACACACCTATGCGAAAACAATTACAATGGACAGCAAAAAAACATGTGCAATCCATGCCTGTGAGTTAGACAAGCAAGTTGAGCTAATATCAATGTTGATACTAGCGTTTTGTTCCTACCCTAAATCAGAAGCTATACTGGCCCTTGCTATGTCTTTTTGGTTATCAACTCATCTATTGCAGGAAAAGGACAAGAAGCCTGTTCTGGAAACATAACTTTGATATGCATTCTGGCTTGCCATCCAAATCTTGACCTGCATGTTTGTGGCTTTCACATTATACAACTTAGTTTGTCTATCTAAAATTTTGTGGTTTGTGTCAAAGATACAATAGCAGCAAATGAAATAGCTATATATTAAATGTTAACTATCTTCTACTTTTTATCAAAAGGCTGCACTGTGACCAGAATTCTGCATCTTCACTATATTCTTGTGGCATCAATTTATGGAAGAGTCCTGTGCTTAAGCTGATAGTATTGTAAATGTTGGAGAGGCTTATGTTGAAGTTTGTTTTCTATATAATCTTGCAGGTTATCAATATCTCTTCACCAAATACTCCCGGGCTTCGTAAACTTCAGGGTAGAAAACAATTGAAGGATCTTGTGAAGAAGGTTATGAAGTTCAAGTGATTTTGTGTGCTTTTAAAGAATATAGCATATGAACTGGTTGCCCACTTGAAATGTTCTTTGTTCATTTGGTTGACTTCCAGATTCAAGCTGCTCGTGATGAGATGCAGTGGGCTGATGAAGGACCACCACCATTGCTTGTAAAAATTGCTCCTGACTTGACAAAACAGGACCTTGAGGATATTGCAGCGGTATATACCTCTCTCTCTCTCTCTCTCTCTCTCTCTCTCTCTCTCTCTCTCTCTCCTTACCCACACAGAATGTTCTTATACTTTTCTTTATTGCTTTTATAGGTTGCTCTTGCTCTACGCCTGGATGGGCTAGTAAGTGCCTTTCTTTCTATTGAGGAAAACTGTAGTTTTACTAGGTTAGAGAAATGTTGTATTTTTAAATGCTTTTCTTGTGTTGTTAGTCATGGTTTTGTAGTCTTTTATCTAAAATAAACCCCATTAACTCATTCTTGTTCTACAAGATTGATCAGAACTATTAATTTTGATAATCATTCTTCTATTTACTGAGCAGTTTATTAAATATCAGGCTTGCTTGTGTATTGGGACTGTTCATTTAATGTAGATGTATATTTTACATTGGCTATTGTTTGCACTTGGTGATGTTCTAGATGAAAGTAGTAATAGTGAGAACTAATTATGCATTCTGGTAAACATTTTGTTGACAGATAATTTCAAATACAACAATTTCGAGACCGGAACCTGTGAGCAAGCACCCATTAGCTCAAGAAGTAGGCGGTTTAAGTGGAAAGCCTCTTTTTGATATGTCCACCAATGTTCTTAAGGAGATGTATATTCTCACACGGGTATTTTACTCATTCTTCATAACCCTTTACATGTATTATTATCCAATATATAATATTGCAATCTTTCTCATGTTGAGGCAGGGAAAAATCCCCCTCATTGGCTGTGGTGGTGTGAGCAGGTAATTTATCCATTAAGTTATGTACTAATATTTTTGTGTGCTTATGAAACAATTATTAACTAAAGCTTGCAAACAATGTTTGATTCAGTGGTGAAGATGCGTACAATAAGATTAGAGCTGGAGCAACACTAGTTCAACTTTATACAGCCTTTGCTTATGGTGGACCAGCCCTCATACCTCAGATGAAGGTACAGATCTTGGTCACCTGAAGTTTTTTTAAATGGTTGATGTGTACTAGAATTTATCTGAGTACTCATTATCACTACCCTGGATTTAGCTGATTGAATAATCTTCTTTTGGCAGCATAACGAGCCTCTGATTCTACTGCCCTTTTATTATCCAACTTTATTTGAGAAAATAGAGATGGGCAGGAGTTAAGATAGAATTTATACAAAAAATATGGTTATGGGATAGGGACTGGAAAAGAAAGTAGGTTTAGGATTGATTTTGTTCTATAAAAATCATGATTCTTAAGTATTCTAACAATATTTGTATATTCCTCTAATAAGATATATATACAAATACATGTATATTTTATGTATTTATTACATATCAAAGTAGAAAAAGGTGCAGTGGTTGCAAAACCCGTTCCTGGCCCCCTCCATATTGTGGTTATTCATGTCTGCCTAATAAGTTTTAGCTCAATGTGATCCTCTTGTTTCCCATTCCTTCAGCCTTTCTAAAGAGGAGTCTAGTAGTTTCTTTATGATCACCTGCCACTTGTTGCTCTTTTTGTATTCAAATTGGCTTTTCCCCAATATCGCAACCTAGTTATAAACTCAAATTGTTCTTTAATATGTACATTATGATTCTGATCTGTTCTAAACCAAGAAATTCTTGAAGCATTCCTGGCGTATGCATGTGCATACTATGATCAACACCCAACTTTTCCCATGTAATTTGTTATGCACGTCATCCATCATATGCTAGGTATTAGAAGCCAAGAGGTCAGGGATATTGGCTCTTTTTTTTTAGTGGAACATTAAATGGGTGGAAGCTGGAACATGCTCAATGTAGTAAAATAATGGTTCCTGCTCCTAAATTACTCTGCTGACTGTTTTCTTGGAACTGAGAATGGCCCAACATGTCTGTTAACTCTGATAACTCAATGCTAGACCCAATTCGTGTGTGGTTAGGTGGCCTGTAACTCAACATACTCACGCTTCTCTCATATTATTAATGAAATATGTTTGTATCTTCTGAAGTTTAAAATCCTGTAGTGTAATGAAAGTTGCAAGGGTACGTCCATGCCCCTAGAATAGATGCATTTTTCCAAGCATAATGACTCCATTATGCAGTTTGAGTCTTTCAGATTCTGCATTGTAGCATCGAACTCAAGGTGTTCGACCAAATTTGCTTCCATCTAAGAAGTGCCAAAGTTCTACTGGCAATTGATTTCAGTTTTATGGTCAAAATGATAGTGCCCATTTTCCATATACTATTAGCAAGAAATAAATTTTCAAAATCTTATACCCATCTACCATCTTATTGTTGGTTATTTCACCAAAAGGTGATCTTTTACTCATTTTCTGACACTCCAAACTTTGTCTTCTATTGCTAACCCAGAATTTACAAAGAAGCCATCCTCTAGTCCAACAAGATTTATGGTCTGTCTATATATAGTTAGTGTTACATCAGTGGTCTGTGCAGCCTGTGTTTTATGCATCTCTACATCTGTTGCTATTTAAAAGTTGCAAACGTATACATCTGATTTGTTATAAATTTTCTCAGGCTGAACTGGCGGAATGTTTGGAAAGGGATGGTTTCAAATCAGTCCAGGAAGCTGTTGGGGCAGATTGTACATAGCCAATAGCAAATTGCTCCAAGGTCATAAGTTACACGTAACAAAATATGCGGTGTATCTTATTTTATTATCTATCGACTCTCATAAGCATGACGACCATGCTCGGTTTTTCTAACCAAAGACGCAACCCCCTTCCAAAATACAAATTTCACAGGTCCAGCTGGTTGAGCTGATTTCTTTCAGACTTTGACCTCCTTTTCTCTCTTCTATGTTTCCACTGATGCAGGTGACCATGGGTGGAGTGAAATCCGATCCATAAATCATACTGCATTTGGAATTTTGTGATGTTCATAAGTTTAAATATGACAATGGCTGTGGCGGTTAATAAATCACTGTTTCAGTTTCTAAAACTTGTAAAATGGTTGATTATTGAGCCACTCATACATAATAGTTAGGTGCAAAGATTCCACTCATTTATTGCATATCCAAACTGATGTTTATGTCTGTGCATCTGGTCTATGGCTGATGTGGAATTGGTACCATCTGATGTGTAATTTCTTCTTTTAATGGATGGAATTGAGACACCTTCACTGTTTCCTTCTCCTTTGCCTTGTTTTCTCAATGCATGACTACTTGCTTGCTGATATAATAACACTGATTTTGATTGGTGGTGACTGGTAATACTGTTTGAACTTGTGATGGTATTTCTTGGGCATCTCTTAGTCTAGACTTGAATGATCAATTTCTTTTGTTTCCATGGATTGAGGGAGAAAACATGGCCATTGATCAGCTGCTGTTTGTTGAATCTGATGATTATTTGTTATGCAGGTAAAGGATGGCTATTGGATTGGCCCCATCTGATGTGTACTTTGACTAATCTAGAGGTTGCTAATGTGACACCTTGACTCTTCTCTTTTTTCTCAATTGTTCTTTTTTTCCTATTTCTGGTTGATGTGTCAATGAAAGTGGAGTGGATTAATAGAAGAAAGCATTAATATATTTGTTATGATGCATGAATTGATTTAGGGGAGTCTGGTTGTTAGGTTGGACATGGTGCTTTGATCAGTTTGTTTACTATAAAAATTCACATCTTTTAGATCAATATGTTGTTGTATGGATTAAAATATATAATATGTTGTATTGTTGTTAAGTATGGTTTAACTAACTAAAGCTAATTATATATATAATTTAATAATATTAATGGATTATTAGTCTTTAAAGAGTTTATTTTTAGTTTCATTTACAATTTCCCTTCAGTCTAAATGAAAAAACTTATTTCCAATATATATATAGATAATCTTTTATTTTCCTTTTTTTATTTATTATTTCCTCTCCAACTAAACAGACTAAGACTATAATTGATAATAACTCATATTAATATGAAACAGTTATCTGAGTCAGCATATTATTATGCAGATGTTGATTGGTAGTGACACATCAGATGAGCAATGCACCAGTCTCTTTCATTATTAAGGGATTTAAGACTTATTAGTTTCCTGATAAATAATTACATCATCTAAATATTATATTTTATTTATATCTTTTCTTCATTTTTTAAAAAAGAACTCTGGAAAATATTTTAAAAAATAATAATAAAAAAATAGAATAGAACCACAAAGTAAACAACATTTGTATTTCATTAAAGTGAGTAAAAGATGTACAACTCCAAAGTCCAACACAACCAACCAAAAAAAAAAAAAAAAAATGAAGGTCCTAAAACAACAAGTACTGAAACTACTCTGCTTGAAAAATAGAGAGCAGTTTCAATACAAATCACAACAATAACAACAACTATAGACCCATCAAATCTTGCACTCTCAACTGCTTCAGAGTTTTCTGATAACTCACAAACCCCATGAACCAAAACTCAAAATCATCAACAGTTACCACCTGAACATACTTCTGGCTTGGTTTTTCTGAATTCTGACTTGGATTCACTCTTTTAATCCTATTCAATGGAATCAAAACCTGCAGAACATTACAAAAGATTCAGTTAATTTCGTCCAAAGTTTTCTGCAGAAAAACTGCAGAAATCTCAGTGTTAATTAATTAATTGATTGATTGATTGATAGATAGATAGATTAATTAATTACTTTGTATGGGACTTTAACAAGATTTCCAGTTGGGGAAGTGATTGTGATGGATCTATCACTGTGAAATGCTATCTTATCAGTGGAGATGAAGAGCATTCCAGAAATTGGACCAGAAGTGGTTGATAAATAGCACTGCATGGCCTTCACCAGCTTCTCTCTTTTCCCAACTGAGAAGCTTTGCTTGAAGGCTCTCTCTACTCCTCCTAAAGCCACTACAAAATTCACAAAAAAAGAGATTATTTCTCTAATCTCAGTCTCATAAACAACATGATTTGATTGAATGAATGGAAATGAAAAATCACCCATACCATGATCTCTGATGCTTTTGCTGAACTTGTGCATCCAACTCATGACTGAATCCTTCCTACTTTTCTTGATATGAGAGGAAGGATATGAAGAGGAGTAAGCAATTGGAATGCCAATCACTTGGCCATTGTTTGTGTTTTTCATGGTGATGGAGTGTTGTTTGGTATTGGTATTGATTGAATTGAGGGATTGGGGGAGTGTTCTTGGTTCTCATGGGATGGTTTTTATAATCTGAAGGTGGCCTAACAAGTGAAGGAATGCAAGTGGTTGACTCATCACCACATCAGCAGAAATAAAGACAGCTTTTATTAGCCTGCAAGTTAAGGGAAAAAAAAAGGTATTATTGCTTTTCTACTTTTAAGCATTTGATTTTATTTTTTATATATATATACCAGTGTAAATTTTGGAATTGCACATGTAACTTTTTATTTCTGAATTAATTGTTGAATATTTCAGGTATTTATTTCTAGAACAGGTTATTTGTCTTTATTCTATGAGGATAGAGAATAAGGAGGAAATAAAGTCGGTAATGTAGGAATAGAAATCCAACACTCATTTCATATTTTTATTAACTTGATACCTCTTTGAAATAAAGGGTAAACCGGTGCTACAAAGCTTCCGCAATGCGTCCGGAGAAAGATCGGACCACTTGGCCTATCAGACGTAATCTAACACCGTGATTTTTTCAGCAGATTGTTTCCACGACTAACCTCGCGACCTCCGCGCCATACTACGACATAACTTTATATCATACCAAAGCTCCCTTTCTTAATACCTCTTTGAAATAAGCTAATATTTTTCTCAATGAGGATTAGTTTATTCCTACACTTAAGAAGAGAATAAGTCAAGTCATACAGACATAAGTAATGATTTATGACTGGAGTATGTATATAAGAATCTATGTTTTACATAAATCTTATGAGAATATATACATAATTTCAGAATTTTTCATAAGGTTAGATAGAAAGACTCTTCTTATTAATAGAGTTTGTCAGCAATGATGTTGAAATTTCATTTAAAAGAGCAGGTGTGGAAAATGAAAGAATTTTTTATAGATAAATTTTCTTTTTCCATCTGCTTACCTATCTTATCTGATTCATTCAACTAAACAAAAGAAGAGGAATTCTTTATCTTTTTTTTTTGTTGATTCTTCAAAGTTAGGTGCAAAATTTATTAGTAAATGTTGGTTGAGGAAGAGTTGATGAATGAATCATTATATTGGTACCACCAAATTAATTATATAGAGAGGAGAGAACACAAGTGTTCTATTCCACAGTCAAACATTCAAGGAAATAAGGCAATTTTTATTTTCAATCACTGTCAAAATCTTTCCATGAATTGATTGTGTTGTTTCAAGATGTGTAAAAAATATACTTATTTAAAATCAGTTAAAAAAACCAGAAAATTTGAAAGTTGCTTATTTATATAGTGGTGTGGTTAACCAAATTGTTGATGATGTTAAACTAGATGAAAAGAGAAAAAAAATATTATAAAATGGGTTTGCTCATGTACCCCGCTAAATTTATTTTAGAAAAAAATGAAAGAGAAAAAAGAAGGGATATTTTTTTGGTTTACAGTGATAATTTTTGTGAAGGGGAGCCTTGATGTAATCGTAGAGTCGCCACTATATGACCTGAAGTCGTGGAAACAACCTTTTACAAGAAAAGCAGAGTAAAGTTGTGTACAATAGACTCAAGTGGTCCAACATTTCCCTGAACCCTGCGCATAGTGAGAGCTTTGTAGCACCAAGTTATCCTTTTATAGTGGTATTTTTGTCTTCTTACTATCTAGAGTTAGTAATTAATCATAATTAAACCTATAACACGACTACTAATGGTGGGTAGCGGTAGAGGTATTATAAGAAAAAAAGAAAAGATTCATAGGGTATATAAGAAAGCAAATAGCATTTTTTGTAGGAGTGTATAAGCCATTTCCATCTTTTTTAGGGGTATGCAAGTAATTTTCTCTAAAATAAATAAATTATTTAATATAATTTGAATAATTTTTTCATTAAGAAATTCAGCATTTCCCACTATTGTAAACTTGAGCACTGATGTCAATCCAACATTGGGTCCCCAATGAGATTCATACATGCATGCATGAAAATCAACCATTTCAATTCATTTATTTATTAGTGTGGTCCCTTTAATCCCACTCTAAATTCTCCTCTTAACTAATGAATCTTTTGCTGATCTGGACTTGGTCCCTTATGAAGTGTGATCCACCACCATTTGTCTTTACTTTTCTTCTAATCTTTTTCTTTGTTGGTGTGACTGCATTCAAAGCTTTCGACATGTAATGGCAGCTTAATGGTCTCTCTTTTAGTGGAAATAAAAACAAATCCAAAGCTTAATCCCCACCATTCCATAAAGAACTTTTATAATCAATCATCAAGGAAGATTGCATCCAGTTCATATAAAATGCTAGATTCATCACAGATTTGGCAGAAACTGCAGAAAAAAAAAAAAAAAAATCAACATCATACATGTATCTTTTGCTAAAGTATATAAATGCGCAAATGCTGCTTTTTTATTACCCAATCGAAAAAAACAGAGATTTTTAAGGCATCCTAATCTAAAGAAAGAAGATTCTAATCTACGATACTAAAAATTCCTACAATGGGAGTAGATTCAATAGCTTATACTAAAAACAAATAGTGATCATTGTTCTGTAGTACTTTTTTACAGGATTAGGATAGTTAATCAGAGAGGTGTCAAAGCGGGGCATTGAATGGTGCTGTTGCAACAGGAACAAAAGGTCCGACAAATGGCTGTCCCATAGTAGAGTCATAAATGCAAACAGCAGGAGGGAAAGGTTGAGATGATTGTTTCACAGGCTTCGCGGAGGTTGCCATTGTCCTGTGATTGGTCCTTGATAAGCAGACAGATCCCCAGTGTGCACATTGGTGATATCATGAATGCTTGACCGCCTTCGGTCCTTGTTAATTGAGTTCAATCGGTTGTAGTATTTCTGCGCATGGCTTGCAACTTGTGTAGGTGTTCTTGATACTACAAAGTGTCTGGATATGCTACGCCAATCACCTTTGCCGAATTTATCCAGTCCAAGAAGAAACAATCTGCTTCATTGAAGAGTAGCATAAAAAAAAAAACAAATTATTCCTAGAATTGCATGAAAAAATGCACATTAGGATAATGCTGAGAAAATACAAGTGACAATTGCCAAGCAAAATATGCCTGACAAAGTAACAACAAGCAAATCAAAACTGTTCATAGTCTTACAGGGTAATTACAAATATAAACCAACAATTAGAGGTATGCATCAAAAATGTTTAAATTGCGTATTTACTAATTCATTTTGTAAAGAGGAAAAGGTGATTGTAATCTAAGGGCGAAAACACGAGATTAGACTTTAACTTCAACAGAGGTTGGCAAACACAAACACACTTTTTTGGGCCCCTGGTTGAATGGAAACACGAGGTGTTGGAGTTGATGAAGATGGTGAAGTTGTTGGTCTTCCTGGTGGATCATGTGGCAAGGCAACAGACTGGGGAGGCGGCGATGATGGGCCTTGCTAAAGAGAAGGAAGATGAGTAAGATCTGAATTGAGACTCAGTATTTTGATATACACATATTTTCACAAAAAAATTAATTCAAAAAGAAATAAGGAAATTATTTTTGTTCACCTGAATATGAATGTGCAAGAGCACTGAGCACTCACCGTTACACCTACAACAAAGATAACTAGAGAAGAATGATTACTATAGGAATGGGGTGACTAGCTGGGTATAAATAAGCACTTTCAGGCATTCCAACCAAAAGGGAAGGGTGAAACTGCCTGGATTGAAAATTAACTTTTTTCCGAAAAATCATTGCCAAAAGGTACCCTGTAAAGGGTGGACCTTGCGCGGATTGAAACTACCCCCGACTTCTATAGGTCCTTGGTTTGACCTCCTAATGAGAAGTGAGGTCTTTGCGCGGATGTCTCATAACAAAATACCTCCTTTCTTGTATTTATAGTGTATTTTTTTGACATTATCACATTAGCATCTTAAGCTGATAACTGAAATTTTCCTAAGCTTGGCTTTCATGCCGCAAGTTAGTCTGGGATATGAAATAACTAGCATCTTTCATGGGGAAAAAATATATTACTTCTTCTTGAGATGAAAAGATTTCCTAAGCCACGGAGTAAGTAGCTATGCTTTGTCGATAGTAGAAAATATCAAAAGATTTCGGGAAACAAAATACATTATACTTGGTATTCTAAAAATTAGCAGTTATCTAGTCATTTTTAGTATAATCAGAAGTTGGGGAAAAAAAATAAATTGGTCTCTTCACTTCAACATGATTATGCTTTTAATAAACATCTAATAACAACAGCCCTTCGTATTCAGGTCACTCCTCCACTATGAGTGTCGATTGCTCAAGCATAATTAAAATGGTTGGTAAATTTCCCTCCTGTGTTCTGATAGTTATACACCACCTTATAATTAAAACTACAGAACTACCATATTAAAAATTAGGAATCTCAACAACAGCGACTAAAATTTATTTATTATGTAGAAATCACAACAACTACTTGTAATCAGTGGATTCATCAGCAGTACATGATGTTTTATGCTTTAATGTTTCTTGTCAAACAGGTCAAAGCTTCATCTTATATCAATCTTACTCCTCATTAATAATGCACCTAAAAGAAATATGTTCTGCAAACAATATGTTTTCACTAAAGGAGTTGACATGGGTTGAGTGTTTTTCTTCCTCTCCTGAAGTTCCATAACATGAAATTGCTAAAAATAGAGTAAAGTAAAGAACCAACTGAAATCAAGAAATTTTTTTCATGACACTCTTAATGATGATAATTCAAAACAAGTGTCCTTTGCCAACTCTAACATTTATGGTCGTGGCCACTCTTCCTCCACAACTCTAATACAATTAGAAGAAAGAAAAATTTATTAAAGGAATAGCATAGCACAAATGCAAGTATGAGCCTAATTCTTGCAAGTAGAAACTTCACCACAGAGAATCATAAACACATACATATCTATATGCTAAAGGTTAAAATCATCATGAGAGATAAGTCAAATAAGAAGGAAAACTTTAGAATGAGAGAAATAAGAAAACCCAACAAAAGTCATCTGAATGAAGAAGAAAATGAGTACCATGCTTGCCAAACTCAATGTCTCGAACAGATAAATCACTAATTACTAAAGGAAAAAGAATTACTCGCAATATCGAACTTTGTAATCCAAGAAACTATACATGTACCAATCTTTACATTGTAATCAGCCAAAGGTATCCATTCAACACTACCATTTGTAAATAAACAAATGAAACCAATTTCTAAAAATTTACAGAAGCATTAGAACTAGTCATCTCCAAAACCAATGAGATCAGTATGCAGTAATGGGGTAATGAAGTAATTGAGTACCAGAGTTCACCTATGCTCATCCTGAGTCCAGGGAGTTCCCTTTCTCCGTTCTCGAAGCGATTTCGATTCCTTCTTGTTCTCATTGGAATCATCATGCAAATGCTCCTGATACCCAGGCAAAGGCACTAGGCCAGACTCAATATTTTGGATGTCCTCCATTAAGAGCTTGAAGTGGCACTTGACATCCTCAATGGTTTTCCCAGGAACCTCAGCCGCAACCCTCTCCCACCCATCCAAGCCTGCGGGGGCAGTGACCAGGGCTTTCTCAAATGCTTTATCCTCCTCCCAGCTCCACAGGGAGCTGTTCCTCACCTTCATTGCAACTATCTACCACTCCTATAAATCACTGACCAAATGAGCAATTGAAGCTCTTCAAGCTCTCCAAAACTAGCCCTTTCTCTCCAAAGTTGACAGCTTTCCCCCTTGAAATCTATGAGAACGCCAAAAGCTTGGATTTTGACTGCTTCTCTTGATTGCTTTCAATAACTTGAAGCTAATTCAAAGATGGAAACTTTGGAAAAGTATTGAAGAGAAACAACAAAATAATCAAAATAAAAATAAAAATGGAAGCATTGATACTTCCCACATTTGATTATAAAGGGAGGGAGAGAAAAAGGAACACTGATTCTTTGGAATATAACACTGATTCTTAGGAATCTCTACCAGGAATCCAGTAAAGGAGTTTTGATCTTGAGATTGCAGAATGATAGTTGAGATTGGAGAAACTTGGGCTAGATTTCTGTTCACTTGCAGTGAAAATTTTAGCTGTTGAGATTGGGTGGTTCAACTGGTTAAGAGTGAAAATTTAAATGATTTTTTTTTCTTTTTTTTAAACTAATTTAACTGAATTGGTTGTGGTTTTATGGTCATTCTATTTCTTGAGGGATATGGAAAATATATTTAATGATTTTTTTAGCAATTTAAATATATCTTTTTTCTTATCCATTGAGTTATATTATTTTTGTTACACCACTAACTCCTCTCAATTGGAAAAAAAAGAGAATTATCTATTAATCCCTAACACTATTTACGAGGTTATTTATCTTTTATACCTTATACTACCACCCAAGGATGTAAATGGAATTATGTTTGATTGGGAGTTATCCCCATTTGGGATTATAATAAGTTTTGATATAGCTTTTAAAATTTTTGGATATTTTAAAGTAAATATTAATGATAAGATAGTCCTTCACTATATATTGGTGCTATATTTTTTAAATCTTAATTAAGGATTTTTGGTAAAATTTTTTATATTAAAGCGATTATCCTCTATAACCCCCAACCAAACAAAAGTTCTGTAGAATTAAGTAACTATTCAAGGGATGAATAGTTAAATATCTAAAAAAATCATAAATAACTTTTTAGAGGTTATTTGATTACTTATAAGTGGATGTGATGTAAATGGAATTACTTTATTTGTTAACTTGAAGTGATTTATATATATATATATATATATATATATATATATATATATAACTTTCTTCATTTTAATTTTAAAATTTAAATTAACTTATAATATGCTTTAAAAAAATTAAATTGAAGTGTAGTTTTGATACACCAATAACTCCACTCAATTGGAGAAAAAAAATCCATAAATAACTTTTTAGAGGTTTTTTTTAACTTTCTTGTTAAATTGAAGTGTATTTTGTATTTTATTTTTTTGAACTTTCTTCATCTTAATTTTAAACTTTAAATTAAACTTATAATATGATTTTTAATTATGATAGCAATGCTTATGTATTTTTTTTATTGTTGCAATAAGTTTTTTAAATAAAAAAATATGGATTTACTCATGAGGTCTAGTTTACAACATTGATTTAAAGGGGTAAATGAGCCAATCAAGAATTTTTTTATTATACTAAATTTTTAATTATTTTATAAAAAAAACTTAAACTATAGTTTATTAATAATTTATTTTTTAATAAATTATTAAAATAAAAAATTATAAAAATTATACACCTATAAATATATAATTTTCATATTTGTAAGGGGTGTATATACAAATTTTACAGGGGTGTATATGCAAATTTTGTATAAAAGTAGAAATTCCAAGAAGAGAGGAAGAAGCTCACGCTAGACACCATAAGGAGTCTACAAAACCCTGCGGCCTGGCAGCCACCTCACCTCCAGAGATCACTCAATGCTCACCCGAGGGCCGGACTCCAGCAGTAGCCGCTCCGGCGGTCGCCGTCCTAGAAGCTCCCGTGCCCCTTTTCGTCTCCCCTCATCGCCTCCCCCCACTGGCCCTTCAGAGAAGCCAGATTCGAGCGTCTCAGCTCCCCCGTGCACCGCCAACGATCAAGCCTACTTCGAGCGCTACTCCCATGCCAGAATCCATGAGCAGATGATCAAGGTCCGGTCTCTTCCTCTTCTTGGATTCTTTGGCCTTTGCTGATGTTATTGGGTTTTGGGTTTTAAGGATCGTGTGCGGACGGAGACCTATCGAGAAGCGATTTCACGGTACCGGGACTTCATCGCAGGCAAAGTAATGGTTTTTATCATTTTGATTTTCTTTTTCCCGAGGGATTTATGTAGTGTTTGTAATGTATGTTATTGATTTGGAGTTCGTGTTTATAGGTTGTGATGGATGTTGGGACGGGCACAGGCATTCTTGCTATATTCTGCGCTCGTGTTGGTGCCAAGAAGGTGGGATTTTATTTACTTGGTTCTTGGTTGTTTTCTTTAAGAGTTAAAATTTGTGTTTTGGTGTAGAGTTCTACATTTCTTGTAGGTTCTTGCTAAATGAACATTTAAAGATATAGGTAGGAACTTGGAAAGAGTATAATGAGCCGGGAGATATGATGTTTACTGTACATTCTTCTAGTGCATAATTTATGACAAATGTAGATCATGTATCTTTCTTGGTCAGAGTAGGTTCTCTCACTTCTTTGAAGGAAATGAGTTTAAATTCAAATGAGCATTGGTGGAAAAAAAAAAGTAGAAATGGGCTTTGCATAATTGGCATATTTCTTTGGAGCCAGACTTCTTGATTTATTGTTGGTCAATATGCTAAAAGTTTTTGTCCCATATTTAGAAGCTGATAAAGGAACGGTTTGTCAAAAATTAATGTCTTAAGAGGTGAATTCCAGTATTTCCATCCCACAAGTTTGCATTGACCAACAGTTTTTTTTTTTCTTCTGTAATTTGCCATGAATAATATCCAATGCCAACCTTTTCCATATGGTGGTTTTGTGTTTTTTTGTCTTTGTTGGTATGTTAATTTAACGTTAACGGATTGTCTTATGCTTTTAGGTGTATGCAGTAGAGGCTAGTGGGATTGCAGTACAGGTAGTTTCTTGCTTTTGTATTATTTCTCATTGTCATGACCAAATTTTATATTTGATTGTAATATACATTTTCTTTCTGAGTACTTAATTCACTCCTTTTCTCATCAGACCATAATAATGTGCATGTGTCATCTCCTTATAAGTTGCTCATGTAAAATTTCATTTTGTTGCATGTAATGTTTGTGGTGGCATTTATATTCTTTATTTCCTAAATCCTCATGTTTCCTTACATTCATCATGCTTCTGTTATTGTGTTATGCATAGGAGACTTAGACGTGATGCTTTTTATCGGCTGAAATTTCCTATCTGCTATTGCATTTAGACATGGTTTTCGTTCTCAAAGAATGTAATCTATGAATCTCCTAAAGTTTTCATTGTTGCTGTTATCATTTTCCTTGATTTGTACTCCCAGACAGTTTTTTTTTTACATCTTCTCTGATCCTTTTATTGGACTGTACTTGTATATTGGTAGCTTATTATCTTTCAAGCATTGGATTGATGCCTCTCTTGGCTTTATGTTTAAGAACTTGTAAAAGTGGTCTCATTACCATAATATGACAATCATATGGTTTGATTGAAATATTCACCTGAACATTTCTTGTTTTGCTTAAGATGTTTTATAAATAGTAAGCCTGTGATCATGATCAGTGTGCCAGTGACATATTGTATCACATGTATTGCAAAAGGGTTTGTGATGTGTATGTTCAAGAAAGATTTACTGAGGGCTAAGTTCAATTAATCATGAATCTGGATGATCCCAAGTTCTGGCTGATATTGGTAGATGATTTATTGTACATGTATTGTGCATTTATCAATTTGATATGACATACCTCAGCAGAAGTATGCTCTAAATCCATTCAGAATTTGATCCTGGATATTTAAATTTGTGTGTGAGTTGTCAGTTGGTTATTATGTTTGACATCAGGGTCACATTTAGAATAATGACATAATCTTCTTGGTCTTGAGGCAAATGAGGATCTAATATGCAAATCAAATAGTAATTGTTTGTAGGTATCCTTTTAGTGAGCCTTTTCAAGTTGATAATGGCATGTTCTAGTTTCATTTTTAACTAGTAAGTTAGCCCCTTCATGCTTCCTATAGTTGTAAGCTAGTTAGTAAAGCGAAACATTCTTGGTTATCATGGTCTTTATTTCCTCTTATTTGCAATGTTTTGGCATTCCTATTGCTCATTTAATATCATTTCTGTAATGATTGCATTTCAACTACCCAATAACACCATTTGTTTCCTAGCGAAAATACACAGATCTCATAATTGTTTACTTTATTTCTCTTAGTTTGTTCGTCCTTTTTGTTGTCTTCTCTCATGATTATTTTTTTCCTCTTTAAAGAGGATAATTGCATTAAAATGTGCTTATGTAATACTTTTTTAGGCTGAAGAAATTGTTAGAGCAAACAAACTAGCTAAGAAGGTCATCGTTCTTCAACAACGAGTTGAGGTAAGTTGTTGCTTGTTTCGTATGTACATTAACTTACCCTTCATTAGTCCTTCGGACATGTTTTAGAACAATTATATAAGCAATTTCTCTTTGTTGTATTCATTCTATAATTTTCTTTCTCATTCCATTTGTGAGATCTCATAGCTTTATTGGATAAGTTCCATTATCCAAACATATAAACATTTCATGCTTTGTTTGAAGTATTCACATTTGTTCTTCCTGCAATAAAGTTAAAATTTCTTAGGTTTCACTAAATATCATATCTTTTACTTTTGTTTGCAATCTGCACCTCAATTGATTTTTATTGCCACAGGATGTTGAAATTGGTGAGAAGGTTGATGTCATAGTATCAGAATGGATGGGTTCTATGCTTGTGTATGAGGTTTATATCTGATTTTACAATTTTTCTGAGTTTTTGGGAATTCTATCAATGTGTAACTTGTATTGAGTATATAAGTGGCATTTGTTTATTTTTATAATCCTGTATTCCAAGTTCAAGTCTCTCTTTCTGACTTAGAGTTCTAACTCTATGACTTCTTTTAATTATTTTTTTTTTTTTTTGTAGAATATGCTGTCTAGCGTAATATTTGCCCGGGATAAGTGGCTTAAACAAGGAGGTCTTATTCTTCCTTCACATGCTACGGTACTCATTCTTTGCTTTTAGTAGCTTCATCTGGCACTTGTAATATTTTACTGAAGTAAACTGGAGATTTGCACTGATATTGCAAATTTCTTTCTGTACAAAGGTATATTTTGGTATTTCAGTAAGTTAATAATATCAATAAGTTGAGGATAAAATTTTCAACAAATGATAATGTATTTGGATTGTGGGGACTCAATTAGCTGTCAAAATTTTCAGCAAATGGCATTTCAGTAAATTAAATAATATAAATAAGTTTTCAAGTTTCACTTTGTCAAATGATAATGTATTTGGTTTGGTGGGATTCAATTAGACTTTGGTATGAACCTGCGAAAATAACGTCTCTATAACAATGGAATATGGTGAAGGTGAGAAGACCGTTGACCTAGATGGAGAGCTTTTAGGTCAGCAGTCCCATTAGGTGTTACTGATTAGAAACTTTAGGGGCAATTGCCTATGTCATCTTACATCACACGGAGAAGACCTCTTTTTTTTTGTGTATATACCCATAAAATCATTAAGGATTCCTGAACATACGAGTTCTAACTGTTGAAATTTCAGTTAGATTCAATTGGCAATCAAGGCTACCCCTCATATGACTGTAAGGAAGCATTTTATGTTTTATCTGTTTTTTTTTTCCTTTCTGCTACCTCATTAAAGGCTCGTTGAGATTGTGTTGAATCAGCTAGTCTTAAATGAGCTTTTGATATTGTTATCCATATTTTCCTTTAGAATTATTGGTTACACTATCAACTTATGGCGCTATTGCTACTATAATATTCACTAGGTTCAGTTGAGCCTCAGTCTTGTTTGTAGGCATATACAGTTGGCAGTGATTTTGGAAAGGAAACTAGATGGCTGACGAGATTGGTTGCTTAATGATAATGTTAAAAGTTTTGGAACACAATCCTTTTTGCTTTAAACCGTGCATTTACAAAGTTAAGGATCCAGCAACTGCTCTAAAACCTTCGGGTGTTTGCATTATTTGACATGGGTTCTTTTCTTCATGATAAATGCTTCATATAACTGTTTTGAGAATTGACAAATGTGATGCAATTATCAAATTGCTGGTTTTCATAAACCTCATGCGATTTGATAGTTGGAAAATAATCAAAATACATATGTTTGATTTACTTTCTTTTTCTCTTGCTGTTGTATATGATAGTTGGAAAAATAATCAAAATACATATGTTTGAGTTACTTTCATTTTCTCTTGCAGTTGTATATGGCACCAGTCACTCATTCTGTTAAATACCAGGAATGTGTTGATTTCTGGCGCAATGTGTATGGAATTGATAGTAAGTGAACTAGGTCATAAGCGCATCATCTAATTAGCTTTCGATGGTTTTCTGTCTCTTGTGTATGTCTTGATGCAAGGAGTTCCTAGGATAAGATGTGTGTGCAAGAAAATGTTAACTAGAGTAGATATGACCTATTGAGATTTATATTCAAACAATTTGTTGTTGGATACAGTGTCTGCGATGCTGCCACTTGCGCAACAGTCTTCATTTGAAGAGCCAATTGTAGAGACCATTAAGGGAGAGAATGTTCTGGCGCGGCCGTTTGTGGTGAGTCCTGTATTTCATGTCCACCGCATGGCAGTTCATCTAGTGAAAGATCAATACTTTTGCCCTTCTATCTGGGCATGTAGTACTTTCCTTCCATTCTTCCTTTGATTGTAATCTCATTTCTCTCTACCTTCTATTGAAAACCTTATGCAAAACTCATGCTGCATTTGCATAAAACATTAGTAATGTTCTTTATTCGTTTTGTTATCGAGAAATAAAATGAGTAGAGCTTATTTTGCTTCACAAGTGACACTTATGTTTTGGAATCATGCTTTTTGTAATTATCTTCATGGCCAGGTTAAAAATGTGAATTGCTACACGGTTGTTGCTCAGGAGCTGGCATGTATCAGTGCACAATATGCATTTTCATCATTGATGGATGGTAAAAGAACCAGTGCCTCATGTCTTATTTACCTGATATAATTTGTCTAATCTATTCTGGCCCAAATTATGTGTTTGTAGCTTGTACTTATCATTGATTTTGTATGATGTGAATAGTAATTTGGTTCCTCTTGCCTTGTTGATCAGTTGTTGAGCTTATCACATAAAATTCTGACATGTGAATTTTATTACTTGTATGCTTTGACATATTGGGTAGTTTTTGTACATCTTATTGCTTTATCCACAAAGATTTATGATGTTTAAGCTGATGTAGAGAATATTTAATGATTTTTTTTTATGGTTGAAGCTCCTCTCCATGGATTTGCATTCTGGTTTGATGTTGAGTTTAATGGGCCTTGCATACTTCCTATCTCACAATTCCCTCTTGCAAGTTCACCGTCAGACTTGTCTACAAATGACTCTATTGCTAAGAGAAGGAAGAATGAGACAACTGTGCTATCCACAGCTCCTGGGCAACCCCCGACTCATTGGGAGCAGGTATAGTCTAATCTTTGTATATCAAGAGTCAAAACATTAATTAATTCTTATTCTCATATCCACATCATCTACTTTGTCTTGGTCTGGCATGAATCCTTTATATCATGCAGACCCTGCTTTATTTTTATTCTCCAATTATGGTGAAGAAAGACCAGAAGATACAAGGTTCAATAAAGCTGTCCCAGAGCCAAGTAAACGCCCGATTTTTTAATGTTCACCTTGGGTGCTCGTGAGTTGTTCAAATCCATGGTTTAGTTTCTTTGCTTTCTCTTCCATTCAGTGCTCACTTCTCTTTGCCTGATTTTGTTTCTTCAGTTCAGGAAGCCATATATTAATGAAAGAGGCTGTGTTGAGGTGATATTCTTGTTATCTGCTTCTCAACTTGTGATTGTTTGAAAAGATGATGGTTATACAAATCCAACTTACACGGATGCTATCAACATTGGCTTTCAACACAAACCCTTATGTATCAGTTAACCACATTCAATATGTATGACAACATTGCTGTACACTATTACTGACAGAAATGCTGATGGCCCGGCGAATTTAACCAATCAATGGCTTCATTGTACTTTAGATTACCGGATTCAACTAATCATCAACCATCTTTTCCAGGGTTGAGGAATTTGTATGCGGACATTGTCTAATTCACAAAGGGTGTTCTTTTTTGTTTCCTTTCATGTTCACCATCTAGTAGACCATGTAAATACCTGTTTTACCTCTGCTCAAAGATGGAGGTAAAGCCTATGAAACTTAGAACAATCATTCTGTGATTCATTGATGAATATTATTGATCAGAAATTTGATTGCTCACGAGTATCAGTACAGAGTTTAGAGTATGTTGTTGTTTTCTCTGTATTATATATATATATATATATATCTGCATGCACCAACCTGATAATGTTTTTGTATTCTGTAGTAAAAACTCAATTTGATTTTGTAAAATTTGAACATTTGTTTTGGATATGTGAATATTATAAAATAAAGGGGTATCTCTGCATAAATGATCAATTCTGCGGTGAAGTTATAAAGAGCCCCTCATATATAATGAAATTAAGCAAATCCTGTCCATTTGTAATTTTTGTAAATGTGAAGGGTGTTTTTGCATAAGTGTCAAATCCACCTAAAATTTACAACGAACCCCTTGCAGTTATTTATATTTACATATTTATAAATATTGTAAAATGAAGGACAACCCGGTGCAACAAATCTCCCATGCGTCTTGGAGTCCAGGAGAAGTCGGACCACTTATTATCAGACGCATTTCTGCGATCTATTATTGTTACGGGTGTGTTATGCGGTAAGAAGATGAAGGAAAAATTTTATAAAATGATAGTTAGACCGGTCATGTTATACGGAAGTAAGTGTTGGGTAAGTAAAGTTCAACATATTCATAAAATGAATGTGACAGAAATTGGGATTTTAAGGTAGATGTGTGGTCATATAAAATTTGCTGACCCCATCTAGTATGAGATTAAGGCTTAGTTGTTGTTGTTGTTGTGGTTGTAAAATGAAGGAATGTTTTTGCATAAGTGACCAAGTCTGCTGTAAATTTATACGGAGACCCTCATACATAATGAAATTACACAAAACATATCCATTTGTAATCTTTTAAACGTTAATTTTGGGAAATGTTAAGGGTCTTCTGCATAAAGTGTCAAATCCGAGTAGTTTGTAAAAAAAAGTGTTTGGGTGATCCTTCATAAATCCTAACATAAATTTTTGAATCAAATTTTATCAGTAAGCAACAATTTATAAATTTATTTATTATTGACTCCTATGGGCTAGCTGCAAGCTTGTAACCGATGGCTATGGATCACCAAGGAAGAATGCCAGACAAACACCTACATAGAGACAATATCTTTGTGATTCAAAATATTAATATCAAAATCAAGTCTTAAACTCTACTATTTCAAAAATAATAAAAAATCCAAAATTATTTAAAATTAAAATTCTAAACAAGATAAGTAATCGAACAGAAATATGGACCAAATCAAAATTAAATCAAATTCTAATTTAATAATTAATTTATTATCAAAAATTATAAAAAGGACATATCCATCACATTTGCACTCCCTTTGCCTTGTTGTCATGTTGACCTTAATATACCTTTGAGTAAAACTCTATTATTGTTCACTATCAATGGAAATAATTGTAAGTTCCGTCGGATTGTCCTCATGTTATATAATGTGTTGTAACACGAGTTGCAGCTCGCTGCATAGGTGTGTCTTGTTAGTTTCACCGGGTTGTTGTATGGCTTTGGTTGTAACTCTAGTTGTAACTTCTTCTCACAAGATCTCACCAAGAGAATTCACACACAAACAAAGCAAAACACAAGAAAAGACACAAGAGAGTTGGTAACCCAGTTTGGCCTTGAAGCCTACGTCTGGGGGGCAAGTCTGGAGAAAACAATCCACTAAAGGAGTAGTAAAGACATGAGTATAAGAGTTCCACTCACTACCTCACTCTATAATAAGCACATACTCTTGATTGACAATGACCATTATCTACTCTAGTCGACTCACTTCAATCCTCAAAACACAACTACCTCCTCTAGGTTCTCCGAAATCTCCGCAATTGCTAAATTAGACGCCTTCCACATTTAGCCGTTGCAACCAAGTTGCAACTACGATTGCAACATGGCCCGGCTAACGAACTAACCAAGGCTACAACATCCATTGTTCTACGACCTCGAGACACCTCCAACCCTCCTAGTTGAGTTCTGAGTTGACTATGTCGGATCCACTTGATCCTGACCACCGCAACTAGCCGTTCCACCTCTCCGTCACGTTCTCAGCTTATCAAGGTCACACCTCACCAAGGCGCGAGATCTTCATTCAAATATCATCCAAAACTTGATCATCTCAATCAAAGTTTTGGCTGGTTGTCAAATATTCCAGATTTGCCTTCCAGCAAGTTTTCCAAACTTGGTCTTGATTCACCACAATTTGGTCTTCAATCATGCTTCATTAGTTTCCACCATATTTGTCTTCCAAATATGGTCTTCAATCATCTTTCAATCAGAGCAATCATATCTCCAATCAGCTATATTCTATGCTTCCATCCAATCATCCAATCAGCTGAAATCTTATCCCCAATCAACCTTTGATCATGTTTGTGGGATCGAAAATACGCGTGTAATTCATTAATGGCACCGCTGTAAGAAAAGGGGACATCGGTACGATATATCGAGATCGCCAAATATCATATTTGTTTTAGATTTATGGGTTCTTTTCATTCTAATATAGAATATTAAGCTCAGCTATTAGTCTTTCGGGCGCAGTCTTTAGGGAACCTCCGATTAAGGGCAAAAATAGACAATGAAGAAATAATTTTATTTATTGCAGATCATAATAATTTATTACATATCATCATATATATGCATATAAATTTTATTTATTTATTATCTTTGTCGCCGCATCCGGGCCTTGGGACATATCGCGTCTTAGATTAAGGGAGTTTATATTGCTTTTGATTATGCCTCAAGATGCCTATTTTGCCGCCTTGAGATTCGTGACGTCCTTTAGGATTTATGTTTTTTTATCAACACATGCTCGGATAGTCAGGTAGCATCATTTTTAATTATTTCGCCAGGTGCGCCAGGATGCTTGAGATTTTCCTCTTTAGGATTTGAATTTTATCAGTTGCCTCAAGATCAAATTGCTCCACCTACTTACGCCTTGAGACTGGCTATACCGCTTTCGTGATTTGTGTTGCTTTGAGATTTGGTCTCAAGGATAGATTATTCTGTTTTATGCATCAAAATCGTATGCCAAGCGAGAATTTATATTTGATTACCCACTTCAAGATGCATATTCTATTGCCACCTTAACATATGTGATACCTTGGGACTTATAATTTTTTTTTTATCATCCTCCTTGAGACGTATTTCATCCAAGAAAAACAACTAATATAGTATCTTTGGATATATATATGTTTTTAGCAACCAATCCTCCAGCTTCGGGTTATATATTTTTCCTTTGGTGAAGTTTGTGTTTGTCGTTGAAGTTATCACATAAAGTGTTTGGATAGTAATAAGTTTTAAAAATTTTGAATTTTTTTGGAGGGAGTTTTTAAACCAAAGGTATTAATGATAAGATAGTGATGTGTCCTTTATGTATTGGTGGGTTATATTTTTAAATCTTAGTTAAAGATTTTGGAGGGAAAAACTTTTTTATGGAGAATTGTGTTGGGGATAACCCCCAACCAAAACATCCCCAAATTTGAGATGTAGGCCCATTTCTCTTTAAAACCTTATTTTTTTTTTATTCTCTATGACAAACATCCCCAAATTGGGCAAAATAATGGAAAGTGAACTAAGCCATCAAACAATTCTCCAAAATGAGCCTACAATGGTGGCTTTGGGCTTCTGCGCACTTGTATGAAGATAAGGCTTCATTGTTGTTTTTTTTTCCTATCATCCTTGACATGCAACAAAAAAATTTTTGACCTTTTTTTAAACCCAAAGTAAGTACGCCATCATACTGGAAACAATTATAATAAACACATCTTCAAGCAGAGCTCCCCACTAGTTGCATGGCAGCATTGCAAGGCTTCTTTTATAATTTTTTTTAGTCACCATATCAATTGACTATTTACTTTTCCACCTTGAAATCCCATAAAGCATAGTCTTTCCCTTCCCTCTCTCTACTACACTACCATCTTTTCCATTACTCTTATAGCTTAGTTGCACCTTCAACATGCATTAAAATAGTTCTAATGTAGAATCGAAACTTTCATGAAATATGGAATTATCAACAGGTTTTGAAACAATGTTTCTTTGGGGCATTTCATTGAGTATTTAAAAGAGGTTACAGTGAATATTGCTTTTCAAAACATAGGTAGCAATTAAAATGAGAATTAACATCAACACTGCAGCAGCCTTTTTTTTTGAAAAAAAAAAATGCAGCAACTTTAATATCTCCATATGATTTAAATCTCAAGAAAATTTGCTCCATGTGCAGCAAATCCATTTGCAATTTCACACTCACTGATCTCTTTGCAATCTTCTCATTTTCCCTATTATTTTTTTTTTACTGCAGCTCTTCTAACATGGGTTGAGCAATCTTATTCAACCAAACAAACAAATGTATAGATAATCTCCATCTACAAGTTTAAAAGCCTTGAACATTTATTATTATGGTTTCCAAAACTCTTTCCAGCATTCTGTCAAACACTTGATATGCATACCAATCTTCAGTATGAAAGCTCCTACTAATTAAAAGTTTTACCCTTGGTTTACACATACAAGACAAGAAAGCTTAAGGAATCAATTCAACTCATCATATACAAATAGTTGGGCCAATCTTTGATCAATTCTCCAAGAAATTAATGACCTTTTCCTTTTGTAGCTTTGCTTCATTTTCATAACAGCAGCTACTTTTATAATGCTTTTCCAACCATTGCTTCAGCTTTCCCTTGAGCAAATCTTTAAGATCACTTTCATATCAAAAAAAAAAAAAAAAAAATCTTTAGATCACTTTGCTTTGCTTCAGTCACCAGCTTGAACAACTTCTTTATTCATTTCTGACTATTCTCTTTTTAGAGATTGAAACTTTTGCAGATTTATGAGCAGCAGTAAAAGGGCTTGGGCATTTATCCTTCAAGGGATATGAAAATATGAAACATAATAATTAAAAATATTAGAAGAAGCAAAGTTGATAGGCAGCTTCCCTGCTAGCAAGCAAAGCACAGCAGGCGATGTCACTCAGTAGGATAAATTGATAAAAATAATCAATCAATCTGCTTGTACATCATGATCTGCAGGAGCCACCGGCGTTGTTGTTCGGGCGAGGAGCCAGTTGAGGATGTCCCCGAAAACGAGCTCCACGTTCTCTTCAGGTTCACCTATGATCTGCGCTTTACATCTCCAGGTATCCTAGGGTCTTATCTCCCGCTGGAGGCACGGCGGAACAGCTCCCTTCGACACCCAAGGCTGGGTCACACACCACGTCTGCTCTGCTCCGTGCGGGCTGGTCAGGCCAATAAGCAGCGGCAGCGTCACCTCCTCGAACTTGCCCTGCACCTCCCGACACACCCTCATCAGCTCCTGCGCCGTGGCTGCTCTGGGCCACCCCATCCTGCGCCTCGGGCTCGCCAGCGCCAGCTTCCGCTTCCACTCCACCTTGAAGGACAAGTCCGGGATGGAGCCCCTGGTAGGCACCACCCGCCACGTCGGGACCAACGTGGCCACGACGGAGAGCAGGTGCTCCAAGGGCCACGGTGGCTTGAACTTGGGGCTGATACCGCACATGGCCCCGTTCAGCACGAGGCCGTCCCAACCCCCCCGGCTTCGCAAGTGTATAAGCAGACCGATGGCTCCGCCGAGGGACTCGGAATACATGAAGCATGGCAGCGAAGGCGGGTACCTGGCCCGGAACGAATCGAAGAAGGAGATGCAGTCGCCCACAACTGGCTCGATGTCGGGAATGTGGGCGATAAGCCCCTACTCGAAAGCCACATGGCCCCTGATGGTCCCAGAGGCGCACACAGCGAACCCAGGCGCTTGGCAAGTAGACGGAGGTGACTGGACGGTAACCCGAGCTACCCCGGTAGCAGATCCATGGATCACCGCTTCCACGATTCGACGATCTCTACGGCCGGGGAAGCGGCGTCCACGTACGTGAAGATCCGGAATACTGCGGTTAACGAACGACGAAGAAGAGTGGCTCACCGAGTGCCGGGCGTAGAACTCCGATGGGGATGATAAGTCCCCGAACGGGCTCCGTTCGTTGGCCTCGGCCACCGGGTGTTGCGGCATCTTCCTTCCTTGTGTTGTTGTGTTGCTTTGGGATTGGGACTTGGAAGTTGGAAGAACTCTAAGAAAAAATTTCAATTTCAATTTCGATTTCGATTTCGAATAAGATCTCCATCTCGATTTGGATTACAATTTCTTTGATTTCTATCTCATAATCTATCCGTATCTGCTTGCCTGCCTCTTTAATGATTGGCTTTCTATCTAGAAGGCTAAAACTCCTATTATTATAATAATAAGGTGATTTATTTATTTATTTATTTATTTATTTAATCAGTTTGCTTTCTTGACTATTAGCTTTAGTTGAAAGTTGGGTATATCTCTCCTATAAATAAATTTTTCATATCAATGCTATGTTGGAGGTATGAGTGGCACCAACCACCTAAAATTTATTTTTCCCTTACCAACCACTATCGTGTTGCTCTGGATTTTTTGAAGTTATTTCGCTCGATGATATCAAAGATGGAGCGATCATGCATTCATTCCTAACCATCTACCACGGAGTTGGCACCAATAGCTCATCCCAACTGTCACGTCAAATCAATTTTTGGGCCAGGCCTATTTGAGCTGGGTTTTGGGCCATCATAGAGGTATCAAACGGACTGACACGACCCGACACGGCACCGGGCCCGTTGTACCGGTGATACTATGCATGTCGTGTAAAAAATCAGAAAAATTCCAAAATATATATATATATATATATATATATATATATATATATATATATATATATATATATATATGTTTAAAAATTATAAATTATATTTACTATGGAAAATATATAAACCAAACAATTTAAATTTCATAAATCAATCAAATTATCACCAATTGTAAATAAACCAAAATTTTTTTAAACCCCCAAAAAGAAAAACTTATAGAAAACTTATAAAAACATTAAAAAAACTTATGAAAACTTTAAAAAATTTATAAAATTTAAAAATATACACTGCACATTTGCACATAATGTCATAAACACAAACACAATATTGCAAAACCAAATAAACAAATTATATTGATGGAAAAATATGAAATTAATATTAAGATTCAAAATTAACTCATAAACTACAAAATAATCAAATTATAAAGAATTGGATTTTGTTGAAAAAAGAACTAATAAAAATATTATGATTTATTTGAAAAATATGACAAGAACATGTTTATGTCATAAATTTCTAAATACAAATGTCTTCAAGTATTGAGTATTCTAGGTATTTAATCTTCATGGTCTTCATGATCTTCAAGTTAGGTCTTCAAGTCTTCATGGTCTTCATCTTTAGGTCTTCAAGTTTTGAAGTCTTCTAGGTCTTCATGGTCTTAATGCCTTCAAGTCTTCTATGTTTTAATTCCAATCCGATCTTTCTGTTGTTGTATCTTCTTCAGTGCCGCTGCTTGTATCATGTCCTCCTCGATCTTGAAGTATATCTTCGACATCCAACCAATCCTTTAAGCAAATGCACATCCCCAAAGAAGCTTGGTTTAACCGACTCCTTTTATCATCTAGCACCCTTTTCCCTGCACTAAAACATGACTCTGATGCTATTGTGGACACCGGGGGAGTTAGTAGATCACGTGCCATGGCAGCTAATACAGGATAATTATGCTCATGCTGTTTCCATCATGACAAAATATCAAAATTATTAAATTCCTCCGAAGTGAGGAAAGCACTAAAATTATTTTATAAATACAAGTTTAATTCATGCAAATAAGAAGTAGTAGGAGAAAGAGGAAGAAGAAGTAAAGATCTACCATATTTTTTCTCATCATATTCAATAATTGTAAAGGATTTTTAGTCTTAGATTTTGTTTGAGAAATATTTTGAACATCATCATCACCCAATTAAGTTGATTTTCTACTACCATAAAGTCCATTATAAATTTCTTACATTTCAAAAAACATGGATTTATATATATCTTTTAATTGACTATGGTCTACACCCATATTTTCATCAAATGAATCTAAAATAAAATTAGCACCATCAACTTTAAATCGAGGATCTAGCATGTAAGATAAAATATAAATTGGATCAATTACACCAAAATATTTTTGAATTTTAGTTCCATAGATGCAACAATAGATTCGAAACCATGATGAAATCTATATTTGTTAAAAATGTCACTAATAAAATACAAATGAGTTATAGTTAAAAAAGATTTAGGATAATAAACACGGGAAAAAGCATATGTTGCATTATAAAAAATTTCTATAAATTCCCTAATCATGTTTCCTACTTCCCAATCAAATTCCCTAATTTCAATTTCTCTAAAATGTTCATTACAAAAATAAGTGATAACATCCTTATACTCATAAACATAATCCAACATTAAATAAATAGAATTCCACCCATGCTCAACATCAACAACAAATTTTTTATATCTTTTTCCATATTGAAGGCAATATTTTGTAAATTCTTGTCTTCTATTAGATGAGTTTCTAATAAATAAAATACAACTCCTATTTTTTTCTTTTTTTTTATGTGAGGAGTTGTATTTTAGTTATTAGATGAGTTTCTAATAAATAAAATACAAGTTCTATTTTGTAATTTTATTTTTTTATTTTGTACAAGTTTAAAATATGGCATGACATCTAATATGAAAAAATTTACCCGAAAAAATAGGTTTTAAATGATTTTTTAGAACATTAGTTGCGGCATTATTACTAGAAGCATTATCAAACGTAATTGAAAAAAAAATAGAATTTTCAATTTTATATTTTAAAATTTTGTTCATGATACACCCGGCGATGACACTACTAGTGTGCCTATATTCTAATTAATTAAAACTTAAAATATATGTTTGTAAATTCCATTCATTATCAATATAATGCGCAATTACACAAATATAGCTTGCGTGATATTTGGAAGTCCAAATATCCGAAGTTAGAGAAACCTTGGAAGAAATAGTAGATAAATCACAAATTAATTTTTCCTTATATTCACTAAAAATTTAAAAATGCATTTTTCCTCATTATATTTCTAGAAACTTTTTTAAATTCGGGACAAAATGCATTATGAATCATTTTTTCAAACTTAGAATTTTCGGAAAGACTAAAGGGTTGTTCATCATGCACAATAAATTTAGCTATTTCTTTTCTTGCATTTTCGTTAGAAAAATGGAAATAACCTAAATTGGAAGTGGAAATATGTCCTAATTGGGTTTGAGTTAAATCATGTTTGGCCGAAACATGCTTGTTGGCATGTCTTTTAAGATGGCCGGTGCCACCCTTAGCTTGACATGAAAAATCCTTTTTGCATTTTTTACAAATAGCCCAGAGGCCTTTATTTTCAACTTCAATGATTTCAAAAAATTCCCAAACCCCCGAAGTTCTCTTTCTGCCACAGGCACCACCAATAAATAGTCTGGCACCATCACCACCATTAGATTCATCGACACTCGGGTTAGTGTTTTCATAAAGATAAAATGGGGTATCATCCCTTGGGAAATTCGATGAATTGGCCATTAATTATAAAATTTAAAATATGAGTTTCGAATTACCTTAACTACTTGTGGAAGAAATTGAGAAAGCCGGAAAAATAGAGAAAAATAAGCCCGGGTGATCTTCTTGAAAAGTAGTTGAAGATTAGTGAAGACTTGATGAAGGTTGATTTAGTTGATTCGGTTGAAGGCTTGAACTTCGAAATTTAGTAATAATTCGATGAACTTGAAGAGTTGAAGCCTTGATGATGCCTTGATTGCTTGAACTTGAATGAGAAGAGCCTTGAACTTGAATGTCTTGAATGAGAGAATTGAGATTGAAACTTTTTAGAGATTGAAACTTTTGCAGATTTATGAGCAGCAGTAAAAGGGCTTGGGCATTTATCTGATTGTCTTCCTTTCTTATAATCTGGTGAACCTTCAACAATATCAGCATGAACCTTTCCTTGCTTACCACTGCATCAACAAGCAGCACAAATATTCACACGAGTTCTCCAACATTCTCTCCTCATCAGAGCTCTTTGGGTTCTTAGACCATTCATCAACCCCAATCTTTTCTGATCGGTGGGGTTATTCTGCAGAAGAATTGCAAGGACCTCATAGGTGTATTGCTTCTTGTCATCAAAGTCACAGACTTTGATCCTTCCCAACAGCCAGCGGATCAACTTGGTGCGTTCGTGAACCATCTGGCAAAACTGCAGGCTTGACCTCGATCATGTCCTCAAAGGTCGCAAGGATGTTGTAGATGACAGCGACCTCGTCGGGGTCAACCTCAAAGAGACAGCCGAGGTTCTGGACAAGAAGCTCAAAACTTTGTCTTCGAGGCAAACGTCAACGAGGACCTTAGCGGGCTCCTCGGCCACGAGAGCTCTAATATCACTGTAGATGTTGTGAACCTCCTCACTAACTTCACTGAGGGCGCTGGTGACGGCTGGCGGCGACGGCCTCCACAAGGGAGCCGGAGGCCTGGTGAGAGTTGGCAGCGGTGGCCTCCTTCTCCGATGACAGCAGGGGTAGCAGGGAAGCTATTATATAGCTTATGCTTTTTTTTTCGGCGACAGGGGTGAGCAGCAAGGAGCTATTATATAGCTTATGTTTTTTTTCTCCGGTGACAAGGGTGAGCAGCAAGGACCATTGTATGGTCTATGCTTCTTTGTCGGCGATGACGAGGGTGGCAGGGAGGCTATTGTATAGCCTTTGCCTTCTTTTCTCCGTCGATGGTAGGTAGCAGCAGTGAAGGGGCGGCGGCGAGGCAGAGCGATGACAGCGGGCCTCGACAGCTTGGCGTCATCAATGGAGAGGAGCGGCAGGACGGACTGATTAATGAAAGAGCCACCGCACACCAGGATGGTATCCA
Source organism: Dioscorea zingiberensis (assembly GCA_026586065.1). Classification (NCBI taxonomy): domain Eukaryota; kingdom Viridiplantae; phylum Streptophyta; class Magnoliopsida; order Dioscoreales; family Dioscoreaceae; genus Dioscorea; species Dioscorea zingiberensis. Next base: position 39,515,481 of record CM048826.1, read on the forward strand.
TCCTGGCGGCGGCGGCGGCTCAACGACGGGCGGTGAATGAAGAGGAAAAGGCGAGGGCTACCTCCTCCCCCTACTTCGGACCAAAGAAGATTATTTATTTTAATTTTTTATATATATTTTAAATTACTATTTTTGGAGCAATTTGATCTTATCTCGATTGGGTTGCGAGAATATCCAATCTTTTATATTTTATCTGAAATTTGAAAAATAACATCCCGTGATAGAGATAAACTGGAGCCACGGATAGGATCACCCCATTTTTTTTTATTTCATTTTTTTATTTTATTTTTTTATTTGCCTCCTGATTTGTTCCCTTGGATGGTCTTAGATTTGCCTTGGGATCTATGCCCGTGGATTATCTTCGATTTGTCTCGGGATTTGTTCCCTTAGATTGTCTTGTTTTGCCTCGGGGTTTGTTCCCGTGGATTATCTTAGGATTTGCATTATTTATATATATATATATATATATATATATATATATATATATATATATTTTTTTTTTTTATATCAACAATGTTTCCATTGATCTTCTGCACATGTTGCCTGCATGGAGTCTCAAAATCAACTCTCAATCAAATCCATTGAGCATGTAATCTGCAACCAATCTTCATGGAATCTCCATGCCAGCTTGAAACTGTTCAGCAACCTTCTTCCAAGTTGGTTGATCCATGCAATCATCTTCCACGCTTGGGTTGCACCCGGATTAAGAGAAGCTTGGACTATGTTGACATGTGTCAAATATTGCCAACCTAGTGCATTTGCACCAACAATAATGAATTATGAATAGACACCTCATTGTTCAAAGATGGATGGAAAACAAAGACATATGCAAAAGAGGGTGTGAGTGGGGTTAGACTACTTGTAAGGTTTGTGAGTGGGGTTAATTAATTAGAATGGTTGGTTTATGTATATGCATGCATGTTGTTAAATGTAAGTATATATAAATGAACCTTAAGGTGTGTTAGGTCTTGCATAGAGCTCAAGGGAGCCTTCTACATTTGCTTTATTGTCATATGATGGGAGGGTAAGATAATTGTTCGGTAAAAATGTTTTCATTTGAGTTGAAGTACCGAACCCATCTGGAACATTTTAATTAATATATAAACTTATCCACAACATGTTTGTTACTAAAATTACACTTTCATTTTTAACAAGTCTCATGATTGCATTTTCCCTTGATGCACTGGATTTTAATTATTTTAGATATGTATATATTATCAAACAAACGCACCTTTATTTACTAACATTATGTTAATTGTGTTAGTTGTACATTAATATATGTACAGTACATGATATGAGATACTGTGTTGTTGTTGTACATATTAGATAAATCGAGCTACTCCAACATTTCTAGCCCTCTTTCTCTCTGCGCGTGCGACTAGGTTCTTCCCCTCTCTCAATTCCTAACATGGTATTAGATATCAACGACATGATCACCTCCTCATCCCGGTTTGCCCGCGCTATCTAGGGCTTACCTCCTCTGCAGCCTCTCTGCGCACGCATGCCTCTCCTGCAGCCCCGTCATACCCTTGTAGCCCGATAATGACCATTGCAGCACCGCCTCCTCCCCTACAACCCTACCTTCCTCCCCTGCAACCATGCCGACCCCTTCTAGCAATGAACCCCTGCAGCCCTGCAGCTCCACCTCCAACCTAATAGTGACCCCATCAGCACCGCGCCCTCCCCAGTAGCCCTAGAGCCTTACAACCCCCTTGATGACAGCTAGTCCTTGCACGCTTCCTCCAACCTTTTGGCGTGTGTTTGTAGCTTTGCCCCCATGGCCTCCACACACGTCCCCTATCTCCAGAAGGTCGATGTGATGTCCACACGATTTAGGCGAGCGAGCAAGCAGGGATCGATGGTGGTGGTGCGAGAGAGGTGAGCTACAAGCAGGCGGGGATAAGAAATGACAAACATTAGGGTTGTAGGCTTGGTGAACAATAAGGTTTAAGTTAGCTAGGTTTCTAAACGCTGGAGCTGGAGAGTTTATTTATAGAAGGTTAGGGTTAGGGATGACCCTTAGCATGCAAAACTTGTACAGAGAGAATAGATGCATTAAATGAGAAAGGGGAGAGCTGTTTGCTACCCCATACTCACTCTGACCGAAATAATTCGAAATAATGATGGAAATTCTTCTTGAGTGGAATGTCTTTCCCTACAAGTATAACTGTGATCTCATTTTAGGGTTGTGTTATTTTTTCATTGTTTTTAAAGTTTACTCTGACATTAACAAATCTTTTGGCAAGGTTGACGTCTCTCTCTTTGCGCCTTTGTGGACTCTTTTATCAAAATTTCTTTGTTATTTTGATTTTTTTTTTTTAGAATTTCATAGATTTTCAGATTTATTTAGAGGTCATTTTTTGCTTTGCCACTTTTTCCATTTATGTCATTGATAGTTGAATGCTCAATTTTTACTGGAAATGCAGGTCACTGCAAAGGATGGACCTTGGATACATTTATGGGATCTTAGAATGCCTAATTTTCCTTTAACATTGTTATCATCTTTGTTTTACTATAACCGTGTAAATATTTATATGTTTTATCTGGCTTCAAATTTTCACATCTACTAATTTATCCTTTAAAGGTGGATTACTGACATTTCTATATGAGTGGCTGTAGGTTTTTTATTTCCATTAATTTGAGTGTTGTTTAATAAATTATCCTTTATGGATATTCATCTGTTCTTGATTTGATCGATGAACGATTTGACTATACTTGCAGGACGTGGCTTATTTTGTATAATCCTTAGTATGATGAACTTGTTTTGGTCTCTTTTGAGTTCTCTTCCTTTCTCCCTTTCAGATGAAAACCTGACTTTATTGATGAGAAATGAAACTTTGCATAGTATTGGAATAGATTCAACTGTTAACTTATGGTATGCTTCTTTGGGTGGTTGATAATATGACTTCTGAAAAGTACTCAACTTTCCCATTTTTATCTTATTTTATATTTAGCTGTAATTTATTTTGGGGTTCTGCTTCATTTGATATTAATATCATTGGTGTGGAACTTCCTCCTAAGACCTCTAATCTTGGTACCAAGCTGGGACTGCTGAACTCCAACCGAAGGGATTTCTTCATTAGGGAATAGATAGCACCTAGGTAAGCACTAGAGACAATGTTAGACGGAGGTTTAGGGCCCTTCTCATAAAAGGCAATAATGGCCTTAAGGATATTGATCTCATCGTCCACTCCCCATATCCTTTGGAAGAACTTCTTTTCAGTATTCTCTGGTTCAGAAGGGGTCGAATCCCTCGGCCACTTCTTGCCTAATGCGGCAGGTGTTACAATGCTAGCCTCTGTCGGCTTCTTAAAGGGCTCGGAATCTGAATCAGAATCAGAACCAAAGGCAAAAATAGCGATGAAATTTGACTTCTTTAAAAGATGTTGGTTTTCATCATCTTTCTTCACGGCAACTTCCATCTTCTTCTTCTGGTCTTTCTTTTAGGAAACAGGGGTTTCACTGTCTTCGTCTTCATCATCAGGGCTTGGTGGTTGCGAGTATTTGGAGGGCTTGGTTTTTGGGGAAGTGGATTTCAGAGAGGGTTTTTTTTTGCAGGGGAAAGAGAGGCGACTTGCTCCTCCTCCGACGATGATGAGGAATCGGAGGAGGAAGGGCCTTGGAGATTCATACGCTTCAAGCTCATCGGACCGAACACAGAAGAATCGCTAGGTGGACTCCACTTAACCTAGATAAACATCTATTTGTCCAACTCTATATATATACAGATATAATGTTATTTCAAAATAACATAACAATAAATTATTTTTAAGGTTTTACTTTTTACCCCTGAAAAATAGTAAAACCATTTATCACTCTAGCTATTTAGGAAGTGATTCCCTCACTAAATAATGACAGAATAATGCCTTACTAAGTTCTTGTAAATTATTGAATGTAAGGGATATTGGGAGCGAATTTAGCGAGGACTTGCGAGGGAAATACTGGCTCTTGCTAAATAGCTAGAGAAGTCTTCCCTCGCTAATCTCTTATTAATATAAGTAATTTAGCGAGGGAATTTTATTATTTAGCTTGTGATTTTTCCCTCACAATATTGCGATTTTCTTGTAGTGATATTTCATGTTTTTCCACAGCCTAGTAGAATCTGCTACTCGAAATGTTGATCCACTACTCAACTCTTACAAGGACTATGATCACCTCCTCCTCCCAGTTTGCCCACGCGATCTAGGGCTTACCTCCTCTGCAACCACTCTACGCACGCGTGTCTTTCTTGCAGCCCCGCCACGTCCCTGCAAGCCTGCCCCCTCCCTTGCAACCTTGCGGCCCCTGTCTACAGTGAACTCCTATAACCCTAAAGCTCAACAACGACACTTGCAACACTATCCCCCCTACAGCCCGACAACGACCCTTGTTGTATCACCCCCTCCCCTATAGCCTTTCACCCTTGCAACCCCCTAACGACAGTGAGTCCTTATACGCTTCCTCCAGCCTTTTGTCATATGTTTGTAGCTATGCCCTCATGGCCTCCGCACACGTCCCTTATCTCCAGAAGGTCGATGTGATGCTCAATGGAAAGAATTACAAGGTGTGATTCTCCATCCTTCGCATGCTTCTTTGAGGTTTTAACCTCTAGGATCACATTGATGGTACTCAGCCTGCTTTGATTCCTCTTTTTGATGTCTCCGAGGGCTTTTCTCAGTCCATTGTAAGCACTGAGGCTTCCTCCCAGTTCCAAGCTTGGGCCAAATAACATGAGGATGACTCTCGCACCATTGTTGTCCTCTGCCAATCGTGCGAGCTTCCCATTCGTTTAGTCGTTTGTGATTTTCCTATGGCCAAGGCGATTAAGGATCACCTATACAGCCTTTATCTTCCCTTCAATTAGACGTTGCTCTACTCCCTACTACAGACTCTCACCGTTACCTACCAGCGTGACCGCTCTGTCTAGGACTTCTTTATCGAGCTCAGTGACTTATGGTATCAGTGTGATGAGATAGCCTCATCTCCCTGTCCGACTTGCACCTAGTACCTTGCCATTGCCCAGGATCGTGCCCACCTCCGCCTCTATGAGTTCCTCATATGGCTTCGACTTGAATTTGAGGTTGTTCATGCTCAGCTCCTACAGCGGCTCACTCCTCTGTCCCTCTGTAACACCTTGGCCTATGTGATTGCTGAGGAGACCCGTCTTCGATCCTTGGATCTAGTTGGCTGCTGCTGCGCACACTATCCTTGCTGCTCCCCAGGTCCCATCGTCGACCTCGACTCTATTACTGTCTCTACTGCCTACTCCAGGTTTTGGAACTCCGGTGTGACCTACTTCATAGTCTCCTCCTTCAGCTTCTTCACCTGCCTCTCAGGGATCTGGTGTCTCCTCACGACGATCATCTCGCTGTCATTATTGCAATACTTTGGCCATGTTCGTGCTGAGTGCTGCAAGCTACAACCGACTCAGCAAAATGTGCAGCAGCGTGCCGCACCAGCCTTAACTTCTACTTCTCCTTATGCTACTTTGTCAGCCGAGTAGCTCCTGTAGCTTGCCCAATAGCTTTCCCGAAGTCAGGTCTCCCCCTCCTCGCCCTCTATGCTCAATCATACTAACTTGCCAAAAAAAGGAGGCATGACTGTTGTGTCTAATTCAAACAATGAACTGATTCCAACCAGAACCGTTATCGGGTGGCGAATTTGCATGGACTATAGAAAACTAAATAAAGCAACCAAAAAAGATCACTTCGCGCTACCATTCATAGATCAAATGCTTGACCGACTGGCAGATCAAGACTACTATTGCTTCCTCGATGGGTACTCCGGTTATAACCAAATAGCAATAGCCCCAGAGGATCAAGAGAAGACAACTTTCACACGCCCTTATGGAACGTTTGCATTCAGAAGAATGTCATTCGGGTTGTATAACGCCCCAACCACTTTCTAACGGTGCATGATGGCTATCTTTTTTTCAGATATAGTGGAAAAAGAGCATGAAAGTATTGATGGATGATTTCTCAGTGTTTGGAGATTCTTATGAAGGGTGTCTTGCAAATTTGGTGAAGGTTTTAAGCCGTTGTGATACTGAATTAGGAAAAATGTCACTTCATAGAGCTAGAGGGCATTGTATTACGACACAAAATTTCAAAAAAGGGGATTGAAATTTATTACTAAATAGGCCGAACTTAAGTGGGCTTGGCCTATTGGAGCTCAACTTGAAATTGTCTTTGTTTGAAATTAGTTGACAAGCGACCCCATGAGGGATTCAAAGGATGGGCACAGTTGCACGGAGCAAGCTCAACATACTGCGTGCAGAGCAAGCTTAATGCGCGCACTGTGCCCTCACCCTACATAGAGGAGGATTCTACCACGGAGCAAACTCAACGTGCCGAACATCTCTAAATAGGGAACCTGTCACTATCTTGTGCGAGTGGAGACTCGAACCCGAGACCACCCGTCTGACGCAAGGTAGTGGTACCGCTAGACCAAGAGGCCTTTGGTCTCAGCTTGAAATTGTCATGCTCAAGCTCGAGCTCAAAATTAGCTCGAATAAGTTTGCTCGAGTTTAGCTCGATTTTAATGTTGAAAGCTTGAGCTCGGCTAAATTTAGCTCGAAATTAAGAGCTCGATTATAATTTTAAAGTTGAAGCTCGACTCGATTTAGCTTGTAATAAAAACCTTATTTATAAATTAATATTTATATTATATATTAATATATTAATACTAAATTTCGTAAATTAAGAGCTCGATTATAATTTTTGACTCGATTTAGCTCGCAATTAAAAACTTATTTATAAATTAATATTTATATTATATATTAATATATTAATACTAAATTTTGTGTGATATGTATATTAATATATGTTAATTGAATATACTAGTCTCTCTCTCTCTCTCTCTCTCTCTCTCTACATATATATATATATATATATATATATATATATATATAATATAAAAAAATATCTAATTTTCATATTTGTAAGGGCTACAGTACACATGCAATTTTACAGGGGTGTATATGCAAATTTTATATGAAAAATAGTCACCAGAAGGTACAAAACCCGGGCGGCCTGGCAGCCAACTCATTTCAGAGATCACTCAATGCTCACCCGAGGGCCGGACTCCAGCAGTACCCGCTCCGGCGGTCGCCGTCCTAGAAGCTCCCGTGACCCTATTCGTCTCCCCTCATCGCCTCCTCCCCCTGGCCCTTCAGAGAAGCCGGATTCGGGCGTCTCAGCACCCCCGTGCACCGCCTACGATCAAGCCTACTTCCGGAGCTACTCCAATATCAGCATCCATGAGGAGATGATCAAGGTTCGGTCTGTTCCTCTTCTTGGATTCTTTGGCCTTTGCTGATGTTCTTGGGTTTTGGATTTTTAAGGATCGTGTGCGGACGGAGCGCTATCGAGAAGCGATTTTACGGTTGCGGAACTTTATCGCGGGCAAAGTAATGGTTTTTTCATTTTGATTTTCTTTTTCCCGAAGGATTTGTGTAGTGTTTGTAATGCATGTTATGGATTTGGAGTTCTTGTTTATAGGTTGTGATGGATGTTGGCTCGGGCACAGGCATTCTTTCTATATTCTGCGCTCGTGTTGGTGCGAAGAAGGTGGGATTTTATTTACTTGGTTCTTGGTTGTTTTCTTTAAGAGTTAAAATTTGTGTTTTGGTGTAGAGTTCTACATTTCTTGTAGGTTCTTGCTAAATGAACATTTAAAGATATAGGTAGGAACTTGGAAAGAGTATAATGAGCAGGGAGATATGATGTTTACTGTACATTCTTCTAGTGCATAATTTATGACAAATGTAGATCATGTATCTTTCTTGGTCAGAGTAGGTTCTCTCACTTCTTTGAAGGAAATGAGTTTAAATTCAAATGAGCATTAGCGGAAAAAAAAAGAGTGGAAATGGGTTTTGCATAATTGGCATATTTCTTTGGAGCCAGACTTCTTGATTTATTGTTGGTCAATATGCTAAAAGTTTTTGTCCCATATCTAGAAGCTGATAAAGAAATGTTTGTGAAAAATTAATGTCTTAAGAGGTGAATTCCAGTATTTTCCCTGTAATTTGCTATGAATAATTTCCAATGCCAACTTTTCTGTAAGGTGGGTTTTTTTGGTTTTTTTGGGTTTTTTTTTTTTTGTCTTTGTTGATATGTTATTTTAAAATTAACGGATTGTCTTATGCTTTTAGGTGTATGCAGTAGAGGCTAGTGGGATTGCAGAACAGGTAGTTTCTTGGTTTCTTGTATTCTTGCTCGTTGTCATGACCAGATTTTATATTTGATTCTAATATACCCTCTCTTTCTGAGTACTTAACACTCCTTTTTTCATCAGACCATAATAATGTGCACTTGTCATCTCCTTGTAAAATGCTTATATAAAATTTTATTTTGTTGCATGTAGTACTTGTGGTGACATTTATATTCTTTATTTCCTAAAAATATCCTCATCTTTCCTTACATTCATCATGCTTCTGTTATTGTGTTATGCATAGGAGACTTAGAGGTGATGCTTTTAATCGGCCAAAATTTCCTATCTGCCATTACATTGAGACATGGTTTTCGTTCTCAAAGAATGTAATCTATGAATCTCCTAAAGTTTTCTTTGTTGCTGTTATCATTTTATTGGACTACTCCCAGACAGTTTTGTTTTACATCTTCTCTGATACTTTTATTGGAGTGTACTTGTATATTGGTAGCTTATTATCTCTCAAGCATTGGATTGATGTCTCTCTTGGCTTTATGTAAAAGTGATCTCCTTACCATATTTTATGACAATCATATGGTTTGATTGTAATATTCACCTGAACATTTCTTGTTTTGCTTAAGATGTTTTATAAATAGTAAGCCTGTGATCATGATCAGTGTGCCAGTGAGATATTGTATCGCATGTATTGCAAAAAGGTTTGTGGTGTGTATGTTCAAGAAAGATTTACTGAGGGCCAAGTTCAATTAATCATAAATCTGGATGATCCTAAGTTTTGTTTGATATTGGTAAATGATTTATTGTACGTGTATTGTGCATTTATCAATTTGATATGACATATCTCAGCAGAAGTATCCACTAAATCCATTAAGAATTTGATCTTGGATATTTAAATTTGTGTGTGAGATGTCGGACTGTCAGTTGGTTATTATGTTTGCCATCAGGGTCACATTTAGAATAATGATATAATCTTCTTGGTTTTGAGGCAAATGAGGATCTAATATGCAAATCAAATAGTAATTGTTTGTAGGTATCCTTTTAGTGAGCCTTTTCAAGTTGATAATGACATGATCTAGTTTCATTTTTAACTAGTAAGTTAGCCCCTTCATGCTTCCTATAGTTATAAGCTAGTTAGTAAAGTGAAGCATTCTGGGTTTTCATGGTCTTTATTTTCTCTTATTTGCAATGTTTTGGCATCCCTGTTGCTCATTTAATATCATTTCTGTAATGATTGCATTTCAAACTACCCAATAACACCATTTTTTCCTAGCGAAAATACACGGACCTCATAATTGTTTACTTTATTTCTCATAATTTGTTCGTCCTTTTTTATGCCTGCTCTCATGATTATTTTTTTCCTCTTTAAAGGGGATAATTGCATTAAAATGTGCTTATGTAATACTTTTTTAGGCTAAAGAAATTGTTAGAGCAAACAACCTAGCTGAGAAGATCATTGTTCTTCAACAACGAGTTGAGGTAAGTTGTTACTGGTTTCGTATGTACATTAACTTACCCTTCATTAGTCCTTCAGACATGTTTTGAAATAATTATATAAGCAATTTCTCTTTGTTGTATTCATTCTAGAATTTTCTTTTTCATTCCATTTGGGAGATCTCATAGCTTTATTGGATAAGTTCCATTATCCAAACATATAAAACATTTCATGCTTTGTTTGAAATATTCACATTGGTTCTTCCTGCAATAAAGTCATTATTTCTTAGGTTTCACTAAATATCATATCTTTTACTTCTGTTTGCCTGTGCCTCAATTGATTTTTATTGCCACAGGATGTTGAAATTGGTGAGAAGGTTGATGTCATAATATCAGAATGGATGGGCTATATGCTTGTGTATGAGGTTTATATCTGATTTTACAATTTTTCTTTGGGACTTCTATCAATATGTAAACTTGTATTGAGTATGTATGTGGCATTTGTTTATTTTTATAATCCTGTATTCCAAGTTTCAAGTCTCTCTTTCTGATTTAGAGTTCTAACTCTATGACTTCTTTTATTTAATTAATTAATTTTTTTTTTTTTGTAGAGTATGCTGTCTAGCGTAATATTTGCCCGGGATAAGTGGCTTAAACGAGGAGGTCTTCTTCTTCCTTCACATGCTACGGTACTCATTCTTTGCTTTTAGAAGCTTCGTCTGGCACTTGTAATATTTTACTGAAGTAAAGCTGATATGGCAAATTTCTTTCTGTACAAGAGGTATATTTTGATATTTCAGTAAGTTAATAATATCAATAATTTGAGGATAAAATTTTCAGCAAATGATTATGTATTTGGATGGTTGGGACTCAATTAGCCTTCAAAATTTTCAGCAAATGGCATTTCAGTAAATTATATAATATAAATAAGTTTTCAATTTTTACTTTGTCAAATGATTATGTATTTGATTTGTTGGGATTAAATTTATGAACCTGCCAAAATAACATCTATACAGCGATGGAATATGGTGAAGGTGAGAAGATATTTGACCTAGATAGAGTGCTTTTAGGTCAGCAGTCCCTTTAGGTGTTATTGCCTAGAAACTCTAGGGGCAATTGCCTATGTCATCTTACATCACACAGAGAAGACCTGTTTTTTTTGTACATACCCATAAGGAAATCTTTAAGGATTCCTGAACATATGAGTGATAACTATTGAAATTTCAGTTAGATTCAATTGGCGATCAAGACTAACCCTCATATTGACTGTAAGGAAGCATTTTATGTCTTATCTGTTTTTTTCCCCCTTCTGCTACCTCATTAAAGAAGGCTCGTTGAGACTGTGTTGAATCAGCCGGTCTTAAATGAGCTTTTGATATTTTGATCCATATTTTCCTTTAGAATTATTGATTACACTATCAACTTATGACGCTATTGCTGCTATAATATTCACTAGGTTCAGTTGAGCCTCAGTCTTGTTTGTAGGCATATTTTCAGTTGGCAGTGATTTTGGAAAGGAAACTAGATGGCTGATGAGATTGGTTTCTTAATGATATTGTTAAAAGATTTGGAGCACAATCCTTTTTGCTTTAAACTGTTCATTTACACAGTTAAGAATCCACCAATTGTAGACCTTCAGACGTTTGCATTATTTGACATGGGGTCTTTTCTTCATGATAAATGCTTCATATAACTGTTTGAGAATTGACAAATGTAATGCAATTATCAAATTGCTGGTTTTCATAAAAGCTCATGCCATTTGATAGTCGGAAAATTATCAAAATACATATGTTGGTTTACTTTCTTTTTCTCTTGCAGTTGTAGATAATAGTCAGAAAAATAATCAAAATACATATGTTTTGATTTACTTCCATTTTCTCTTGCAGTTGTATATGGCACCAGTCACTCATCCTGTTAAATACTGGGAATGTGTTGATTTCTGGCACAATGTCTATGGAATTGATAGTAAGTGAACTAGGTCATAAGCGTATCATCTAATTAGCTTTCGATGGTTTTTTGTGTCTCTTGTGTATGTCTTGATGCAAGGAGTTCGTAGGTTAAGATGTGCGTGCAAGCAAATTTAAGTTAACTAGAGTAGATCTGACCTATTGAGATTTATCTTCGAACAATTTGTTGATGGATATAGTGTCTGCAATGCTGCCACTTGCGCGACAGTCTTCATTTGAAGAGCCAATTGTAGAGACTGTTACGGGAGAGGTTCTGACATGGCCGTTTGTGGTGAGTCCTGTATTTCATGTGCACTGCATGGCAGTTCATCTAGTGAAAGATCAATATTTTTGCCCTTGTATCTGAGCATGTAGTACTTTCCTTCCATTCTTCCTTTGATAGTAATCTCATTTCTGTCTACCTTCTATTGAAAACCTTATGTAAAACTCATGCTGCATTTGCATAAAGCATTAGTAATGTTCTTCTTTATTCGTTTTGTTATTGAGAAATAAAATGCGTACAGCTTATTTTGCATCACAAACACTTATGTTTTGGAATCATGCTTTTTGTAATTATCTTCATGGCCAGGTTAAAATTGTGGATTGCTACACAGTTGTTGCTCAGGAGCTGGAATGTATCAGTGCACAATATGCATTTTCACCAATGATGAATGGTAAAAGAACTACTGTCTCATGTCTTATTTGCCTGTCATAACTTGTCTAATCTATTCTAGCCCGAAATTATGTGTTTGTTGCTTGTATTTATCATTGATTTTGTATGATGTGAATAGTAATTTGGTTCCTCTTCCCTCATTCATCAGTTATTGACCTTATCACATAAACTATACTTCTGACATGTGAATTTTATTACTTGTATGCTTTGACATATTATGCCGTTTTTGTACATCTTATATCCACAAAGATTTATTATGTTTAAGCTGATGTAGAGAATATTTAATGATTTTTTTTTCTTTTTTTTTAATGGTTGAAGCTCCTCTCCATGGATTTGCATTCTGGTTTGATGTTGAGTTTAATGGGCCTTGCATACTTCCTATCTCACAATTCCCTCCTGCAAGTTCACCATCAGACTTGTGTACAGATGACCCTATTGCTCAGAGAATGGAGAGGGCCACAAATGGGACAACTGTGCTATCCACAGGTCCTGAGGAAGCCCCGACTCATTGGGAGCAGGCATAGTCTAATCTTTGTATGTCAAGAGTCAAAACATTAATTAATTCCTATTCTCATATCCATATCATCTACTTTGTCTTGGCCTGGCATGTGTCCTTCATATCTTGCAGACCCTGCTTTATTTTTATTCTCCAATTGAGATGAAGAAAGACCAGAGGATAGAAGGTTCAATAAAGCTGTCCCAGAGCCAAGAAAACGCCCGTTTTTTGAACATTCACCTTGAGTGCTCGTGAGTTGTTCAAATCCATTGTTTAGTTTCTATGCTCTCTCTTCCATTCAGTGCTCTCACTTCTCTTTGCTTGATTTTGTTTCTTCAGTTCAGGAAGTCATACATTGATAAAAGAGGCTGTGTTGAGATGATATTCTTGTTACCTGCTTCTCAACTGGTGATTGTTTGAAAAGATGATGGTTATGCAAATCCTCTTACACGGATGCTATCAACATTGGCTTTCAACACAAACCCTTCCACAGCATTTTGAGAGACATTCTATTATATACCCATCAACGGAAATCCCTCAGTTAACCACATTCAATATGTGCATAACAAGATAGCTGTACACTATTACTGACAGGTAAGGTTAGGAGTAGCTTGAAATGCTGATGGCCTGGCGAATTTAACCAATCAATGGCTTGATTGCTGCCATGTTGTACTTTAGATTACCAGTTTCAACTAATCAACCATCTTTTCCAGGGTTTAGGAGTTTGTATGCGCGGACACTGTCTAATTCACAAAGAGTGTTCTTTTTTGTTCCCTTTCATGTTCACCATCTGGTAGACCATGTAAATGCCTGTTTTACCTCTGCTCAAGGATGGTAAAGCCTGTGAAACTTAGAACAATCATTCTGTGATTCATTGATGAATATTATTGATCAGAAATTTGATTGCTCACGAGTATCAGTACAGAGTATGTTGTTTTCTCTGTATTATTTCATGCACCAACCTGATAATGTTTTTGGGAGTGAGTAGTAGTTGGTGCCGGTGGTTCTAGCACCCACGTTTGTGTGGGCTCTGTCCTCATTTCTGCTCCACTCAGGATTGTGCATGTCATGGTTGACCTAACTGCTTGGGATTGATTATACCAAAAAAAAAATATATATCACCATTTCTTTCTAAATTTTTTCGAATTTCCCTTTCTGTAGAAACTCATCTCCATGCCCAAAAATCTGACATTTTTCTCCATGTACAAAATATTTTTTACCGGTAAGTAGCAAAAAGTTCCTTGATTTTTTGTTACTTACTTTCGGGTCCTTGGGGGTGTTTACTGTTTAGGTTTTAGGGTGTGTTTTGATCCTGTCAAAAGAGTGTCAGGGATTTTTTAATAATTTTTTTTATTTTATATATATAAGAAAATCTTCAAGAATATTCTTTTAAAAACAAACACAAAAACATACTAACAAACAGACACGTCTAGTTCAAACCAACAAAATCAGATCACATTGGCCAAAAAATCCTACTCATCCTTTGACTCTTTCTCCTCATTCCTATCCCTTATATAACACTTCTCTCTCTCTTTATATAACATAACAAACCAGGAGGCCTCTTCATTCACACATACACACACAAAAGTCACTTTATTTACGAAACATGCCATCCTACACACCAAGCAGCTCCTCCCACTCATCACCACCACCCAAACCCGACCTCCAAACCATCCTCTCCTCCGCCCTCCCCTTCCTCCGCGGCGACCTCTCCTCCATCGACCCCTCTCTCCCCTCCCTCGTCTCCACCCTCCGCTCCGCCGGCGCCGCCGACTGCTGGCACAAGCACGGCTCCTTCCTCTCCCACCTCCTCGGCGTCCACCGCATCCTCTCCCTCTGGTCCGCTCCCCCCGCCCTCCCCCTCGCCGGCCTCTTCCACTCCGCCTACTCCAACTCCTACGTCAACCTCGCCATCTTCGACCCCTCCACCTCCCGCGCCGCCGTCCGCGACCTCATCGGCGCCCCCGCCGAGCGCCTCGTCCACCTCTTCTGCGTCGTCCCCCGCCACGCCCTCATCCACGACCACCTCCTCTCCCACTACCCCTCCGACGACGAGCTCCGCCACCACCTCCTCCTCTCCGACGCCTCCCTCCACGCCGCCAAATCCAACTCCATCTTCGACCCCACCGAGCCATGGCGGCTCAAGCTCCAGTCCATCCTCCCCTCCCACGGCCTCACCGTCAAACACATCAAGACCGGCGAGGACGTCCCTCTCTCCCGCCGCGTCGTCGCCTCCTTCCTCCTCATGACCATCGCCGACTTCAGCGACCAGCTCTTCAGCTTCCAAGACGAGCTCTTCCTCAACGACAACGGCCGCCTCGACTTCTCCGGCAACAACTTCACCGCTCTCTGGCCCGGAGACGGGAAACCCGGCCTCTGGATGAACTCAGCCTCAAGAATGGCAGCTCTGTACAATCTTATAGTAAGAGAAGAAGAGATCTTCACAGAAGAAAGAAAGAAACAAGACGGAGAAGATCATGTGAGATATGATGAGGACGTCATAGAACTGGTTATACCGCCGATCTTTGAGAGTTGCACCCAAGTTTTAGGAGCAAAGGAGCAGATAGAAGGGAGAGATTTGTACTGGGAGGCAGTGAGTGGAGGTGGTGGAGTGGAGAAGGCTGAGAGGTTGTTGAAGGAGAGTATTGAGAAGAATCCATTTGTGGGGGAGGCATATATAGTTCTTGGACAAGTGTATTTGGGGATGGGGAGGTATGAGGAGGGGGAGAAGGTGGTGGAGAAGGGGTTGAGGTTGATGTTGGAGTGGGGGAGTAGTTGGGATAAGAGGATGGGATGGGAGGGATGGGTGGCTTGGGGGAGAGTCTTGTTGATGAAGGCTAGGGAGAAGGATTGGCCTCAGACTTCTTGGGGGATTCTTAATCTTGGTCTTGTCAAATGAATTAGGGTTTAGTGTTTAGGGTTTGGTACTTTGGATGGAGGTGGTGAGAGGGAGCTTGGGGAGGGATATATTTGCATTATTGTTGTAGGAATTTAATTGGAGCTATAATATAATATTTCTATTTAAGTGGAGCTTGTTTGTGTTGAAGTACTAGCTCTTGTGTTTGGACTGGTTTCTAGCTGTTGGAAATCTTGTATTTGTGAAGTCATGGAATATATCCACAAATTCTCATAATAAAAAATGATTAATGTTCTCATATGGTTAGAGATCAGAGTATTATTCTACATATGAGTGTTTCTTATTTATTATCTTTTTTATTAAACCAAGTGGATCATTTTGATTCATTTGTAGTTCTTGGGTGATACGTTTCCTCTTCTTTGAGAACACTGATTTTAATTGAGTGTTTCTACTAGTTTGTCTATAGATCTATATTTAATTAATAGATATCTTTTTTTTATAAAAATGGATAAAGCATGTTTATTTTATTAATTTAAAAAATCTATTACATCATACTCAATCAAGAAAAATGATAAAAAAAATATATTTAGTGCCGCTATCTTAAGTGAGTCATTGGTGCCCCAGGTTTTTTCTATGCCTGTAGTCGTGTCATACTCGAAAGCCTCGTCGCCCTCGTCTACCAGGTGTTTCTCTAGGAAAAAGGGTTACTCCATTTTTTATTGTATATGATATGTTTCCATTGGCTAGAATCCATTACTTGAACAAAAATAGATCTTGTGGAATCATATTGAATATTTGACAATACATTCTGGACCTTGCTTAAAAACTGAGCAGGATGTCTATGACGATTTTATTTTTCCACGGTTTGATGAATCTACTATGATGAAGTCGAGAGAGTCGAATGGCTTCACCAAACTTTGTGTCACCTCTAATTTTGATCTCTTAGAAATATAAATTCATTAATTTGACCTACTATGATGAAAGAAATATCACAAATAATTTTTAAAAAAATATGTTATTTGTTTTAAAAACATATATTGTATATTTTGTTCTCTTTATATGCTTCATGTGATGGTCATTATTGTAAAGTCTCATCCCCGTCATTGTGTTGTGTCCACCTTGAAAAAGATCGTCTTGATGCACTATATGTCTTTCAATTAAATTATCTTGACCAACTCATATGCCGAAGATGCCGTGAAAATGATTCCAGATATTTGCCACGTATGAACAATGGAAAAAACGACAATGGTGAAAATGACAATGAAAAAGACTTGCATCACATGAGCACTCCCTTCCCTTGCCTTGTCATCTTGACCTTAAGATACCTTTGAGTAAAACCCTATCATTGTTCACTATCAATGGAGATAATAAATAGACACCTCTTTGTTCAAAGGTGGATGGAAGACAAACACACAGGCAAAAGAGGGTGACTTAATTGAGAGTGCCAACATGCAAGTGGGCATGATCTTGGCCTAAGCTTTTGCTTTCATGAAGCACTAGGTGGATGACTACTTGTAAGGTTTGTGAGTTGGGTAATTAATTAGAATGGTTGCTTTATGTATATGCATGCATGTTGTTAAATGTATGTATATGTACATGAACCTACCTATACATTGTATACATTGGATGAGGACAAGAACTTTTTAAGTGTTTTCTTGTTGAAACAAGTGTTTAGATGAGGGAAGAATTCATCATCAATCAAAACAACAAGTCTATAAATGAATGCATCTACGCTCAATAAAAAACTATTAATATTATCAACAACCTCTTGATCTATTGGTACCAGATCTCTTATGTAGGACTTTATTGGTTGGAACAATCCCACATTCGAACCCTCACGATCACAAAGTGAGGGCATGTGCGCAAGGAGGTGCATTGTCCACCCCTGCTGTTTTGTCACCTTTGTCAAAAAAAAGAAGAAGAAAGAAACTAATAATATTGTTTTATATAATTTACTTTGAATTTTTTGAACTTTATTAATTAAACTATTAATTTAAAATTTAGTCACAATATGATTTTTTGTCTAATTTTGGGTCAATTAATTCTACAATTATCAACTCGATCCTCCTGCATGTGTGGACTAGATAAAAGGTAAAATCATAAACATAAAAAAATATTTTTTATAAGATGAAATATAGTTATATTCACAGACCATATATATATTTGTTTAATGTTTTTTCTAAGGTTTAGCCTTTTTGCTCGATCCACGTGATGCCACATATAATATTGAGCTGAAAATTGAATGTTGATTGAGATTTTTTATTTTTTTATTTTAAAAAAATGCTTAAATAATGTTTTATTTTATTATTTTAAAAAATCTATTACTTCAAACTCAACTGAAAAAAGAAAGATATAAAACATTAGGTATCCCAATGCCTCATATTCTTTATTTACTCACAATCGTGTCATTTTTAAAGGTCTTGTCGCCCTCATCGATCCGTCCAAATATTTCTCTGGAGAATTCTAAACTCTAATTCAATTTGTGCCGCCTTGATTGTGAATAATTTGATATTAAAAAATTTATGTTGTAAATAAAAAGTAGAAGAGTATAATTTGTAAAACATACTTTAAATTTCTTCAAAAGTTGTCAAATTATTAGCAAACAAACATGATGGAGTTATGTGTATCATCTTTCAATTTCATTGCCAAATAATTGGAACTAATTCAGAGAAATGTCAACATCACAATCTAAAAGCATGTTTCATCCTATCTATATAACAACTTTCATTAAAATTTACAATTTGAAGTTTGTATCAAAAACTCTATTATTTTTTTAAATTTTTTTTAAAGTTGATAAATTACATTCATTAGTTATAAAAAAAATAGATTTCTAGATGAACATCTGATACAGGCAACTCCGACTCATATGTACCAAAAGGCTTATAACCTAGCGGTATAATCTTGGGTCCAGTGTGTTGAATGATTCTCCTTGGGTAAGTCCCGGGATCGAGTCCTCGCCCTCGTAAATATGGGGAGCAAGCTCGAGTCGAGTTTATTCCTCAAGAGAAGGCTGTATGTGCTTAAGATCGAGGCGTCAGTGAGTTAACTCATAGCCGGCCACATCCCCGAAATGTATGGGGTTTTTATGGCATATGTCAAAAATATATATATATATATATATATATATATATAAATATATATATATATATGAGTCGGAGTGGGAGTGGAGGTGGCGACCACCATCACGCTAGCGCTCGTCCCCCATGCCAGGGCTTATCTCAAATAGTCAATACTCTTGCGGTCGAATGTGCTAAGCAGTGCGACTCTCACCATGATCTTGTATGTCATATAATTTTATTTGTTTATCTGCTAACTTTTAATATTTTTTTTATTTTGATGACAGAAATAAATCTATCAAATTAAAAGAGGAATAAATAATATTATTTAATCCCCCAATAATTTGTCAATTATTTGATGGCGTTGACCGCCACGCATGCCCAATTGTTGCGTACACGTGGCGACAGGAGAGAGACGTGACGTCATTTTCGCGGGACAAACACTCCACTGTTATGCCTCGTGATCCGCTCTGTGAACCTATCCCTACCGTCCAGGCTTATCATACACCACCTGTAGGCAATCAGGAACGTTGTTGGTTTTTAAAAAGACAGTCGGTGACGTCACGTTTCCGACAACCTACAGTTGTAGTGGGACACGTGGCCGGTTGCGTTTACTCGGGCGGTGGATCCGAATGGCGAATGGCCCGAATCCGCTAACTTCGCTGCAGGGCCACGTGGATGGATATTATTGGGCAGCGTGACAAGAAACTTAGCTCTAGCATGACGAAGCTCATATAATAATAATGGTGCTCTCTTTCTTTCTATAGCAACTCAAGAGCTAAGGAATTGAGAAAGATGATTCTCCTCTCTTTCTCTCTCTAAAACCTCAAAACTCTCTCTCTTTCTCTCTCTCTAAAAGACTAACATCAAGACCATTGAGACTCTTTGAAGGTTAGCTCTCTCTCTCTCTCTCTCTCTCTCTCTCTCTCTCTCTCTCTCTCTCTCTATGTGAAGAAGAAAGCATGTGTATTTGTATTTTCATATAATTTGTCAATATTTTTTAAAATTACAATTGCCTTTGTATTATATGAATATTTTTAAGGTAGGTTCACCATGTATATTAATTACTAGTGTTTAGTTTGATCTTTGCATGTTAATATATACATATATATAATCTATGAATGATATCTTTATATATAATCCAATGTCTAATTTAATTTAGTTTTTTTCTTTTTCATAAGGTGGTCCTATTTTTAAATAATGAATGCAATATTATAAATATTTTGAAAAAAATAATAATATTTGTTTATGTGAAATGAGAGACATTGTTTAATTAGGAAACCATCAATTTTATAAAAAAAAAAAAAATTGAGTTGTACTTATTGATTGGAGGAGTTATTAATTGTTAGTTGGTATTTTTAAGACTTTGTGGCTTAAAATGTATTATTCTTTGATTAAAGTATAATTAATTGGTTAGTCATTGAGTCTAATTAAACTATAGTTAACAATATCTTAATTAAACACAACTACTAAATTAGTACATGTTCATCAAAGTCCAATGCATCTAGCTAGAGACTATGAAGCTTATCTTCTCTTTAGGCATGCATAAATATATATTAAAAAAAGGTCCCATAATTAGATAAAGAATACATGACCCTAACTATATGATAATTAAGAAAGTATGTATAAACCTTGATTAGATCTTCCATTGACTATTAATTCAAAGACATTTCTATTAATTATTCAAATTTTTCCTAATATTATTTTATGTTATTTTTATCATATCTAACTTTTATCTCTTTCACACTTTCAAGTTTAACTCAATAAAGACTTCAAAGATCAAGTTATATTTTACCATGTTTATAGTTAGTAGCCAACGACATAAGGGCCCATTGATACCAGGTTATTTTGTTAAGAGGTTCTACTCTTCCGAGAAAAAATTGGGATTGAGCCCCACCTCTTGCAAAAGTGGAAGCTTAGACATATATCGAGTGTGCTTTGCGCCGTAAAAGTATTCATATTTATTATCTTTGTTAATTTTTTTAAAAAAATTTTCGAGGATGACTCCATTTTCAAATAATCACAATACTATGTTATTAATTAACATTCATCGATCATTTTATTTATTTATTTATTTATTTATTTTTAAGTTGTGCACGCATGGGATGTGTTGTGTCAACAACAACAATATGTGAGGGTGGTAAAAGAAGGAGATGGCCAAGAAACATTGGAGAGGTTGCTGTGTTTGTCCCTGGTATGCGCATCCCTAAAGGAGTGGCCTTCTTGTTTCAATCATCATTCAATGGTAATAATAAGTTACCAAAAACACAAGTTGAAAACCTATCAAACATGAGAGCCAAAATTGTTGCAATGGCTTCTCAAGTGACACCACATGCAATGAAGCCAAGAAGAAGAAAAGCCACACAACAAGGTAAGTCTAGTCTAGATAACTAAAAATCTTAGAGCTTGTTTGGATCTTTATATATAACTATATATTGAGTTAATTAATTAAGCTTGGTATCATATGATGTAGATATATATCTAGGAGGTTCTGTATTCTCTGATCTTCTTCAAGCCCTCGAGAATTATTTATCGGTTTTACTCGGATTAATAACCGAAGGTTAGTTAAAGTTTTGCTTAATTATTTTCACCAAATGTCTTTCTATATATACATGGAATTATATTTTTTCTTTTTTTTGGTTTGTGACAGGAAGTGAGTTGGTAGACAAAGTTGAGTTTGTTTGGGTTAACCAAGAGGATGGATCAGAGGTTTGAATTTCATTCATGTAATTTTTTATCATATGTATTTATTTATTTGGGGACTTATAATTAATTTCCAATATATATATATATATATATATATATATATATATGGTTGCAGGAAACAAAGATTGCAAATGGTTGGTATGAAGTGTTGTCTGTTCTACATTTGATGGCCATGTTATGTTTATCAGAGGCGAATTTATTGCTTCTTTCTAGGCCATCAACTAAATATGGATTTCATGTCAAGATAATTGAAGGTGAGTCATCAATATATAATAATTAAGGTTTATTTGTTATATAAAAATTTATGCTATTATTCAGACATTATTTGTTTATATTATTTAATATTTTTTATGTGTCAAAATGACTTGAAGTTGCCTAATCAGCATCAAGATATTGACTAAAACACTGAGTATGATGAAAATTAATAATTAAAATTATTTTAGGGTCTTAATGAAAATACATAATTTTTTACAATTAACCCCATATGATTAAAACAATATTTCAATGGCTATTCGCCTATTTGGTCCAGAGATGCATCGGTTTTGGGTGTCAATGGGCTGGGTAAACATGCAACTTTTTTTTTTAAAGATGTCAAATCACATTCATTGATTGAAGAATGTGGATTTCAAAGATTGTTTTACTTTATAGACACCCAAAAAATTATGTTTTTTTATTAAGACCCCTATAAATTTTTAAATTATTAATTTTCATTATGATGCAGATTAAGCAGCCTGGAGTCATTTGACCAATAAAATGACTCGAGGGCTATATATATGTATATATATAAGAAAAAGTTACAATCAGGCCGGCCAGATGTCCAGCCGGTTGATTGTAACATTTATATTATATATATATATATATATATATATATAATATTTTTAGATCTATTTGGATTTATTTATAAATTTTAAACGATATATAGATATGTATATATACTTTTTAAAATTATATGCACATGTATACATATATTCTGAAGATAATATAATTTTAAAAATATATATACATATCTATATTATGTTTAAAATTTATAGATAAATTAAAATATATCTAAAAATATTACAAAAAAATATAATATATTATATATATATATATATATTTAAGATATAATATAGGTGTCTGATATATATATATATATATATATATATATATATATATTAAAAATATATCACAAAAAAATTCTATATATTTTCCACCACCTTCTTTATAACTAAACATCAATTTAGATTGATCCCCTAGATTTATTATTATTATTTAATAATTTTGTTTAATTATTTTATTGAGAGAGAAATATAAATATATGTTGTTGATATTCTATGGGTCATATATTCATTTTTATCCCATATTTAATTTGCAGAGTTTAGAAGGACATCCATTGATAAGTTTTTTTTTTTTTTTTTTTGGTTTCTAAGAGCTGTTACAACAGCTAATACATGACTTTCCTGAGCACTAATAAGTAGTTGTAAAGCCACAAAGGTAGCTCCTCTTCTGTTTTAAACTCCCAGTCTTGATCTCCAGACTTTGCCAGTTGATCTGCTCCACCATTTCTTTCCCTTGGAATCCTTTCCACTGTCCATTGCTTCAGTCTCCCCAGCACCTCTTTACATTCAGTGATCAACTTCTCATCCTGGTCATGTGTTGCTTCTCTGATGAGTAGTGACCACAGGGCTTCCTGGCAATCGGTAAAAGTGGGCTTCCTGCCCTCACTGAAGCTTGTAATGTCTCTGCACCAGCTTTAACTGCATCTACCTCTGCTTCAAGTGCTGTTGTGGTGCAGCTGCCTCTGCTCCTGCAATAACAAAATGGCCAACATTGTAGTAGGGATTATGTAGCCAACCCCTGCCTTTCTTTCCTCCTCCTTCCATGAGCCATCCACGAACACATGGTATTTGCTCAGCTTCCTGCTCCACATGTTTGTCTCCAGCACACCCTGTTTGTCGATGCTCGGTTGCTGGTAAAAGTACTCCTTTGCTGCTAGTAGACTTTTCCTAGCCACTCCCGCAGCCTCACTCCTGGCACCTCTGAAAATTCTGTGGCAGCGACTCTTCCAGATGTGCCACAGAGTATATGCAATAATGCATGCCTCCTCCTTTTCCACTTTGTGCCCTCCCAGGATCTGGTTGGTAAGCCATTCTCCATCCCCTGGTTCATCATGATCGTAATTCCAGTCTCTCAGGGCTCCTCCTTCTACTATCCCCAGCCAGACATTTCTTGTCCATCGACACCTGTAAAAGATATGGTTATTAGTTTCAGGATTGAGTTGACAAAAGGAACAAGGTGCATTAGAACCAAGACCCAGGGAGTGAAGGTGGCTATTGGTGGGTAGTCTCCCATGAAAAAATTTCCAAAGAAACATTTTTATCTTGGGAGCCACCCGTAGCTTCCATAGCTGCTCCCAGCCCTCCCATCCCTGATCTTGGGTACTCCCTTTGAACATCTCATATAGATTTGTTGTCAAGCTTTTCCTTATCGCATATGGCTTCCATCCCCAAATGGTTTTGTTCTCCTCATAGTTAACTTTCAATTTGTCAATGGAATTTAACATCCAATGGGGAAATAGTTCCAGTAAGGCTTCCTGAATCCACTGACCATCCTGATGGAGATTACCAACTTGCAGGTCCATTGGTTCCATGAATACATTAACAAATGTTGGTTTCAGTTGCAATGGGATGTTAAATATCCATGGTTCATTCAAAATAGAGGTATTGGGAGCTACCTTGCAAGGGTGGATGAACCCTTGCAGTTTAGCAACTACCCCTTTGATACCCCTAAAAATGCATGACAGTCCCCTACTATTGGTTGTCCTCCATGTTTCCAGTGGGCCATATTTTTTGTGCATTATATGGCACCACATCTTATCTTCTCCATTAATCAGCTGTAATGCATGTTTTGCTAAAATAGCTTGTTTCATTGTTTTCAAGTCCCTTACACCAAGGCCTCCCTCAGATTTTGGGGTTGTGATTGTGCTCCATCCAATAAGGTGGAGTCCTCTACCACTCCTACTACTACCCCAGATGAAGTTCCTAGCTTTCATACTTATCTGTTCCAAAATGGAGTCAGGGATGAAGTTTGTGCTAAGAATGTGAATGGGAATAGCCATGATGACTGCCTTAACCAAGGACACCCTTCCAGCCATGGAGAGGGTTAGGGTCTTCCAGTGCCCTAATTTCCTATCTACCTTGTCAACTAATGGTTTAAAGTATGATATTGGTATCCTGTCTGGTGAGACCCAGGACCCTAAGTACTTGAGAGGAAATTGGCCCTGTTTGAGTCCTAGGATATTTTTTATGGAGTTCTTAACCCTAGTGTTGAACCAGGAGGGGAATAACACTTCAGATTTTGTCAGATTTACCCTTTGTCCTGTCAAACAATGGTAAATGTTGAGGCAGTTATTGACTGCCCTTGCTTCTTGCCTAGTTGCCCTACAGTAAATCAGGAGATCATCAGCAAACAAGGCATGGTTCAACTGTATATTCTCATTAACTTTAAAACCTCTAATGGTACCAGTTAGGTTTGCCCTATTAAATAGTGAGGTTAGGACCTGTGAAATTAGAATGAACAAATATGGAGAAATGGGGTCCCCTTGCCTAATGCCAGCGTTAGGTTTCACCCATTTTCCAACAATACCATTGATTATAAATGCCATCGAGGTGGATTGAATACATCCCTGAACCCATTTTATCCATTTGTGTGGGAACTTCATCTTTGTTAGCACAGCAGTGATGGCTCTCCAACTTACAATGTCATATGCTTTCTCCATGTCAAGTTTCAACATCATCATTGGGAGGCCTTTAGTGTCCTTTTCTAATGAATGAGTAAGCTCTTGGACCATAAGGGCATTGTCAAAGATGCATCTACCACTAATGAATGCACTTTGCTCCTTCCCAATCAAGCCAGGCAATACAAGCTTCAATCTGTTTGCTAGAATTTTAGATATGATTTTATAATTAACATTGCAGAGGGATATAGGTCTAAAATCCTTGACCTCCTGTGGATTATCAGATTTTGGAATTAAGCAAATCAGGGTTTGGTTCCAACTATTAGGAAGATGCCCATGCTCAAAAAAATGTGCAATTGACTCAAACATGCTATTACCAATAATACTCCAGAATGCTTTGAAGAATTCAATGTTAAATCCATTGGGGCCAGGAGCCTTACCTGTGGGCATGGAATTTAGAGCACAAAGAACCTCGAACCTTGTCACTGGTGCAATTAAAGTTCTTGCCTGTTCTTCAGTGATACTTGGTAGTTCATCAGGAAGGGCCTGAATCATCTCTTCCAAGCCCACTGTATCCCTGTCTGTCCACAACTCAGTGTAAAAGTCAGTAAAACATTTTTCAATTTCAGCATGCTCATTTACCATGACATTGTATTGATTCTTTATCTGTATGATTCTATTATGATTCCTGTGGGCTTTGGTGGATTGGTGGAAAAATTTAGAATTGCTATCCCCATTTTGCAGCCATTGAATCCTGGCTCTTTGTGCCCAGTAGGTGGTCCTCTGTCTTAGTAAAGCCTGTTGCTTATTATAGAGTCCCCTCATCTGGGCCCAAGAGACCTCATCCAACTGACTGCAAATCCCCACAGCCTCAAGTCCATCAATATCCTGTTCTACAGCCTTGATTTGGTTATCTAAATCATCTTGCTTAGTACTACAATTTTTAATTAAATCCCTTCTCAAGTTGCTCATTCTATGGCTTATATCCTGCAGAGGGTTTCTGGTATTAGAGGGCCTCCAAATCTCTCTAACACTTTTTTGACAGTTCTCCAGGTTGATCCAGTTATTATTGAATCTAAAAGGTATAGTACCTATCCTTTTTTTCCTACCAAAGTTTAGTAACAAAGGGGAATGATCAGATTGGCATCTCGTGAGGTGCTCAAGATGGTATGTGTTATATTCATCTAACCATATGCTATTAGCGAGCATCCTATCTAATCTAGCCCAAATTCTTGCTTGCCCCCTCTGGTTGTTACACCAGGTGAAGGGGGAACCCCTGAATTTCAGTTCCTCTAGATTATTGTGCCAGATGAACTGATTGAACTGGTCATCCCTATTGTCAATTTTTTGTTTTCTAGTGCCCCCCTGTCTTTCACCCAGTCTCCTAATGGCGTTGAAGTCACCCATTATGATCCAAGGTTCAGTAATGGAGGCAAGCTTCCCTAGTTCCTTCCAAGTTTCATTTTGAATTCTAGTATCTAGACTATTGTATACAATAGAGAAAATGCATGATTTGTTCTGGTGATTACTTGAGATCAAGTGCAGTGCATACCTGGACCGGCAGAATGGAGTTACAATGCCTATATCTTTTCTCCATAGTGCAATAATGCCCCCAGAAAAGCCTCTGGAAGGGATTGCTGCCCAGTGCCAATTCCTTCTGAATTTATTGCAGACTTTCTCAATTCTTTGTTCATCGGCTCTGGTCTCAACCAGACAGATCACATCCAGTTTGTACATTTTCATCAGTATAAACAGCCGGCTAATCTTGTCTCTACCAGAGACCCCCCTACAATTCCAGCATAGGACTTTCAGCATCATTAATTATGGGTCTGAACTTCCCCCTCTACTTCAATCCGCCCTTTCTTCGGGTTCTGTCTGCCTTCTGCATCTGCCCTCTTGGTAGTCATTGCAGTTTTTGGTCTTCTGTATTCCACCACCTCCATGGCCACAGCCGTGTCTGGTGGTTCATCAACCTCTATCCTCTCATCTCCTCCTGTCAATGGGCTTGGTAGATCTTTGAAGATCTCGCCTACTTTCTGCACCACCAAAAGATGAGAGTTAGTGAGTTGTGAGGGTACCTGTATCTGATCTTTCCCTCTATCCTGCAATGCTTGATGCAGCCTCTCCATGCCTTCCCCTTGTTGCAATGAAGTCAGGAGGTGGATCCTCTCCCAATTGTCTTCCCCCTCTACTGGTTCCATGGGTAGCCTTTCAGATGATCTCATATCCCTTTTTGGCACCAACTGAAGTTCCAAGCTTGGTGCCCTAGAATTTTCCCCTTTTTCAATCACCGTATTCTTCCCTTTTCCTTTTTTCTTGTCATATTTGATCGGAGCCAGTTCCGGAAATTGGGTTAGGTCGGAGTAATCAATAACCTGGTCTGCTTGAGCCGCCGTGTTAAAACGGTCACTTCCAGTGGCGTGACCCCCACGCCTTCCTCTGCCCCCTCGACTGGCAAAGTTACCGTTCTGACGGTCAACTGTCACATGACTCGCTCCCGATCCTCTCTCTGAACGGTTCTCCGTCACGTGCCGAGTGTCTCCCTGTCGCGTGACCCCCTTCCCAGCTTCCGGTCGTCCACCGCCGGAGCGGCCTCCGGATGAACCACCTCGACCTAAACCATTTTGCCACCGAGCCGTCATCCATATTCCGTACCTCGGATGGCGCACCTTTGTAGTGCCTCCCATTTCTATCTCAGGGCCACCACTCGTTTGGCCCCCTGTCTGCTTCGCTGGGCAGTCACCGTCCTCAACCATGGGATCTTTTCCTTTTGGATCTGACTCTCGACTCACTGTGTCTGCTCCGTCAATACCGTTCCCAGGTGGCTCCTGGTCACAGAACTCCGCCCGGTGACCCACCTTGCCGCATGAGAAGCAAAACAAGGGAATTTTCTCATAGACCACTGAAACGAAGAACTTGGCTTTCGGGGAGTTAATCCACACCCCTTTCGGAAGGGGTTTATCCAACTCTATCTCTATGCATACCCGAGCAAATTTGACTTTCATCTTGCTCAGAGTAACCTCATCCACCTTAACCAACCTCGCAAAGCTAGCAACCACCATATCCAGCGTGCTCACCTTCCAATATTCCACCGGGATATGGTGTAGCTGAACCCAGATGGTAGCTGTTGTCAGTTTTTCAAACCATGGCCGGAAGTTCTCCCTCCAAGGAAGTAAGTGGAGGACCATCCCATTGACAGTCCAGGGGCCTTCCTCAATAAGCATTTCCACCATTGCTTCAGATGAGCAGTTGATATAGAAGAAGCCGTTTGGCATTTCAGCCATGGAGAAATCCCCATAGGTTGCCCAGAGTCTGGTCAAGTTTTCTCGCGCAAGCGCCAGCGGAGGTGCACGGCCAAAGAACTTACCGTAGAGCACCGTTCGCATATCAGCATGCGCCTCCAGGAGTTCTTCCTCATCAATGTTCACCGTGGTCTCCACGGACGCCATGATTCTTTCTAGTGTGGGACCCGGCATCACCACCGATGGGATTTCAACGTTGGTCTCCTGATTCTTTACAACATGGGCCCAAGAACGTCCTCCTCCTCTCTGTTGTCCCACTCCCGTTGTCCCCTTTCGAGACGAAGACGCTTCATAATGAACAGGAATAGAGACAAATTCAGGTCCACCCTTGGGATTGGGGGGTTGGCTACCCAGCCGCTGCCCTTGTCCCGGCGCCATCGCTTCTCCCCACCCACCGAAGTAAGTGGGGAACCGCGGCGTTGCCGGCACGGAGTCGGTTTCAAGCTATCTGGTGTTTCGCCGCCCCACAGCTCTCAAGGAGAAATTTTTTAAAACATTGATAAGTTAGTGAAGGCAGCTGGATACTTAGATTGTGCCCTAAAACATGTTCTGCCTAAAATTTCGCCTCAAGTCAGGTAGGTCTTCACTTAATTGATGCTTCCAAACAAAATTTCATGCATGCCATATAATAATATTCTAATTAATTATTTGCATGTATTATTCAATTATAATTAACTTAATTGATTAAACTAAACTGAATTAATTTAATCAACTCAATATTATAATTTTGTTTATTCTTTTAAAATTAATTTCATGCAGGAGAGATCTTCCAATTGACCTAACTGAAGAGGTGTTGGCAGCTCTTTGCGCACAGGCACTAGGCCAGGTTTTTGTTTTTTTCCTTAGGCAAAATTACATTTGTAACCTAAAAAAAATATGAATATGAGGATATTTTTCCATTTTATGAATTTTTTAAATTATTTTTTTAATAATTATTTAAAATGGCTTTCACAAAATAGAAAACAAGTTCAAAAAATTATCACTTGTTATAGCTTACAATATTATTATTATTTATTATTCATTTTCATATGATTAAAGGGAGTTGACCTGCAACTTTGGATGGCAATTGATAGTCCGAAGGCCACACTAGCAGTTAAAAGAAGATTAGCATGTGAGATGGTCAAATATTATCAGCAGGTATATTGTTTCGGAAATGATATACCAAATTTGTTTTTCGAATTCGGTTCTGAATCATTGATATTCGTTCAATTTGTCTCGAGACGCCATGTTGATGATATTTAATGATGTAAATGAAAATTTTGTACTAAAGTTGTTCTATTGATATTGCAGGCATATGATAATATCATGAAATTTTCCTTGAATGATGGTTGGGGTGCCAAGCATCAACTCTTTGCAAAATGGAAGTACTTTGAAGCAAAAGTATGACATTTTTTTTTTCTCTTTGCTTATTTTTTAATTAATTATTAAGATAAATTCATCAATTACAACCCAAGTGATTCACATTTAAATAGTTTTATATATATTTTTTTAATCTCAATGTTTTTCTTGCATGTTTTTACTAAACTAAAAATATATATATTTTTTCAATCTTGTAGGCAGTGGCATATTACTATCATGGGATGGTATTGTATGGGGGTAAAACAGAGAAATCACGTGAGATGGCTATTGCTTCTTTGCAAGCAACAGAGCAATTTTCCATGAAAAGCAAAAAGGCAAATGAAGCTTTCAATAAAATGCCTCCAATTTCAAGGTTTGTTTGTACATCACTCAATAATTTTTACTGATAATTAGCAGGACACCCCTGCACTATTTATTTTTTACCTTTAGGTCCTTGGGTAGGAGGTGTAGGGATTTAATATAAATAGTATTTTGGGTGAGTAGGGTATAAAGACAAATAGTGCATAAACAGTGCCAGAGACTTTTTAATAATTTTTTCTAATTTTTATTTATATTTTTCTTCAAACTTTTAGTATTTGATTTCTAGAATTTCACACTATTTTTTATAATTATAAATTATTTTTATTTACATTTGTTAGGAATCCATCTCCGTGGGGTTCTATGAAATATCTATCTGAAAAAATATCTAAAGAAATCTCTGTCGAAATTCACATCAACGAAGATCACTCGGATGAAGAAAGGTATAAAAATGACGAGTTATTCTTCCGAATTTCATTATATTTGATCATATTTTATTAAATATTTTAGTTGTATGTTATGATGATATTGATTTTTTAATTAAATAATTTCACTATATATAAAAGTTATTTTGGTAAAATACTAAAACTTGTTTGTTATTGTGTGGTTAATTTTGACAGATTTATCCAGAATGAACCTTTGTTGCCAGACTTCAATCCAGCTCTTAAACCAGAGGAGTATCATCTTCCTTCCTTAGATCCTTTATGGACTAAAGAGGATAAATATCAATACAAAACTTGAAGTTCTTGGCCAATATATATATACCCCTTATGTGCACCTTCGAGATATATATATATATATATATATATATATATATATATATATAAGACTAAGGTGACAACCAGCCCCCGAAAGACGTTAAGGACATGTGCAGGTTCAACAGT
Organism: Dioscorea zingiberensis; assembly: GCA_026586065.1. Lineage (NCBI taxonomy): Eukaryota > Viridiplantae > Streptophyta > Magnoliopsida > Dioscoreales > Dioscoreaceae > Dioscorea > Dioscorea zingiberensis. The sequence goes on from CM048826.1 coordinate 39,546,348, forward strand.
GAGGGAGTACAGAGGCTTGGCAGAGATCTGTTCACTTGACTCTTAGAAGGGGTTCGAACCCAAGTCATCCACAAGTTTACTATCTATCACTTAACAAAGAACTCTGATACCAATAGGCCTTAGTGGTCGTTGGTTATATATATATATATATAAAACATGATTGTCTCCTTTGTGTATTGAGAACCTTCTTATATAGCTCAGAGATCTATTGGCTAATGAAGAGACAACTGCCTACCAGTCTAGAGATAGTTACTCAGAGTTTTATGGAATACATTTTCCTTGAATAAAACTATATAAATTATTCTAAAATTATGAAAAGTTATATTTATCAAGATATATATCATCATGGTCATAATGTGCACCCTCTTGTTATAACTTCAGGTCTTCAATTTCAATTCCTATAATGTTTTTTAAATATTTCTTATATATCTTGTTTCATCAAGTGAAAAATACATTGAGAAATAAGGTTTGAAAATACCAACTCCTTGCAATTTTTACAAGAAAAATTGACTACAAAGAGATCAAAGCATGTGTGAAACATGCTTCTACTAAAATAATAACGGGGTTTGCCCACATTTATAAAAATAAAGACAAAAAAGAAGAAGATGCCACTCCTTAAAGTTTGGTCTTTTTTTAATAAAATAAAAATATTTTAAATTTAAATAAATTTAGACTATTATAATTTATTATGAAATATAATTTTCTAATTTGTAAAAAAATCTTAAATTCTTTTATTTAAAAAAAAATTCTGTTTAACAACCGTCAGAAATGAGACAACCACTACTTAAATAGTCTGCTATTAAGGAAGGATGGTGAACAACTACATAGTTTGGGCCAATACCTACAACAGAGAAACAACCATGAATTGGACTACAAGGATGACAACTCACCCTAAATAGACAATTTAACATCAAATCCCTATATAGGATTGATAAAGGAACGTGCAATCGACTAAAAATCACTTAGTGGAAGATGGTTCGATGGTGCTCACACCACCATGCAGACAAAGCAACAAGCCCTATGCACCCACATCAGACACAATCTCACTCTCACCCGAGAAGACCAAGCCCAGAGACCCCCAGATGCAGACTTCGAGGACGACGACATGGCAAATTCCTTGATGGCGCATCAGAGCTCCCTATAAACCTTGAAACCACTGAAGAGCCTCTGTAAAAACAAAACTCGCTCTATCTGTAAGTTGTAACTATTAATTCAATAAAGGAATGTGGTTTATCCACTTTTATCCAAAAAAAAAACCTTTGTGGAAGATTTCATACCCCCATAAAAGTCAAACTCTTCCCCTAATTAGTATGGGATGACAAGAATCACAAAATCCTTATTCTTTAAAACCTAGCAAAGAAGAACTAAATGAGAAAACATAGATGTTATCTCTGCGTCGTAGAGGAAATAACGGTACACTTCTACAATACACATACACCCAATGCATCTGGACCCATTCTTGTGACTTTTTCGAGATGAGTAATCACCCCACCTACATATAAGATCTATGGGGGATTCCACATTCGCCGAACTTGGAACTTGGCAGTAATGACAATAGCCTGGAGCAAATGGTTCGAAGAAATAAGAGATGTTTCCATACTAAATATTATGTTTACAAGAAACTAATCTTTTATATTAATTTTCTTATATTTTCTTGGTTTGATACTGCCGACACCCAAGGTGACTCCTATCTATCTCTTTAATTTCAAACTTTACTTGAAACATGTACTATGGCATGGTCTGATTCCTACTCTAATAAATGTCGTTTATCCACTTTTCCGGGAAAAAAAATGTTACATTACCTGTCGAGCTAGCCATGCAGGAACAGGGCAATGACGACGTGGAAGGCCACGATGGGATTGACAAGTCAATCAATGAGGCTGACGAGCCGCTCGTCAACACGTGGAAAAGGGACGCGGGTGCCATCACGAAAGAATCAGTGGGCACAGAAAGCGGACCGGACATTCATTCACCAGTGAAACTTCCACATGGAAGCAAGCTGGAGATGCCACCAGGTCCTAAGGCCAACTCCTCTCCTGGCATGAACCCAGCGCAGAAGGCGGGCTACAAGAAAATCTCAGTTGATGAGATACAAGATCGCAAGGCCAAAGGATTGTGTTTCACTTGTGATGAGAAGTTTACCAGGGGCCATCGGTGCCCAAACAGAAGCTTGTTACTCTTGTAATGGGAGGAGGAAGAGGAAGGAGCCCAGGAGACTCAGTTTGTGATAGACCCAGGGCCAATAGAAACTCTGGAGCAGGAATTTAGTAAGATGTCAATGAATGCCATGAACAGCAGCACTATATCAGGTACGATGAGATTCCAGGGGAGAATCAAGGAACAAGTAGTACACATACTACTCGACGGCGGGAGCGACGACAATTTCATACAACCTCGCCTTGCTCAGTTCCTGAAGCTACCCGTATCACCAACGGAACCTTGTCGAGTACTGGTAGGGAATGGGAGTGCTCTTCAAGTGGAAGGGGTGATCGAAGAACTCACCATACAAATCCAAGGCCACTCCATCACACTTCAGGCGTACTTGCTACCCATGACGGGAGCTGATGTGATCTTGGGAGCCGCGTGGCTCTCATCGCTGGGGACCCATTTGGTGAATTACAATACCCAGCGACTGAGGTTCTACCTCCATGGCAAGGACGTGACGCTCCAAGGCTACCGTCTAGAAGAGTTACAGCCATCATCATTAAACCAACTAAGTCGATGGAACTCTACCAAGTCGATTGCTCAGTGTTATACTTTGACTTGGCAAGAGACCAAGGAGGAGGAGACCAATTGTGCAAGCGGTGACGGGGAACCAGACAATCAGGAGATAGTCAATCAACTACCCAATGGTACGCACCCCTCCTTACAACCTCTTTTGTTGACATATAAGCAGGTCTTCATCGCACCGGTGGGATTACCACCACAACGCCGGTATGATCACCGGATTCCTTTGATGCCGGAGGCTGGCCCAGTCAAGGTGAAGCCCTATAGGTATGCACATAGTCAGAAGACAGAAATTGAGAATATGGTAGCACAAATGCTACAAGAAGGGCTGATAGAACCCAGCACCAGTCCATTTTCGTCTCCTGTTATATTGGTAAAGAAGAAAGATGGGTCTTGGCGGTTTTGCACTGACTACCGGGCCTTAAACGCCATCACCATCAAAGATGCCTTCCCCATGCCTACCGTCGATGAGCTGCTGGATGAACTGTGGGGCGCCACCATCTTCTCTAAGCTAGACCTCCGATCGGGCTACCATCAAGTGCTGCTCCATAACGAAGACAAATACAAAACGGCATTCAGAACGCACCAGGGGCACTATCAGTGGAGAGTCATGCCGTTTGGCTTGACGAATGCTCCCGCTACCTTTCAGGCTCTCATGAACGACATCTTCAGCTTTGCTATGAGGAAGTATGTACTGGTGTTCTTCGATGATATATTGATATACAGTCCAGGATTGGAGGAGCACAAGAGACATTTGGAGATGGTACTGCAGAGCCTGCAACATCACAAGCTATATGCAAAGCTGTCTAAGTGTGGCTTTGGACTGTCCCACATGGAATACCTGGGCCATGTAGTATCCAGTCAGGGGGTAGAGATGGACAAAGCCAAGGTGGAGGTCATTCTCCAGTGGCCAACACCCAGCTCTCTTAAGCAACTCAGAAGCTTCCTGGGTTTAAGTGGTTATTACCGAAGGTTCATTAAGCATTATGCTACCATTGCACTGCCATTGACTGACTTGCTCAAGAAGGATAACTTCTGTTGGACCTTTGCAACGCAACAGGCATTTGAAGACCTAAAAACAGCAATTACACAGGCGCCAGTACTCAAGCTCCCGGACTTTTCCCAGCCTTTCACATTGGAGACGGATGCTTCAGGTAGTGGAATTGGTGCTATTCTCAGCCAAGCAAAACATCCCATAGCTTTCTTCTCAAAAAAGCTATCCCCACGGATGCAACAACAGTCAGCTTATGCCAGGGAGTTTTATGCCATCACTGAGGCCATTGCAAAATTCAGGCATTACCTGTTGGGTCACCAGTTTGTTATTAAGACAGATCAACAGGCCCTGAAACACCTCAATGATCAAGCCATTACTACACCAGAGCAACAAAAATGGATTACCAAGCTACTGGGGTATGATTTCACTGTGGAATATCGGCCAGGAAAGGAGAATGTGGGAGCTGATGCGCTATCAAGATGTTTCATGATGGCATATTCACAGAGACACTCTGCAATCTCCACCCAACTCCAACAACTACAGATGCAAGACCCCAAGTGCATACAACTAATACAGACACTGCGAACCAATACTACAACCAAAGGGCCTTATCACCTAAAACACGATCTCTTGTGGTACCAGCATCGAGTGGTAGTGCCCAATGATGAACAATTCAGGAAGCAACTCATTCATGAGTATCATGACACGCGGTTAGGTGGCCATGCAGGAGCATTGCGAACCTTTCATCGCCTAGCTCGTCACTTTTACTGGGAAGGTATGCGCCAAGAAGTTGCCATGCATGTGAGGGGATGCTCGATATGCCAGCAAGCCAAGGAGATACATGCTAAGCCCGGCGGCCTCTTACAGTCACTACCAATTCCCGAGAAGGTTTGGGAAGACATCTCTATGGACTACATCACGGGGTTGCCAATATCCAGAGGGCTTTCAGTGGTGCTGGTGGTGGTGGATAGACTATCTAAATATGGGCACTTCGTACCCATGCGCGCAGACTTCTCCAGTACCTCAGTAGCAGACTTGTTCATCTCTCACATCATACGACTGCATGGGGTTCCCCGAACGATAGTATCCGATAGAGACAAGACATTCACCAGCTCCTTTTGGCAACACATCTTCCTCAAGATGGGGACGACGCTGACCATGTCAACAGCTTACCATCCTCAATCTGATGGACAATCAGAAGCCTTGAACAAATGCTTGAAAATGTACCTCCGTTGCTTTGCAGTTGACAACCCTCAGAAATGGGTAGAGCTCATACCCTGGGCGGAATTTTGGTATAACACCGCAAGGCATAGTAGCACAGAACGCACCCCCTTCGAAGTGGTGTATGGCAGGGAACCACCGACACTGGGCCCATGTTATGCCGATGCAGGAGATCCCCCAGAAGTGGCAACTCTACTGGAACAGCGCAACCAGGCCCTACAACAACTCAAACAGAGATTACTGAAGGCGCAAACACGAATGAAAAGGCTAGCTGACCTGAAGAGACGGGAAGTCACCTTTGAGGTGGGAGACAGGGTGTGGCTGAAGTTACAACCATACCGCCAGACATCTTTGCGACAAAAACGTCGCCAGAAGCTAGCCATGAGGTACTATGGACCTTTCAAAATCACACAGAGGGTTGGCGAGGTAGCTTACAAACTCCAACTTCCACCAGAAGCCAAACTCCATCCAGTGTTCCATGTCTCGTTGCTGAAACCCTATTATGAAGCAACAATGACGGCAGCTAGGGCTCTACCAGTACATACAGAGCCTTGGGGTCCAGTAGTCCAACCCAAGAAGTTGCTGCGGAGACGCCAGGTGCTTAAGAATTCCGCCACTCACAAGTCCGTGGAATGGGGACGGCTTTAGGTCCGCATCGCAGGCGACACAGGAAGACACTTGGCTGCAAGAATCCGGTAATACAAACTCAAGGACCTTGAGGGCAAGGTCCTCTTCAATGGGGGAGGTATTGTTACATTACCTGTCGAGCTAGCCATGCAGGAACAGAGCAATGACAACGTGGAAGGCCACGGTGGGATTGACAAGTCAATCAATGAGGCTGACGAGCCGCTCGTCAACACGTGGAAAAGGGACGCGGATGCCATTACGAAAGAATCAGTGGGCACAGAAAGCGGAACGGATGCTGACACGCGTCGCACCAGCAAGCGCATCAAGAAGGCCAATCGACGGTGGAGAGATTACATATGAAATACGAAGGAGTATTTAAGGGGAAGCAGCTGGGAGGCTAGGGTTTTAGCCTTGATCTTGAAAGCCGACCTCGAATCTCTTGAAGAGGGAGAGCGTGACGGCGTCATGGGTAATGTACGGAGCCGCTGGAGTATCATCGTACCTTATCTAGTAGTTTACTTGTCATTTTCATTGTAGTATTGAACGGTGAACGAGTCGTTAAAGTGAACTCTTGTTATCTTGTGTTACTGTTACATTGCTATGAATGAATGGTGAATGTTAAGCTGGGCATTGTGATCTGGTGATCATAGTAACGGGTCTGTGGGCACAGTGGAGATCTGTTACAAAAAACTTATTTAATAATTTTCATTTTTTTCTTATTTTTTAAAAATAAAAAAAATTCAATACTATTTTTCCATTTATTAAAAGAAAACCGGGTTTATATATATATAAAATCGAACTATAAAACCCCTTGAAGGAAAACGCTATAAATGCTCCGCCCGATCGTCCTCTCACGCTTCCCATTCTCTGTCGCCAGCCGGCGTCCTCGTCTCTCTTCCTACGCCTCTCCAAACCCTAAGCCTTCCACGATCTTCTCCTCCTCCTCCGCAGCAGCGATGGCGACGGCTCCGGTGGCCAAGAAGGTCCCGCATGAGATGGTGATGTTCGGCGACGTGCGCGTCGACAACTACTACTGGCTCCGTGACGACTCCCGCTCGAACCCCGAAATTATTGCCCACCTGAAAGCGGAGAACGAGTACACCGATCGCATCATGTCTGGTTAGCCCCTTTTTTGACCTTCTATTGTCTTTACTGTTTTTCTACTCTTATTTTGAGAAAAAAAGGCATGGATTTAGCTTATTGATGTGGTTCTGGTTGTGATTTGATCGTTTATTTAGTGTACTGATGTGAAGTTTGATTTCGCTGTGGTGGATCAAGTTGAGGAGCGTTTCCATGTGTCTGTTTTTTGTCTGAAAATGCTGATGTATCTATGCAGTCAAATTGGTTGTGTTGGTGAAATTTTGATGGAAAGAGACTTCTTAGCTTTTGAGAATATCTGCAAAAAGATCTCTGGCTTAGGATTAAGGGAAACGAGTTGTATAATATGATGCATGATGTTTTTGCGACATGGCTTTTTTATTGTTGAAAGGAAGGAAAATTTTGAATTTTGAAGTATTGGAAGAAGCAAAAAATTGAGAAAAGCAGTCTATTGCACAATGTCCTCTGCAGTGCACAGTCTAGTGATGGTTAAATGAATCTGGGCTTTAGTACTCCTCACGAATTTGTGATTGCTAAGTTCCAGACTTCCAGTAACCTAGAAAATATTTGTAAATCATTCTCTTGCATGTGATTTTCTTCTTGGAACATCTATTGTGGAAATTTTGATAAAATTTGTAAAAGTTCTATAATAATTGATATTTGATGAAAAATTGTAACTTCTCTGGAAAAATTTTGAGTTGCAAGCATTATAATCAAATTGGTGGTTGAATTCATTCCCTTATTGGTCTAATATATAGATTTGCTTGATCTCAAACCACTTCAGAAGCAACAAATAATAAGTTAAAAACTTTTAAGATATTTTATCTTTGGTTTCCAACTTTAAACATGATTCATTTACTTGGGTTCTTTGAGTTATCTTTTAGTTAGAATTTTGTTGATGGTAAGGTTGACATTTCTTCCAGGGATTTGAAAATATTTGCTAGATATGACTTGTTTAACTTTGTTTTCCTTTGATTGAAAGTGTTAACCTTGTTAAATTACATTCAGGGGTAAAACAATTTGAAGAAAAGTTATTTGCTGAGATTAGAGGAAGAATTAAAGAAGATGATATTTCTGTGCCTGTTCGGAAAGGGCCATATTACTATTATGAAAGAACTTTGGAAGGGAAAGAATATGTTCAACACTGTAGGCGCCTCATTTCCAGCAGTACTCCTGCTTCTGTGTATGATGTTATGCCAACGGGACCAGAAGCACCTAAAGAACATGTTATCTTAGACGAGAACATTAAGGCTCAACAGCATGATTTCTATAGTGTTCGATCTTTCAAAGTACATCCTATTATATTCTTTGTTGTGTGTTTAAATGCTGTTTCAGTTCCCTGTTCTGTTGTTCATTCTAGGTGTCTGTTTTCTCAGGTCAGCCCAAATAATAAGCTAATAGCATATGCAGAAGACACCAAAGGTGATGAAATCTATACCGTTTATATTATTGATGCTGAGAGTGGGGCTCTTATTGAGAAGCCTCTGACTGGGTTAACAACCGACCTTGAGTGGGCTGGTGATGATTTCTTGATCTATGTCACAATGGATGAGATTCTAAGGCCTGATAAGGTATGTTTCCACTTACTTGATGTTCTTTGGAAATGGTGCTGCTTCTATCATGTGAATGAGCATAATATAAGTTGATTCTATGTATTGGACTTATAGCAACTTGATTGTAGCCTAGCTGACATATGTTCATGACATTAGAACCCTCCATCTCAATTAAAAAAACGATCTTATGGGAAATGAACTTTTAGCTTTTAAGAACTATGCGCTTCTTGTTGCCTAAGGGACTATAATGAACTTTGCTGGTATTACCCCTTGTCATATTGGATATCAAGACCACCTAGCTATGCATTTTCTAAATTTTTTTTATCAAAAGTGTGATTGGGACTGATCATGTACAGAAGAAATTATTTCCATTATTTACTTCTAGGAGTGTGAATTTAATTTGTCTGTAAAATACTTACCTTTTTATTTCTCTAGGTTAAGGGATTTATCAAGATTGAAACTGTACCAAATCTTCAGTTTTTGCTTATACTAATGTGGAGGCTCATGCCCTTTGTTTTGTTAGGTATGGGCACACAAACTGGGGTCTGACCAGGCGAGTGATTCTTGTCTTTATCATGAGAAGGATGACATGTTCTCTCTTGATCTTCAAGCTTCTGAAAGCAAGCAGTATTTGTTTGTTACATCTGGGAGTAAAAATACACGATCTGTCTTCTATCTAGACATTTCTAAACAAGAAAATGGACTTATAAGTTTGACCCCTCGCATGTATGGCATCGACACATCAGCTAGTCATCGTGGAAACCATTTTTTTATCAAGAGGAGAAGCGATCAATTCTTTAATTCTGAATTACTTGCTTGTCCATTGGACAATGTATCAGAAACTACAGTTCTTCTTCCTCATAGGGAAAGGTATGTTGATGTTGCACTGCTCTTTGATGTCTCAAAAGTTACTAAAAGAGTGATCCCTACTTATTCAATTTGTTACCGTTAGCAGTTTAGCACTTAAGCATATTCTTATATTTGGAGGATCCATGGATGAGGAATTAGCTGCACAACTTTGATGCTTTATAGGAAAATCTTGTCTTAGTAGTTTTTGTATACATTATGCATCACAGATGTGACTGCTCAGTAGCTGTGCTAAACTGAGTTTCTTTGGAAGAAAAATCTTTGGACCTCTTTTTTATTCCAAGGGAACCAGAAGTTATTAGTTTCTTTTTTTTTTATTTACAAATACACAAGTGTTAGTCATAGAACTTACCTTTGTATTAAAATACTTGTAAAATGCCTCAATATTTTTTTGAGCAATTTCCACTTCATTAATCATTTTCTCAAAACTAGCAGAGTCTTGAAAAATTCATGCTATTGTAAAGCTAAATTGCAGTACAAAGTACTAGAAAAGGAAATGCTATTAATGAAGTTTCCACAATATAGTAAGGTATCTATGTTAGGTATCCATCGTAAGTACTGGATAAATTTTCCATTCTATAATTTTTTCTTTTTGTTTCAAATTTCAATCCAATCTCTTATAGCATATTGGTGCTGGATAGCCTATTAAATAGGGTTCTGGGCACTCACACCTAAAGTTTCTTAGCAACCACACTAGAAATAATGAAGCAATTACACCCTCTTAAGTACTGTGGCACACACTTTTTATTCTCTTGCAGGCTGACTGATCAGCTCTATGCATTACTATTCTTTAATGAGTTACATGAATTTTATCATCATAATTTTGACGAGGTTTGAACTCTTTTCAGTGTGAAACTACAGGATTTCCAACTCTTTAATGACCATCTTGTTGTATATGAACGTGAAAATGGTTTACCTAAGATAACCATATACGGTCTTCCAGCAGTTGGTGAAGAACTTAGAAGCCTTAAAGATGGGCGAACAGTTGATTTCATTGATCCAGTATACTCGGTGGATCCTGAGGAATCTCAATATTCTTCAAGCATTCTACGGTTTTCTTATAGTTCTCTGAGAACCCCGTACTCTGTGTATGACTATGATATGAATGGAGGCATTTCTGTTTTAAAGAAGATTGAGACGGTAAAATATTTAGTATCGGTTTGCAGTTTTGCCTATCTGTATATTGTTGGCACATTGCTTTCTGTTGTTATCCAGTGTGTAAAGTTAACAAATTGTGATTTCACTCTTCCTAATGTCAGAAGTGTTTCCATGCTAGTTATGTCACAAGGTCTTGTGTTTAGAAACATAAGCTACATTAGTCCTGACTGTTTTGAACTGTTATGAACTTTACCGAAAGTTAACTTCAAGTTTGTTCTTAAATATACTTATTCTAACATGAACCTTGCAAATATCTTAAGTTCGCTATCATGTAATTTTACATTCAGCATTGCTTCAAAATTTTTTTGTTGTTTTTCAATAAACGCGATAATTTGGTACAATTTTAAGATCCAACTATCATAATGATAAGCATGGTTTGATTATATGATTCTTTTACTAGCTGTTGAATTAGTATTTAAATTATTTTGACTGGATAATACAGGCAATGATGAATATTCAATCATATGTTCCATCTGTTTTTGGCATAGTCAGTAGTAACACCAATCTTGTCTCTATTTTACTCAGGTATTGGGTGGTTTTGATTCATCTAACTATGTGACTGATAGAAAATGGGCAGTGGCTTCAGATGGTACTCAAGTCCCCATGTCTATTCTATATAGGAAGGATCTTGTTAAGCTGGATGGCTCTGATCCTTTAATGCTTTATGGCTATGGCTCTTATGAGGTAATTTTAGAAATTTATCACTTCACTATTTAGGGCAGACCCCGAACATGGCAATTCAGAAAATAAGAGGATGTCATTTGGTTAGAGTCAATATAAGTCTTTTATTATTATTATTATTATTATTATTATTATTATTATTATTATTATTATTATTATTATTATTATTATTATTTTAAGTTACTTTTTTGCAATGGTTTCACACAATCTAGTTTCAAACATAATGAAAATAAGCCATATACAGATTGTTTTTTACAGTTCAATCACATCATAAAGGTGACAGTCTAACATGTATATGCTGGCTATGATAAATTCAATTGTTGCAATGATTTTAGGGACCGTGATTTTAACATGACAGGCTACTTTTAAGTCATTGAAAAAATAACTATATTGAATATCAAAAGTGATTCTTGTTATTGTGGAAGCTTCTAACCATAGATTTAGCTTATCTTTCAGCAGGCGGACATTTATGAAAATTAACACTATAATAAAGTGCAAGAAGTTTCTGGTAGGGGAATTTTTTTTTAGGATCCTTGCTGTCATGTATGCTATAACCAGTTTGGCATTTCAGATGCTGATAAATATATTTTACATGAACAGGTATGCATAGATCCAAGTTTCAGGTCATCGAGATTGTCTTTGGTAGACAGGGGTATTATATTCACCATAGCTCACATTCGTGGAGGTGGTGAGATGGGTCGACAATGGTATGAAAATGGGAAGCTGTTGAAGAAAAAAAACACATTCACCGATTTCATCTCATGTGCAGAATATTTAGTAGAGAATAAATATTGCTCAAAAGAGAAATTATGTATAGATGGGAGGAGTGCAGGAGGCTTGCTGATTGGTGCTGTTCTAAACATGCGGCCTGATTTATTCAAGGCTGCTGTTGCTGGGGTTCCATTTGTTGATGTTGTCACTACAATGCTTGATCCAACCATTCCGTTGACTACCGCCGAATGGGAGGTCATCATTCATGCTACATCTCTTCTTAAAATTCAGCAGTCCGCTCACAGTCTTAGTTCATATTTAGTGTGTTCTATATCAATTGCTAGCTTTTCCATTCAAGTTTCCAATTATATCTGATATGATTAAAGATATCCAAATGTACCTATATTCCTAATTACAGCGTTGGCTAATTTATTGAGCTTCTTGGTGCAGGAATGGGGTGATCCAAGGAAGGAGGAATTTTATTATTATATGAAGTCATATTCTCCAGTTGATAATGTGAGTTTTCTTCCTCCTTAAAGATTTAACTGTAATCATGGGATGACTTGGAGTTCTATGCCAATTTTATCCAAGATGTGCATATTGCTAATTGGCCATCCTTTGCTATTCTGTAACATGCCAATTACATTAGATGGAGTTACTGCAGAAGTTGTCAGTGATGTCATGTGCTATCACCTTTTTTGCGTTATGTCTAGATGCGATTGTTGGGAATACCTTAGGAAATAATTAGTTAGCAGGTTTTTGTCTCCCATTATATAGCTCTCTTAGTTATTGATATTTTTCCCTTAATTTGAGTTACCATGAAAATAGTATGAAATAGGTGTCCATTTGAGAGGAGCATATCTCTAGGCTAAGTAGTTATCCTCTGTAGGGACATCATTATGCAATTGGATAAAGTTTGAGTTGATACCATGGCATTCTCTGTCTCTCAGTCAGTGGCAATATATTCACCACTTTTCGTACATGGTTGCACCCATGGCTTCTTGCTTCATGCTTTCTCATGGCTGTTTTGCAGATAAAACCACAAAATTACCCGAACATCCTTGTCACTGCTGGTTTAAATGGTACAATATCCAATGCTCCAGCTGTCTACATCTTATATTGACTTCACTTAATTTCATCTAATTTCCTTGCTTAATATGATAGATTCCCGTGTTTTATACTCGGAGCCCGCCAAGTATGTGGCAAAATTGAGGGAATTGAAGACTGGTGATAATCTTCTGTTGTTTAGATGTGAACTAACTGCAGGGCACTCGTCAAAGTCAGGAAGGTAATATTCCTATTCTTGTGGAATCGTCTTATCTCCATGCACATAAAGATACTACTTAAATTGTTCGAGATGTATACTTAAATTCTGAAGTTAAATCTTTTGTTGCCACATTATACATTGGACGACTACTCAATTGAACACTAATTTCTTTGGTATCATGCCTTTTCTGCAATGACTAGATCAGCAAAAGTACTTTTCTTTTTTATTTTTACTTTTTTTTATCGAGTTTTCTCTATGCGTCTCAAGTTTGGATGGATTGATGCAGATTCGAGAAGCTACAAGAGGTTGCGTTCATCACTGCTTTCATTCTCAAGGCATTGGAAATGATTCCACAAGGGAGTTCATAAATTTACATCCATCAGCCTTCTGCAGATCACCAGCCATTGCTAAAACAATCTTCGTCGAGATAATTGCTTGTTATTCTTGTGGATTTTTGATTGCTCATTTATTTCTGGATGGAGAATTTTAGTGTGTTTTTCTTGTGGATTTGATTGCTCATTTATTTCTGGAAGTAATGCAGTGTTTTCAGTCTTTGTTTTAGTTTCTATGGAGTCCATGATGTGTTCTTATCTATACGAATGAATTAAAATTAGACTTGAATAAATTATTTACAAAAACATAAAATTTGAATTATAATAATTCTCTCATTTCATTATTTAACAAATTAATTTTAATTCCCAAATGATTGATAATTTCTTTTCAGTCTTTGTTGAAAGCTCTTTTTAAGTTTGTAGAAGTGCTTTTACAAAGAGGTTCAAATTGGAAGAGAAAAGAGATGAGAAATGAGACTGCGTTCATCCACTGTGTTTGCGCAAACATAGTGAAAGGGAATTGGATCAATCTCTTGAAACCCCAAATCAACAACCTCTTCACCACCTCCATTGTCAACCAAATCCTCCTCCACCTCTCCTCCATCACCACCAACCCTTCCCTCTCATGGACCTTCTTCAAATGCCTGCAATCTCTCCCCCACTACCACCACTCCCTCCTCCCCACCTGGACCATGCTCCACCTCCTCACCCGCCACAAGCACTTCAATGCCGCACGCCAACTGCTCGACCAAATGGCGTTGAGAGAATTCCTCTCTTCACCTTCGGTTCTCAGCTCCTTGCTGAGCAGCCACACTGACCGGAGTTCCAACGCTCAGATTCTCAGCTGGCTGGTGATCCTCTATTCTCGGTCGAAGATGATTCGGGATGCGCTGCAGGTGTTCGAGCAAATGAAGGTGAATTCACTCGTGCCTCATCCTCATGCTTGCTCTGCTCTTTTGAATGCATTGGCGAAAGCTAGACTCACTGCGAGTGCCTGGAGGGTTTTTGATGAAATGCTTCGGGTTGGTGTTGTGCCGAATGCGCACATCTTTAATGTTATGATACATGTTTGTTACAAGTCCGGCGAGGTCAGGAAGGCCGAAGAGTTGGTGAATGAAATGCGGCGGAAGGGTGTGTCTCCGGACTTGTTCTCGTTTAACTCGCTGATTGCGTTGTACTGTAAAAAGAGCATGCATTATGAAGCTTTGGCTGTTCAGGAGAGAATGGAGAGGGAGGGGATTCATCTGGATATCGTGACTTATAATTGTCTTATTCATGGGTATTGTAGAGAAGGTAGAATGCAGGAGGCCCGGAGGCTTTTTAAGGATATCAAGGGTGCAGTTCTTCCTAACCAAGTTACTTACACTACTCTTATCGACGGGTATTGTAGGGTGAATGATCTTAATGAAGCACTCAAACTTCGTGAAGAGATGGAATTGAAAGGTTTGTATCCTGGTGTGGTGACCTATAATTCGCTCATTCGGAAACTTTGTAAGGAAGGAAAAATGAAAGCTGCTAATGATCTCTTGAATGAGATGGATGAAAGGAAGGTTGAGCCGGATAATATCACATGCAATACGTTGATTAATGCGTATTGCAAGATGGGGAACATGAGCTTTGCATGGAAGCTAAGAAATAAGATGCTGGAGTCTGGGTTAGTGCTAGACCAGTTTACTTACAAAGCTTTGATTCATGGGTTTTGCAAGGTTCAGGAAATGGATGAGGCTAAGCAAGTTCTCTTTGAGATGCTAGATGCAGGTGCGGCTGACGTCTTTGACTCTTTAGATGCATTAATTATTATAATTCATATGAACTTCAATATGGTATTTTGTTGTTGATCCAAACAGCTAGATCGCCGTAGGTATATTCATAAAATCTAGTCCATTAACCATTGATAAAAGAAATGGATGGAATTAGCTTATCTTTTTGATGTATTTATACGTATTAAAATGGACAGCTTCCATGTAAGAGATAATACTATCATATGTTGGAATTTATGGAAGCCATTGATATGCCTTCTGTTTTCAGTGAGGGATTGGCATGCCCTGGCAAAATCCCTAAGTTATACTGGATAATATCAATTATGGGGAACATGTGGATTATGAAAGAACATGCTGTAAATTCTGGTTGTTAGAGCTTAGAACTTCTGGAAGTCTGTTTGTGAATACAGTATCGTCCCTTACTTTCAGATCTGAAAATTAAAATTAATCCAATCTTATGATTTACTCGCTGATCCGGTGCAGGATTCTCCCCGAATTACAGTACCTTCTCATGGCTTGTGGATGGTTATTGCAACCAGAGAAATGAAGCTGCAGCTCTTGGGATCCCTGATGATTTCATAAGAAAGGGTTTATGTATTGAGAAGTCTGTCTACAGGGCAATCATAAGAAGATTTTGCAAGCGTGGCTTGGTTGATTGGGCACAGAAAGCATTCATGTCTATGCAAGGGAAGGGCATTTCAGGAGATAGTATTGTGTATCTCAGTCTGGCCTTTGTTTATTTGAATACAGGAAAGCCGATTGCAGCCTCTGAGATGTTGGATGACATGGTTAAGAAGCAACTAAAGATAACTGCTAGGATTTATAATTGTCTTAATGCTTCTTATGCTGACAGTTATGGTATATTAAGGTTGCTTTGGAGTCAAGCTATTGAGAAAGGTCTAATTTCCAGGAATGTTTACAAGTTGATGCAATAAGGTTAGGTTTTTTATAAAATTGGAAGACAATACAAAATCCATCTTTTTGGTAGGATGTTTTCTTACATGATTGAACCTTCTATGCATATTGGATATGATCCAAGCAAGATCTTGGTGCATTTTGCAATCCCTAGTGTTTCCTTTCTATATTTTTCCATATTTGAAATTCATCTGTTATATATTTTCATGTAGTGACTGATTACATTTTAGAATGATATTATTGAATCAGTTAACTGAATTTCAAACTAATGGATTAACATTATAAAACTTCATATACTAATGATGCTTCTTCTGCAGTAATCACTAGTGTGATAAAATTGTTGAAATCAGGATGTCGTGCAAGATACAACAGATGTACCAGGCTTAGACACCACTGGGATATCCATCAACCCATTCACCTCCCAGCTGGCTTACCAGCACCTGAATTAATTTTTCAGACAAAATGACATATCTCTGTTTCCTCCCTTTGTACCATGTTTATGGTAGGTTTCACCTTCTTCATATCTGCAAAATGGTTTGAAATAGAGCCCGTGTTAATCTTAATGAAGAACTTTTGGGTAGAAACGTATGTTGAAGACTCAAAATCTTGTTCATTTGCTTTTCCTGAATTGTTTCATCATTATCTCCAAGCCATGAACTGTCAGCATTGTCATTTTAGAGTAATATCAAAAGTTTTCCTTCAGCGCTGATATATATTGTTATCATGGCATCAATGTCTCAGAATAGGTTAAGTGACGCAGGTATCAAATTATCTCAGTCTTCTCCTTATTGTTTCTATTGGTATATCAGCAAATGGTAAACCCTAGAATTTGTCTTCTCTTATGGAAGTCTTTCTCTAAATTATTCTCAGCTCATAAGCAAATTGCTTCAAGAAAATGTGTGTTTTGCTATTCGATAGTTTTCTCAGTCGGTTTTGTTTTCTTATTCTTGACTATATGTTCATGTAACATATTCAGGTCAGGTTATGAGAAGTCAAAAGAAGGTTCTGCCGGTACATTGTTTTATCATGTAATGTAGGTGGTTTTTGAATCTTCCCTTCCTGACTACAGTGAGTACTTCAATAACATATATCTTTAACATTGTGCTTTATCTTTTGCACTATTCATCATGTTGCCATGAGAATACACAATAGTCACAAAATATAGTTTACTCACACACACACACTCTATCTCTCTGTCTCTCTCTCTCAAAAAAAGGAGGTTTATTTATTTATTTTATGTTTCTCATTTTTCTATGTTCAACTTGTGAATCTTCATGTGTTCTTTTGTGGTGTATTTGGAAGACCTCAGTTATTATGGTTGTCCTAAACAAATATTAAAGATGGTGAATATTCTATATTTGCATACAACTCCCTTTGAGAACAAAGATTTATCGAGTTATAGCCAAATATGAAAAAATTCAGAAAAAGAATTATATATGTCATGTTTTTTACATGCCTAGCAGTATAAAATATGTAGGCTGTTGAACTTCAAATGGTTTTCCATCCTTCCTTTGAGTGACATTATTGATGTCCAATGCAATGCAGAAAAAGAAATCCTACCTTGGAGATTTCTCTTGAAAATGTACATCGACAGCAAAGAGGAAGAGGTTTGTCTGCTCACATCCTTCTCTATAGTCCATTAGGATTATTTCTTAGTCATTCAAATGCATCTTTGATTTATTTTACAATCAATCATATACTACACACTCATGCTTACTCATTTCATTAAGTTTTTTATTTGTTAATTGGGTTATTTTTTGCCAAAATATTTATAATTATGTCTATACTCTTGCAGCAAGATTTGTTTAGAGGTATATATATATGCAATTATAAGGTTTTTTTGTGGACTATAATAAAAAAATTGTTTTTGAAATATGAAAATTCCTTTTTTGCATTGTTATTATTTCCAATTCCATTTCTTTTGTGATTTTGGACATGTTTAAAAACATCATCAAATGATGAAATTTCCAAATCTTACAGTTCTCATAAATTTTATTGTTCTTTAGCCATGAAAAAAATGATCCCAAGTGAAGGAAATCTCAAATTATTCTTTGAACCATGCATTACTTCCAAATGGGTTTACTGAATCTCATGAACTTGGTCTTCAGTTTGAAGTTATATGTAAACTTGAGGATATGTGCTTGGCGACTGACAAAGACTTCTGGCCCTTGTTTTCAAATGTAAGTGTTTGGCTTGTTCAACAATAATATCTCTAGACAGAGTAATTATTTTTGCATATACACAGACACACACCCTTGTAGAATCTTAATTTAAGTAGGGCTAGAGTTTGGACAAGCCAAGCCTCTCTTGAGCTCAGCTTGAATTATTTTGGTCCCAACTTGAGCTTGAGTCGAGCCAAAGCCATCAGGCTTGAGCTCAGTTCTCCGAAACCAAAGCTGAACTTGTGACATTCAAAAAAATAGAAGTTAGGTTTGCTTTGCCTAGATTCAAGTTATTGCAAATTTTTTAATGATGACACCAAACCACCAGCGCAACTTACTTTGTACTATAGAATGGTAATCGCTATGAAATAATATAATTTTAACATTATAATGATAGTAGACCGAGCCATTTAGAGTTGAGCTAGAATGAACCAATATATGCTCAGAACTCTCAATTCCTAAACAAATAATCAAGCCAAAGTGCTTAACTCTACTTACAGGTTTTATATGCTAACATATACAAAAATATTGATCTTGCAGAGGTATATGTGCACAAAAAAAAAAAAAACCTGTATATGTATATCGAAATATACTTTAATTGCCTAAACATGTATTATACTTTAGTTTTTGTATAACCCCCAGAGGTATATATGCAAATTTTGATGGTTGCAAATATGGTTTTTATCAGGTATATATGTATATTGGAAATGAACTTTAATTGACTAAGTTTGAGCTTGTTCAAATTGATAGATATTGAGCTTCCTCTATCTTTGAAACATTGCAAGATAATTTACTACTGGGCAAAAAAGAAAGATGAAAGAGATGAATTGGTCGGGAGCTTTTCTACCATGCAGAGAAAAATAAATTTCGTGGTAAGAATATTTTTAACTTTTTTTTTTTTTTTGCTATAAAATTCTAAAACTAGATCTTAGAAAATATTATTTTCCCTCCAGGGATGGTCATGATACCTGCAAACAATTTCCCTGTCAGATCCTTTATTTATTTATTTTCTAGAATTTTAAAATTAAAAAGATAAATCAGTTTTCTCTCTTTTCAACTTTTATTTGGCATGATAGATAGATCTATAAAAAATAAAAAAATAAAAAAAGAAGAAGAAAAAGTAAAAAAAGGGGTTAAGTGGAGCTACTCTTGGAAATTTTATCAGTTCTTCATGTCATGTCCTACTTGTAATATAAGTTCCAATTTTGATGCAGATGATGGATGTGGAATTAGACAGTTGAATCTGTTTGCCAAAAGAACAGTTGATGATCCAAGGCAACCAAGGAGCCTTGTTATTGTTTCCAAAGATGATGAAGAATGGATTCAAGAGGTCGTATTTTTGTTTTCTTTTTTGTTTTTCCATTTAGCTATGGGATTAAGGTTTACTTCTTGTTGTTTTGTTTTTCCATTTAATTTTGTTTTGTTTTGTTGTTAAAATAAGAATAGCATTTCTTTTTCAAAATTTAATTGATGCAAACATAGACCAAAGAAACAAGCCATGAATTATTACATTCAAAACATAAATACTAAAGCAATCAGTAAATTAATTATAAGGTAAAGTTTTCAAGAATTATGGAAATACAGGATTAAACAGGTAAAATAAAAATCCCCTGTTTGTAAATATTAAAAAATATATATATTTAATTCATTTCACTACTTGTCACTTGTCAGTACTATGAAATATCACATCACACAAAAAACAGACTTTTTCTGCTGAAGATCATTCCTTGCTTGTCAGTAATTTGATCAAATACAAACAACAAAGATGAAAAAACAGGTTTTGATATCAGAAATTCGGCAAGAATGCCAAATATCTGTTTCTGATTTAGTCACCTCGGGGGGACTGTGGCACAGGGCATCTTTGTGAAGCAATAGGCCATCAGTGAGACCGCGAGAAAGTAGCAGAAGGGAAATCTCAGTTTCTACAGATTGAACCATGTCAAAGTCACCTTTCTGTTGGGCTTTCATATATTGTTCATGTAAGGTTTTGCAGTTCTCTGCAACTCATTTTCACTCAGCAGTAATCAACTCCCGCCAGCTGCGGTGCATATCGCATTTCTTTCTGCCCTTTCACAATCAATCTTGAAGCTTTTCAACACCTGCATAAAACATTGTATTCATTTGTAGGGGTCAGCGAGAACATCTACATGTGTGTCAATTTTTTCCCATTTATCTCAAGATAATTGATCAAGCTCTCAAGGTAATCCTTCCACTAAGTACCATACTGGTAGTTCATTTAGCCTATTGGATTTGCTTACAACAAAGATCATCATGCAGTTTATTTTGGCTTTCTAAGTCTGACCCAGGGCTTTAGCTGCCCAGAGTCAGTTCCAAAGCAAACAACCTTTCTTTCAATCTTTGTTTCATTTAATCAAGAATTAAGTGGTATAGAGCACCTAACATATCAGATGTTAAGAGGCCTATAGAACCCTGAGCCAATAGGAAGAATTTAATTAAGTTGCATCCATTGTATAAGTATCCACATACCAATAAGGAGTAACTTAAAGTGAAGTCTCAGAATTCACCTTATGACGAGCCTGGAGAGTGATTATTGACAGGTACCTCGAGTATATCTATATTTTCTTCCAAAAATTGACAAAGCCATTGGCAAGTGCTCTGAGGTTCCCCCATATATCTGATCTTGTTGGTGAAGATTCTCTAATCTCAACCTTCTTAGGTGGGTCACTGTATAAACAAATCCCAGGAAAGCTTCATTCAGAAACCAAATCATAATAACAGAAATGCAATGAAGAACATATACAACAGAAATGTTCGCTAATAACAAAATTTGGTATAGTTGACTTAAGTACAACAACTACTACAACAACTAAGCCTTAATCCCATACTAGATGAGGTTGGCTATATGAATTCTCTGTCTCCATGTAGCTCTGGCAAAGACAAGATCCAGATTATCATTTAACACTATACCCAGGTGCCGATGTAGCACGTGCCTAGGTGGGCACGTCCCAACGTTATATTTGTGCAGAGAATTCATATTAGGTGTTTGACAAAGTTTTATACTGGTTGTCAATCTATCGCAACCCTCCTCCTTTATTCGGGCTTGGGACCGACTACGCTCGCATAGGCGGAGTTTATAGTTGACGTAAGTATCAAGAAAAAAAATAGAGTCCTTTTTCTCCTCATTTATGCTCATTACTTTCATATCATATGATGCTCAAATACAAGGAACAAATTCAACTCAAACTGATAGAGTACTTGATCAAGGATCACCAATTATATTCAAAAGATAGCAAGAAGATGGCATTGGGTGAAAGGAATAACCATAAAGTATAAAAGGGTAGCCCGGTGCTACAAAGCTCCCGCTATGCGCGGGATCCAGGAAAGGGTCAAATCACTTTGGTCTATTGTATGCAGCCTTACCATGTTTTCTTTGCAACATACTATTTCCACGGCTCGAACCTATGACCTCCGGATCACATGGCGACAACTTTACCGTTGCGCCAAGGCTCCCCTTCGAATAACCATAAAGTATTAATGGATTTAAACCAAGGTGTAAAGGAAGAAATTAGGAAATATCAAGGCAATGTTTTCTCCTTACCAGGGGAAAATAAGTATAGCAACTTAAAAATAATGGACATAACATAACATACCAAGACTAAAAGAAAAATAGGAATCCATTTCAGCTTTGGTATGTATGCTTGTCAAATACCCTCAGTGCAAAGTTCTAAATATGACTGTTTCAGTTCATCAAGCTCGAAAAAGTATTATAGTTCGTAAGAGTCCTTGAAGGACTTATCTGTTGATTTATCATCATATAACTGACGTAGCATGAGAGTGCAAATTGACAAGTGGAGATGCAGAAAAACTATAGCAGTCATGGCAAGAAAGATCTATTGAAATGGCTATACATTAAGAAAACCACCTAGGTCACATCTTCAGTACAGAAAAAGTAACATTGATGATACCACAAATGCCAACCAGAGCAACATGTTTATATTAGAGTAAGAAAGAAATTTTCAAGATAATAGCTATGCATGTCAAGCAAAGCAACAAATTGAGAAGGACCCTTCTCAAAGGAAGTAAAGATTGAACAATGCCAAAGCTAAAAGAATCAACCAAAGAGTAACATCGTTTTAGAGCACATCAGAAAGGACTGCACAGTTAAGTAATCAACTCACTACTTGGAGGATTAGTGCCCAACAATGAGAATGAGATAATGAGACTTTTAAATAAGATTTTCAATAAGTGCAAATTGTTAACAAGCATACCCAATATGTCCCTCTGATTCAGGGGCCTCAAGATTCTCTATTTGCTCAAAATGCTTGGGACCATTTGTGTCATGTAAGTGCTCAGTTGACTTCCGATTCTTGTTATCTTCTTCTGAATGAGATAAATGATAAGTATCTACTGTTGTTTCCAACCTTAAAGACACCGACAAATCAGCCTGCATATTGTATATATCCATCAAAAAAGGTAAAGATGCGAAAGAAAATATATAAACACAACCAAATCTTAGCCGATGGGAATTCAATCTCAGAAAGTTTTGAAAAATCAACAACTTTAACGAGTTGTAATAATGCTGCATGAGCATTGTGTACCTCATCTCTTTTAGAATCATGAGCACTCTCATTAGCCAATCTGGAAGTGCTGCCAATCCGGGGTACATTTGTTGTCGTATGAGTACCAGACGATGCTACTCCATTTATAGAAGAATTCTCAGTGCTTCCCAAAGTTTTCTTTCTTGATGTACTATGTGTATGCTTTACAGCCTTTTTAACTGAGGAAGTTTCAACAGTAGCAGAAACAGAAGGCTCCTGTACCTCATCTCTTTTATAATCATGAACACTATCTTGCAAGCTCTCATTAGCCAATCTGGAAGTGCTGCCAATCCCGGATACATTTGTTGTCGTATGAGTACCAGACGATGCTACTCCATTTATAGAAGAATTCTCAGTGCTTCCCAAACTTTTCTTTCTTGATGTACTATGTGCATGCTTTACAGCCTTTTTAACTGAGGAAGTTTCAACAGTAGCAGAAACAGAAGGCTCCTGTACCTCATCTCTTTTATAATCATGAACACTATCTTGCAAGCTCTCATTAGCCAATCTGGAAGTGCTGCCAATCCCGGATACATTTGTTGTCGTATGAGTACCAGACGATGCTACTCCATTTATAGAAGAATTCTCAGTGCAACCCACACTTTTCTGTCTTGATGTACTATGCGCATACTTTACAGCCTTTTTAACTGAGGAAGTTTCAACAGTAGCAGAAACAGAAGGCTCCTTTCTGTCCAAAAGCTCATCATTTATAACCATTTGATCCACATTAGCAATAGTGTTATCCTTAGTTCTAATCTTGGACCTTCTATCAATGTCATTAGATGATACGCAGTTTTCTGAAACTATAGGCTTTGAGACCTTTTCTACTTCTGATGGGGCAGACACTTCCTTTAGAAGCATAGCTGGATTATTGTCTTGTTTTGTCTTGCCCAAATGACTTCCATTATGCTTGCCTACAAGTGACATTTTATGGTTGAACTCCAGTTCTTGAATGATTTGTCTTGCAATGTAATAAGACCCTCCTATCTGTTTTCGAACATAGGATGCAGTAGGGAACCTTCCTGCATTTGATGCCCTATATCTGCATTGAGACAAGACAATTATACAATCATAAGATCATGAACTAATTTTATATGATTCATAGACCATTATAAAAGCAGTTGGCACATCGGATACATGTTGCTAGGTTTCCTAACCAAACAAAAACAAGTTCTCAAAGGGAAAGCTTTATCTGCATAATTGTAGTAAATAAAACAAGAAAGTACAAGCTAAATGTGCCTCAAACTTGAAACCAAGCCATGGTATAATGGTGTAATTGGCTTGAGGGAAATTAGTGTAGAACAATATAAAATCTTATCAATTTTTCTATTATTTTCCTCTAATGTATCTCAATAAAAATACTTGCTAAAAAGGAGTTGAATCCAACAGCTCTTGGAAGACAATTTTCTAATTTGACAATCTAAACAGAACAAGTCCAATAAAAACAATAAGCAGCAGGATTCACTTGGAATGAAGTCTGCCTCTTAACTTCTCCATAAATGTGAAAAACTCCATTTTTATAGAAAATAAAACATCAAGCGATATATCCATACAACTTTGCAAATCAAGGATCTTACTGGTTGACAAAGGCCTCCAAGGTCGCGCGCCTCTCAAGTTTCGAAATTTTCTTTGATTCTTTCTCCTCTTTGAGTACACCTGAAGCAGCCGCAGTGCTCCCAAAGCATCGGAACTTGGATCCATGCGTTGCATTCGATACATCAACAAAACCTAACACGAAAAAACAAGAGCAAAAGACCTAGTCACGCATAGACCACGGAATCAAGCTGGAGTTTCTCTTTTCTGAATCAAAGACGGGATAATAGAGCATAGATCGATTTGACACCTGTTTTTGAGGCGATTCTTGGAGTGATCGCTAACCGTTTCGCAGCCGCCGCCATGGATAGAGAACGAAGAGATTCAAAAGAGCATTTCGATCAAAAAAAGAAGCGATCTTTGATAGAAACGGGGAGAAGACAGAAGAGGAAGGGTTTTAGGTTTTTAGGGGGAATGAGGTTTTTCTCTGTGACTTTTTTATGTTTTAAACCCTGGAAAATTTTTGAAATTTTCTTTAAACCAATTGTTTTTAAAAAAATATCTTTTTAGGGTTAATCATTAATCACTACTAATTAACTTAGTCAAGTACTCTTCTTTTTTTCAATTAACTTTTAAAAAACTAGTTTTTAACCAAAAGGCTAGTAGCCCAACGGTAAAAAAACTCGGGTCCCGTGCATTGGGTGTTCTCTTGGGCAAAATCTCGAGATCAAACCCTGACCCCCGTAAATGGGGTGCGCAAGCTCAAGTGAGTTTACTCCTTGAGTTTTGTATGCGCACGATGAGAGGTCATAGGCGATTGAGTGAGTTTACTCCTTGGAGCCCATGGCCACGTCCCTGACTGTCCCGTGAATGGGGTCTTTATGGCTTTAGTAAATAAAAAATAAAAAAGACTAGTTTTTATCTCACCTTGGAAAAGTAATTCAATAATAAACACATATTTTCGAGTAATAAACATATACTAGTCGAATAAATAGATACTTTATTATTTTAATTGTAAATTGATGATGTAAAACTACAAGAACATTTTATGAAAGTGAAAAATTTTGAGGCTGGAATCATTATGTCCCTACAAATTATAAGGTTTGGAGTTAAATTTATTATTAGTACATGTATTTAATGTATTGTTTATTTTTATATCTATATATTAAAATTTTTTATAGATTCTTTATTTGTCAAATTATTCTGAAGAGCCAAAATAATAATAATAATAATTTCTCACCTTCATTCACTAATTACTGAAGATTTTGATTAAAGTATATGGTTAAAAAAATATTCTATCTTAAATAATAAAAGCCACATTTGGATTAGCTTTTGGAAACCCCGAAGCCTGAGGAGTAGGAGCTAAAAAAAAATTAAAGGAAAAAAAACTAAAAAATGGTTTTTTAAAAATTAGTTTAAGATTATACAATTATCAAAACATCTTAATGAAAACAAAGAAAGATAACGATTTAAAGTTTTAATATCATACAATTATCAAAACACCCTTATCATACTATTACCAAAATTTCTCAACTACAAAATTACTTCTAAATTAACATATCCAAACACAACATATATAAAAACCCTTAACTTATTTTAAAAACCATTTTTTCCAAAAATCTTTCTATCAAATTGAAAAAAAAAATCATAAACCAATCCAAACGGAGCTTAAATCCTAGATAGACTCCTCATAAGAAAAAAGATTTATAATAATATCATAGTCCTGCATGAATATAATATTATATAAGTTATTATTAATCATAACACTGTTGAATGGATGCTATATATATAATTTTTAATATGTATATGAATTCCACAAAACATGGAATTCGATTTGTTACATTCTTGAATAGTATAAATGCAAAACATAGACTGTAATTGGAGACATTTGCAAGAGAATATATATTCATAAAAGAAAGGAAAAAAATACCCTATACACAAATGCAAACCAATAAACCAATAGACAAACAACTAAATATTCTCCAAAAGACAAAGCATAGAGGATCAGATATGAACTCTTAATAGTTAAAGCATGAAAGTAAATTATTGGAAATAAGTGGGTATAGAAATAATTTGCCTTCATAACATTCATATAAAAAACACATGAAGCTAGTAAGTTTCATATAAACAAGCAAAACTTATTAGCTCCCACAACAGTGCATTCATAAAGATGGCTGAAATTGTAGGTTATAACAAGCTTTCATCTCCATCAACTAAACAAACCAGGAACAAAGAGAAAGGCATTACCTGTATAAAAATGAAGTTCATCCTCCCAAAACTCAGACCATTATATGTCTCTAAAAACAGAGAGACTGATAGGGGAATGACAGATCTTATGAAACTTATGAGAAAAGTAAATAGCCAGAAATGAGAAAGCTGAAAGACTGCATCAGATATCAGCACGCATTCATTTGACAATGCAGATCTTAATGACAGAAGCAATGCCGATACGGTGTAGTGCAACCACTGCATCACCGCGCTTGCACAGCTTCCGCTGCACGGCCGATTTCAGTGCAGCCTCCAGGATGTCCTCTGTTGATTCAGCATCAGTAGCTTTAGCAGAGCCTTCTGCGAGCAATGGAATAAGGCCTCGGTACACCAGGCTGTGCCTGGCTGGAGTCTCATCACTGACCATCCAATCAAATGAATCAGTTGTTAAGACAGGGACAACTACTGATAGAATCGGGACTGAAGGCCGGTACTTGGCTACAAGCTTGGCTGTGGTTCCACCCCGTGTCAAGACAACAATTAATGTGGCTTTGGCTGTATTGGCTGTGCGAACAGCTGAGGAAGCAAGGCTCTCCAGGGGACTCATTGGGAGGGGAGTGGACTTCACCCTCTCCTTGAAGATGGCATCATAGTCAAGGGAGGACTCTGCCTCAATGCATATCTTGGACATAACCTTCACTGCAATCTCCGGGTAGGCTCCAGCTGCGCTCTCACCACTGAGCATGACACAGTCAGTACCATCAAGAACAGCATTGGCAACATCAGTGGCTTCAGCACGTGTTGGCCGAGGGGATTTGATCATTGATTCAAGCATTTGAGTGGCAGTGACAACAGGCTTTCCAGCAAGGTTGCACTTGTAGATCATCATCTTTTGAGCAAGGAAGATCTTTTCGACAGGAATCTCCATCCCAAGATCACCTCGTGCAACCATAAAAGAATCTGTCTCCCTTAAGATCTCATCAAAGTTCACAACACCCTCTTGATTCTCTACCTAGAAAATGGCACATCAAAAACAGAGACGTTATAGACCAACCTTTTTTTCAGTTTTTCTTCGAAAAGTAATATACGATTTTAAAGCAATGACAAAAATTTGGAGACTCCAGAATTCAACATAATTTAACAGATTACTAATTAATAGCTATAGCATGGCAGAGTACAATGAAAAACTGTAAATCTGTAGTTATGTTTGCATAAACAATATTGTCATATAAGCACAAATGGGTTAAAGAGCAAGGTTTGGACAATAAGGAACAAATATATATGCAATCAACAAGTATTAACAGCTCAAGAATTTGCAGACCTTTGACATTAATTGAATGTGCTTCGCATTGGGTCCAAGAACCTCTCGAACATGAACAAGATCAGATCCCTTTCGCACAAATGAGAGAGCGATCATATCAATATTGTTGGGAACACCCCAACCAAGGATATCTTCTTTATCTTTCTCTGTGAGTGTTGGGAGGTCCACCACAACACCTGGAAGGTTGACATTCTTCCTCTCACCCAAAAGAGCAGTATTTTCACAGCGGCACCTTACTGTACCAGCAGCTGGGTCACATGACAGCACACTAAGGGTTATGGTACCATCAGCACACAAGATGGTATTCCCGGGCTTCAAATCAACAGGTAATTTCTTGTAACTCATTGTAATCGTGTTCCCATCACCCTTGAGATCGTAATCGGTGCTTATTGTAATTTCTTGACCTTCCTTCAATTGGACGGGTTTCCCATCCTTCAGAAATCCAGTGCGGATCTCAGGTCCCTGCAGCAATTACTACAAATGTTAGATTCAGATATAAGAAAAACAAAGAAAGAGCTTTTCTTGAATGAGTTAACGTCAGTCCGATAGAACCATTAAATACCTAGCAAATTCCAGTGGATTCTCCTTTTTCTTTATCCTGAGAAAAAAAATGATCTATGCTCACACAGAAGTCCTATCTGAAAGGAACTATTCTTATAGATGCACTTCTAAACTAACAACTTCTAACTAATTTCTACTGTAAAGGTGAATCGACACATAATAAGGAAGGGTGCCTCAGATGAATTGAGTCTGAAAAAAAAAAACACAGGATTGCCAAGCATGAGAACCAAAGACAGAAAAAGTCCATCTCTTAGTCTATTCAAGAGCAGAAAACAGCACAAGTGTAACACGTCACTGATTGTTAATAACAAATTACGTCCTCAGCTTCTTCATTATAAAGAGTATAAGTATTAAGAGAAGGCATACAGGGGAATTATTGAGAACTCAAAGGAAAAAAGAAAAGTTAATGTGCAATATGCAGAACAGTTAATACCCAAAAAAAATAAATAATACTAATAATACCAAAAAAATATGCAGAACAGTTAGAGAGGTAAAATAAAAAAGAGAGAGAAAACTAAAACATAGAATCAGCACTACTTATAACTCTTAACTAACTAAATTTAAGTAAGTTAGAAATTAAAATGCCATCACAGAATTAACTGAAACTCTGAAGTTATCAAGAGCTCAACAGAATCATGAATGGCAGAAAGAGTGATATCTAATGAGACACGGAGCATGTTTTTGAAACCGGTCACAGCCTTGTTTAGCAACCACCCTCTAAGCTTAAGATATTTTAAAGATAATTTTCAAGAAATTAAAAACAAGAACTTGTAAAAAATATAAATCATTTACTAATTAAGCCCTTACCTTCTAGAAGAAAAATTTTAAAATTTTAATTTTTTGGATGATTGTGGTCTCGTGATTGATCATTAATTCATAACCATGGCTCAACTGACACAAACAAGCAGACAACCTTTGTCCACGGCCATGAACGACCAACACATTAGATTAGGCCTCATTACTGTATGTTCCACTTTCTAATTAGTCTTATGCTTAATTTATCATATTGAAGAAACATAAACTTTTAAGTTTCAAAATTAGGTAACTTATGATTGAAATCAACTTTGAAGTACAAGGATCCAAAAAAAAGCAGAAAAGCAGTATAGTGTACAGGCATGAAACAGACCAGCAGACCTGTAACACACAATACCTATGGGCCACAGGCTGGCAGCACAAAGTGAACAAACTATCCACTATTCCGAAAATGATATCATATCCAATGACAGAAGGCCAACAAAGTTTCTCAAATTAGTTTGCCATGGAAAACTCCAGTGCAAAGATGGAATCAAATACATGCCCTCACTGAAGAACTGCAGAGCAAGATTGTTTGTCGAGCATATGCACAAAAAAATTACAAAAAAATTTCTACATAATTCAAGGATGAAAACTTTGACCAAATAGACAGATCGGTAAAATCAAGCCAAAACAAAAGAAATATATAACGAACACCAAGCGTATAGCAATCAGCATCTAAATAAAACCCAAAGACAGATCGGAGGGGAATCTGTGGACCTTGGTATCGAGCATGACGGCGCAGAGGATCTGAGTGTTAGCCATAGCGATCCGGAGGTTGTCGAGTGTCTCCTGATGGTACTCATGTGTACCATGGGAGAAATTGAATCTAGCGACGTTCATTCCGGCACGGAGCAGCTTCTCCAGCATCGGCACTGACCGAGAAGCCGGGCCGAGAGTGCAGACGATCTTAGTCTTAGCAACACGGCCATCGGTTGGCAGCTCCTTGAGGATCCCTTCGATGTCGATGTTCGCCATTCCTCAAAAGCCAAATTGGGAGGAGTTCTGGAGATCGAGAGAGATTAGGGTTTGAAGATATATGCGAAGAATGGGAGGAGGAGAAGGGAATAGAGACGACAGTCGACGACCTCCCTTTCTTGCTCGCCTGCTTGTTTTGTTTGTCGCGAGGATTATTTGCAATTAACCCCTCGAAATACTTTTTATTCTAAGAAAAATCCCTAAAGTCCATGAAATCTTTTGGGAGAGGGAATTGGGTTGCGCCACGTGGCGAGAAGATGCACCCGTGGTTTTGATTTGACCAGAACACCGGATTGCGAGAACCAATGGCCGCCAGCCAGAGGAGCATGGCTACTGGAGAACGTTGCCTCTTGCCTAGTGATTGTAAACATGGTTCGATCTCGAGGCTTACTTATTTCTTTATATAATTTATACTAAATAAAAATAAATGAGAAATAAAAGTGAGTAAAGGAGTAAAGCTTAGAACAAACTTTATCAATTAATATTGGTAAAGTTGAAATTTTCAAAAGAATCTGATACAAAACTTCAACTATGAAATTGTGAGGTTTCACAAACATGTATGGTGCATAGTTATCAAAACTGGACCGGACATTGAACCATTTAAGATTTCGGGTCACCAGTTCATCGATTCAACCGCCGGTCGATTGGATCAATGTCGGGTCAATATAAATATTAATAATAAGTTTTTATATTATAAATAAATAATAAAATACTATTTTAAATAATTAAATATTTAAAAAATAAAAAATGACAGTTTAACCACTGGTTCAATGACCGGTTCACCAGGCTCAACCCGATTCATCCTGGTTCAACTACATTTCTAGGTCAATTACAGAACCTGACCAGTTCCATGACCGGTTCATCCGATCGGACCAGCGATCCGGTCCGGTTCTGATAACTATAGTGTGGTGTGTATATATAGGAATAAAAAGACTACTTTTCTTGAATAAAAGAATGAAGGCAAATATGCCTGAGAATATACTAGTCCACGATAAAATGGAATAATGCAAAGGGGGGACAGAAGGACAAATAATGTTGAGCTGTGTAATAAAATTTGAGAACAATGCAACATTGATCTAGTCACTAGGCAAAAAGCTTTGGCTCAACAAACTCTTTCGTGAGAAAAGACAACATGACTCTGTTTTCATGTGAATATCAAAAGGAAAAGTTAGAGCATGCTTTTGGTTTTCAAATCCAACAAACAGATGGAGACTAAATTGGAGTCAATAAAAGCCAGGGGGCTGAAAGTAAAAGAGAAGGAACCACCTTCAAGGCTTCAACCTTCTCCGTTGGCTAAAATCCTTTTGACTTCTTCAAAGCTTTGTACTAGCTATGGAAGCTTCAGTCCTGGATTTGGAAATCTGAATTTATAGTGAAAGCAAATCTGATGTACTTGAAATTCAACCTGTTGACATGTTACTACAATTGTGCTGAATTCTATCTTACATTTTGAATCAGGCTGTACAGATATTGGAAGAACCAGATTGAGAGCTTCAATTTCAACAAAAGAATAATGTCTTTGAAAGGAAGGATGGGATTATTTCTCTGCATGTGAAACCTCATTGATTTTTAACACAAAAGATCATGTCCTTGAGTTTTCTCGCATTTTCTCTACGATGTGTCTGCTCTTCTCTTCGATGTGACGCCTCTTTTCTTCTAACTTCTCTCCCATTTTCTTGCCTAAATCCATCATCCTAGCTCTCCTACTGCCCATTTTCTTTGGTCGCATATCTTCAACATTTCCTACTTTCGGCCCATCTGAAATCACCAATTGAGTTGGTGATGAATCAGCAGAATCAAGTACTTTCTCGCTGTTTTCTGATATTCCAGAATCACGCAATAATGGAACTTGCAAATGAGTCAGATCATCAGATTTCTGACTATGAAGGGACTGACTGGAGGAACCTGATGAAATCTGGTCAGTTTTAGAGGTGACACCCTCTGAGAGTGTTTCATCAAATGGCGTTTGAACATGTATTATGTTCTTTACGTCCGCCACTTCATCATCAGGAGAAGTTGAATCCAGACCTTTAGGTTTGTTGCTGCCATCAGGCTTCATCTTCACTTCCTCAGATTGTGAGCTTGATGCTTCAAATTCTGTTGCTTCCATAGCCTCTTGATTAACCCATATGAATGGTGCAACCTTTCGTGGAACCCAATCATCTTTTTCTGCTAACATCCATGGGATACATATGCATTCACAGTTTGGAAGTACTATAGAATCACGTATGGCTGCCTGAAAAAACAAACATGAGATAAACAAAAGAAAAGTTGGCCTTAAGAAACTTGCACAGGAATCTTTTACCAAAATTATACAGATCAAGAAGCTTTCTCATGAACCTTGCTGAATAAAAAGAATATAGATTTACCTTAACACGATTGCCTATAAGCAAGGCAACATGACTACTTGTGATTTTGCGATCCCCAACAGCAGATTCAAGGTTCCAAGCTATTTCAGGCATGGATATGAATGCAAACCATAACTGATCAGAAGGAGGTGGTTTGATGTATAACCGCAGTGTCCCCCGAAGCGAAGAAATCTTTATAGTCAGAGATAAGGGGACCTTCCAACAAGCACAAGGAATTTAGCCATGAGAGGACGAACATTGGCTCTATTTAAAAAGTCGCAATTATAGCAATGAAGAAACCTAGAAATAGAACTAGTATCCTGTTAATAACAATCATGAAGCCATCCACAGGGATTCAAGTTTCTAACCACCAAATGAAAAATAATATTCATCAGGAATAAATATCACACTTGAAGAAACCCTATTGAAATCTTGTTAATCAGAAAAATTGGCCCCAAAAAGGCTTTCTTGGCAAGACTGAATTTATTTGTAGTCACATCAAAGACTTATCTAATCCTCAAGAATACTACTAAAAATCCGTGCAAGGTTAGCTTGCCTTAACTATCGTGAGCATACATTTGTGTCTTTGCACATTACAAGAAAAACAAAAGTTTGTCAAGGCTTTAGCTAAAACACACGCCAAGAAAGTCCCCTTTCATTTATTTAGATTTAGAAATATCAAATAACAAATTGTCATCAAACTCATTATCTTTGAAGTGTCTCAACCTTCATAATTTGCATCTATATAAAATGTCCATTTACCTATTAATGTTAATCTTCTTAATGCATTTGTCGTTTCAATAATTCAATAGAGGAATGAGGATGACAAATGAATAGTAGATAAAAATCCTTTTTGCACACCTGTGATACTTGGTCAGCAATAGAATGCATAATCGCCTTCCATCTAGACATGTAAGTTGATGTCCACCTGGAGCTCTTTGTTTGTTTCAATCCATCTGAAACACCATGTAATAATCTTATATGCATAATGTGTGACAATATATCATAAGCACGGTTACAGATAATCTGCAAGTTATGTAACAATTTTGAAACCCAAATCGTCCTCCTATGATACACAGAGTATAAGTTGGGATCTGCGCTATGATACACAGAAAAAAGGGATTTACGCTTGTCATCCTATAATTTTCAAAATATATTTGTCAGTAAAACTATTAAAGGTGTTGTATCTGCTTCAGCTGACTGTAGGTTCAAAGCTACAAACAAACCAATCTGTCATGAATGGCTTATCATAAATGACATTATTGTATTTCCATGTCCTTTAATTATTGACAAGATATAATGGTCGTGGCCTATGCAAAATGGTTGTACAAAGGGAAGATAAATGAGTTTTGAAATGAGAGGACCAAAACATTAAATAGAATAATTACTATTTGGCCAGGGCGTTATATTCCTTATGAATATGGAGTTATTACATCATATGAGACACAAAAATAAATATCAACAGTACAAACACCTGAAGATGAAACCAAACACATACATGGTAGAATGCTTCCAACTAGATATAGGTTACTTCAAAATTTGATGGCAATAAATTGAATATAAATTCATGATGCCTAGTGTCTGTTAAAATCATACCTTTATATTGCCTTCCCCTTCTCTCAAACATACAGCAAACCTTAGGGCCAAATAACTCAGGCATTATTAGTAAATTTTTTGCACCCATTCCATTTTCTCCACGTCCTATTGTATATTAGGATCTTCATGCTCCATGCAAATCCACTAACAACTTGGCAAGATCACTAAAGAAAGCTTCAAAATATTTCCTCTTCGACAAGGAGTTTGAAATTGCTATCTTAAAAGCCAAAAATATAGAAAGCAACAAGTTTAGATTAGAACTATATTATTTTTCCTCTCATGATGCTTGGCATCTGTAACCAAACTAACCCTAGCGTCCCACTACTTATAACTAACAAAGTTCATTTAGATTTATGAATTTCAAAAATCGAAAGCCAAACAGAGGACCTAATTTTCTAGAACCTAGGATTTTTAGAACACCCAAGTGGTCCGACCCTTCTCCGGACCCCACGTATAACAGGAGCTTTGTAGCACTGGGTTGCCCTTAGGATTTTTCAGAAGTACCGACAAATTTTCTCTCTCCTTCCATTCTCCTTAGTATAGATACCAACTTTAATTGATGGAAAGCACATCAGTTTAAAACTAATCTAAAACAATAAATAGTGGTATCACAAGTCCACATACTCCACAATTTAACAGCTTGAAGCAAACAGGATGGATAAATGATTCAAGGAACAATGATAAGACGTATATCAAACTAAATAAATGTAAACATCATTTATACTTACCAACTTTATCGATGTCTTCATTAATCTCCATCTGATCAGTAGGGGTGCCTGAGTGCTTTTTTAATTGGTTTTCATAGTATTCAAAACCATCAAGAAGATCAGAGGTAACCTCCTCTGAAGAGCTTGGTTCTAAACCTGTACCTATGATACCTTTCTGTAATTCTGGTGCACAGACTTCAAGCCTGGTTTCTATATCTAATAGTATACCACCTGAGTACTCCAGATCAACTTCAACAGCCCAAACTTCATTCAAGTCAACTGGAAGAACTTTTATGCTATGAACATAAGGTGGAAGGGTGCCAATATCGAAGCCAGAACATGTGAGCCCACCAATGTAATTGGGGATTCTCATGCCAGACAGTGCCCTCTGCAGATAGAGAATGATATTAAAATATTGCAAAAAAGGATAAAAGGAAGCAACAGATAAAGCAAAACATCTAATAACCTGAATGCGTGCTTTTATGAAATTTTTTATCTCATCACTTCTCTTGGCATCAAAAAACAGCCTTGAAAACAATAAATTCCATCCCAGAGTACCCTCATCCCCAATAAACTTCTCCTCACTGATCGTGTCTGAGAAGGATGGGATTTGGTTTTTACTACCCAACTGACTGGAAGAGAGTGGTGTAGGTTGCATGATATCTTGCAAGGAACAGCTTGGATTCTTGTCTGATTGCAGTTTCACTAATCCACTGGTCAAAGACACATCCTGATAAGAGCGTGACTTCATATCCACAGACCTTTCCCCTCGAGCAGATGATGATGCTGAATTTGATTTATAATCGCTGCCATATTTAGATGACTTCTTTGCAAGTTTTTTCAGAAAAAGGCGAACTTTTGATGATGATCCATCTATCTTATTAATCTTATCAGAGGACTCACCCGACAAAGCAGAAGGCTTAAGAAAAGAAGGGTACACAGCATTTAATAATGTCAGATAACATTGGAATTCTTCAGTTAATCTGGAAGACCACTTTAATCCTTTATTGTCTGGGCAAGAGGCAAGACGTAATGCTTTGCACCATGATTCCTTCTCCCACGAAGTGTCAAGGTATATATGCAATACTTTGCTTCCATTATATATTCCTGACTTCTTGCTTTCCAATCTAATTGGATACCTTTTGGCCCTATGGTATAGAAAAAACCAATATCAGAAACTTAAAGTAAAAAATAACCAAATAACTTTGAGCAAGTTTTTTTTCTTTGCAAAATTACCATACATCGGTTTACAAATAGCTCACCATTTCCGGGAAGATAGGTCTGACGCAGACACAGTTACAATTGTACAATCCCGTAAGCCAATGGTTACATGAGGCCCATCCGGATCAGACAGAATTAGCATATGATCCCGAATTTTGGCATGTTTTTTCACAGGTAAAACTTCCACCGCTTCTTTCTTTTTTTGCTCCTTGGTCCCTCTTGTTGGTGATTCATTAGAAACAACCTTTGGAACCTTTTCTGGCTCTAGCACCCAAACTGTACCCTGATGATGAGAGATAACATCAGGTCATGCAAAAATAACTAAATGAATGAATGAAATAACATCACACAATGTAGAGAAATTCGAAGTGCTTAATCTGTCTACCAAAAAAAATAAAATATGACAAAGTGCATGTTTTCTAATTTCTGTGTCACACCAACATGCATCATGTTTACCTGTCTTTAGTGACTATACAAAGTTACAAACCATAAGACAAAAGATATGATTCATACATCAGCAAGTTTGGAAGAGCGAATTTGCTTATCATTAAAAGACAAAAAAAAAACTAGAATAATCATGTTTGTCATTAATTTGAAGTATGTCACCACAGTAAGAGTTGGAGTACCAAAATCAATATGTTGGTGGATCATTTGAATGGAATTATTACAATACAGAAAAAGCTAATGCTAGTTTTGTGAAATGAATGTGATGATATTTGCACCAAATTGAATCATTGAAATACAATTAGTTCAACCAAAGAAGCATGATCATACAATGCTCATAAAAAAATAAAAGATTACAAGGACCAAAATTCACTGAACAACAATGTGAGCATAGGGACAGTTTGTGCACGGAACCCTAGTCTCAAAACCTATTAGAAATCGACCAAATTCCCAACATTCACAAACACACAAATTTGATAGCTGAAATAAAAAGTCCAATAACCCAGTGACAATGCAAGTAGATGCTTGATCAAACTAGACTATACCACACTAAAACAAACAAAAAAAAAAACAAAAAAAAAAAGAGAGAGCATCTTTTGTAGTACATATTGCAAGCAAGCTTCTTTGTCATCACGTGAAATTGAGGAAACTAAACCAAATTCAAGATTCGCTAACTACTTATCATGCTTCTCAAGACCATAAATATGGCAGACTAGCCAAAAACCAACATTCTAAAAACACATTTTCCACATCATTCAAGAAGCATAAGCATACTCACTACCTAACAACTTCAGAAATCCCTAAAGAAAACCAGTAAGACAACACCCAACAAGAGTTCAAAGAAATCAAGAAAACAACAGAATGGAACCTGCTTATTGCAAAGAAAAGCAAGAGACTGCTCCCCATCGAGATCACGTGCCTCAGTCCGCTCCTCCTCAGCCTCCGCCTGCGCTGGCCGCTTCCGTCGACGGAGATAGCTGACAGCGAAGAGCAGAAAGGACGCCTCAGCCGCGACAACGGCGAGCGCGCCGAAGACAAACGCGATGAGTATGGATAGCAGCATCGGGATAGAGGATCAGAGTGGAAGCAATCCAAACGCTCAAGGATAAGGATAGGGAGATGGAATGGAAGGGATTAGGGTTTGGAGATCTCCGGGGATCGCTGGAGATTTAACTGAGGATCAAATTTGAAAGAGGGAACGAAGAGATTGAAACTAAAAAAAGAATCGAAACTAATCGAAGTTTGTTCAACTTCTCTTCGACTTTAAGGAATGGGCCTGGTCCACGTGTACGCTATTGTATAGGCCCATTAATTAATACGTAAATGGGTTGGTACTGACCTTTTGGGTTAGACACGTCAGCAACTGATTTGAAAATTTTCTTTTGGACCTTATAAAATTGGGAAAATTACTGTACAGTCCCCTATATATTTCTGAATTCCCGGACAGTCCCTCTGACTTTACAGCTTCCCAGAAAGTCCCTTCTTTTTGCAAATCTTCCCAAGAAGTACCTCCCCTCTCCATCCCGCCTCTATTTTCTGAAAAATGCCCGTAATGCCCCTGTCCCTATTGGGTGATTTTGGGAGATCTCCGCCTTGGCCACGCCGAACTCGCCATACCTTGGTGAAGATCTTCACCTACATTCGCCTTTGTTTAGTATACTATCTCCTCGTTTCCTTCCCTTCTAGCGCCTCAAGTAGCTTGAAGATCTTCACCTACAGCCGCTAATGGAAACCATTTTTGCCGAGGTACAAAGAAGAAGGCCATGTTCTTGATTTCACCATATTTGTCCTCACATGTTGGAGGAAATCCTCAATCGTTGGAGCCTCGACGCTTCACGAGCGTAGTGAAGTATGTCGTCCTGCATTTGAGCACAAGGCTATATGTTTAGTTGACTCGGATGGGGATTTCTTGACGCCATGTGCGGGTCGAATATTCAAGAAGATGGTGGTGGACATGACGCGTTGAGGACAAGGATGTGACAATAGGGAACCCGCGTAATCATCTCGTTGCCCGTAATGAAGAATTTCTTTTTGATTTGTTTCGCTTATGTTTTTGTATTTTCGCTTATTATTATTATGTAAGCCTTTATTATTAATGGTTTTCGCTTATTGCACTAATCAAGGCGTTTAGTATTTAGGAGTTTGGTTGACTAAAACCGAACCGCTTATTATTTTGAGTTTTCGCGATATTATGTGATCTAAGCCGCTTATTATTTGCGGTTTTCACTCATTTAATCCACGATCGCTTATTTTATGGAGTTTCCGCTTACTATAATGACGATCGCTTATCCTTTTCCTCAGTAAAGCATGTATTCCCGCTATTAAACGACTAAGCTGCAGTATTTCATGACTTTGGTCTTCTACCGACGGTTTCCGGCCCCACGCCGCTATCACAAAGTGAAGAAGTGGACTTCGCATCGCATGCCGCAGCACTTGGAATCGACTCCGTGTGATCGACACCGTCGCCGAGATTTCATAATCTTGCCAACACTTCGGGGATTCTTTTACGGGACTTTGCCATCGGTAGTAATTTCACTATCGGTTCATTAAGAATGACAAAGAGTTTACCGCTGCATGTGCAAGTGGATGATTGTCGCGGCGTGTCCATGCATGCGATGGTTGGTAATATTAAAGAATTCGTGATCAAAACAATAACAACCTCGCATACATGTGGAGGGATTGGCACTACATCCCATCCAAAGGCTTCTAAGAAGTGGGTCGCGAAACATGTGATACAGAAACTCAAAGATCGAATTACTCTATAGGGCCGTGGACATGCAACGGGACATATTAAGTGACCATGGAGTTCACCACGTACAAGCAGGCCCGATGGGTAAAGAGGTCGCGAGGAGATGCTCCACTTGGGCTTAATGCCGCAAGCTACGATCCGCTGATGTGGTATGGCGCGAGAAGGTGTAGACCAACCCGGTAGCATTGTGATTTTGGAAAAGGAAGGTGAAAGATTCAAGCTGAGGTTTCTTTTGTTTTCGGGCCTCACTTGATAGTTTCGTGAGGGGTGTAGACCCTTGTTATTCCTTGATGGGACTCACTTAATGGGGAAATATTTGGCACGCTTGCTTGCGCAATCGTAAAGACGGTAATGGCGATTCTTCCACCTGGCGCTCGCCATTGTTGACAATGAGATGATAATTGGACATGGTTTGTGTCAACGGCGACGATTGTACGCACAACGGCTGAACCGTCACGCAGAAGATTCTACGTTCATATCGGACCGATCAAGGGGCTTATCAATGCCATCGCTGGGTTTTTCCTTCCTCCCCCCATGCGATATTTGCCTACATCTTCATGCTTAACTTTGAAGGCAAATGCTTCGATGGGTAGGGGCGATGAAGGATGAGTGTTGGAGCCTCGCTTAAGGTTGCATATGCCTACACATGGAAGGAGGAGTACAATGATGCCGCTGACGAGGTCCCCGGCCGCATCATCGCGCACAATAACCGGTTATTTCACAAGTCCGACATGAGCATTGGTGTAATTATTTGCTCAAAGGGGCGAGATGGTGTGAGATGTACTCCAACGCCGGAGTCATTCAACGCATGGATATCGGGACGCTCACCTACCGTGACAAACATGGTGGACTCCATAAGGTTTTGCCCGGCGCTTATTTTTCCTAGTTTTCACTTTTTTATAACGGACTAAGCCTTTATTTATGAGTCTTTCCGCTTATTAAACGCCTTTACGCGCTTATGGTTTGTTGTTTCGCCATCGAAATGACCTAATGTTTAGTTTTCGCTTCACTTATTATAGCTACCGGGCGCTTATCGCTTTTGAGTTGTCGTTATTATGTTGTAGGTATAAGATGATGAGTATGATGTATCATCGACGAGAGCAATGCAAGCTATGGGAAGGTCATCTTTGTCCCGAGATACATAAGCCGGATTGAACAAACCGTGGAGCAAAGGTGTACTTGAAAGTGGAGTCGTTGGGATGGGGTTCAATTTGAAGTGATGGACAATCATAGTAATTGTGTGAACTTAAGCAATAGGACTCGCCATGCCGCTGCTTGGGAAGTTGATGGACTACCATGCAAACACGCGCGCTAGCCGATTATGCAAAAAGACACAAGTGTGCATTCTTATGTTGATGACTTCTTCACCTGTGACGCAAGATACAAATAAGCAAAGATACCGTGAGCCTATATTTCCAATCCCGGATATAGATAGGCCCACCGTGCTTTGACGGAACTTCGTATGAGGCCACCTTTGACCGAAAATAGCTCGGGACCGTGACGGAGAAGGATCGAGTCGCAAGTATTCGACATTAGACCACTTATCAGTAGTCATGTCATGAGGCCGGGCATAATAGAATTACATGCAACGCTATCGTAGAAAGGATCGAAACCTGAAAGTTCGTCCCAAGACATTCTGGGTTATTTTTTGTTGTCTCAAGTTATAGTTTAACGGCGAAAAATATATTAAATAGGGTTTCCGCTTAATATAAATATGAAGCGTCTTTCCGCATATTATAATGACGCATGTGACGCGGCTCACGGTACACTGACAAAGACAATACACTTAATCGCATAAATAATAAACGCTCAAACTCCCTTAGTAGTTTATAACTAAAAAGAAAATAAACGCTTCCTCCATTATAATAAATGCTCACATATAATAAACGCCGTATAATAAGCGCCGTCAGGATAATAAGCGCTTCGGTAGAGAATAAACGCTTTCCGCGATAATAAGTGAAAAGAACAATATAATACACGCTTCCGGGCGCTTGTTATCGAACGTGTAAAATTAACAAAACATGTTTCGCCATACATAAAATATTACTTACGTGTAATCCCATCTAATATTAACTTCGCCACCCACTTTAGCCTCACCTCGTACATCTTCCAAGTCGAAGTTCAAGCTCTTGCCCACGGAGAATCCGATCCATGAAATGGATGGTAAAATTCCACAATCCGCTGCATTCTTTGCCGGGCGCCTCTTGTGCGTCAGGGCCATTTCTCACTTTCACAAGAACTCCCCGCCAGGAGGCAAGGTAATCGTCACACAATTTACCGCAAACATGGGGTTTTATTGTTAGATCAATAGCATTACCGACCGGATAATAATACAAATAATAATAAGGGAAAGTCTTACCATGGCCAGCGTCCATTAATGTCGTAACTTATGCTCGTTAATGCACGAGTAATGAGATACTCGTCTTCCCGCTCCAGACCGTGGAGGTGGAAGTGCAAACTGGCCGACATCTGCGTAGGACAACGCTCAAAATGGAAGTTTTCTATTCCTCTCTTCATCAACGACTCACCACGGGGCGATGATTTCGAAAATTGTGACAGATGCACGCTATGGGCCTCGATAATGGAAAGCCCTCCGCTTGTATGGGTTATCCGTCCAAATTTCTAAGCTCATTTTGAAACATAATTCACGAAGACGCCGATCCGCCATCGGGAACTAACTCTCCATTGATGCATGCAAGATGCTGATTTTGCGTGCTGCGAGCGAACGCCAAGTCGTTTCTTCCGCATCAGTTGTTAAGGAGAATACGCTTTATTTAACTTATAAAGTCGCTTAATAAGTTAAAAGTCGAGCAAATACGCGACCGAATCAAAAATAATGAGCGTAAAATCGGAAAACATTTGCACGCTTTAAGGAAACTAATAAGCGAAAACATAAATTATAATAAACACTTAATGAAAATAATAGCGTTTAAAACCTCCAATAAAACGCTTAAGGTAAATAATAAGCGTAAAACTATGATAATAAACGCTTTAAGGTAAATAATACACTCAATAAAAATATGGGCAACAAAGCCTAAAACTAAAAAATCATATTCTCTTTAGCATGTGTCTTACTTGTCCATCCTGTGATTCAAAAAAATGAAATTACGTGACGCTCCATCTCGTTCCGGATGTTTGAAACCAAGAGGCCTCTTATTCGCGGGTAAATAGAAGTTTGTATTATCCACGTGCTCGGAGCACTAGGGGTAAACGGATAATGGCGTCTTTTGGCTTTATCGGACAAGACACCTTCATCAAGTAGTGACCTCCTAATTGTTTCTTTAAGGGACTCAAGAACGCCGAGATATCGACGCCACTTTGGTCCTCCGGATGAACCGCCTCCTTCGCCTCCTTCCACCGGCCAACGTTCGCCTCGCCTTTCCTTTTCGCCATTTCACCGGGCGGAGAGAACGTGGACGCTGCCACGCCGGCCGCATTTGTTTTGCGGGTTGCCCGCAAGCGCCACGTGGTTCTTATGCGGCGTGGTCTTTTGACACACGCCGCGTGCGGGTCGTGTTGCTTTTCGGTTCCCCGCGGGCGCCGCTTGCCGTCGTGCGATTCGTGGTTTTTGCCACTCTTTCCCTTCGC
The DNA here is from genome assembly GCA_026586065.1 of Dioscorea zingiberensis. NCBI lineage: Eukaryota > Viridiplantae > Streptophyta > Magnoliopsida > Dioscoreales > Dioscoreaceae > Dioscorea > Dioscorea zingiberensis. The sequence goes on from CM048826.1 coordinate 39,589,026, forward strand.
GAGTAACGTGATCCCAAGAGTCCGGCCACTGCGGCGCCGCCGAAACCGGTGGTGCTTTGTGCTTCAGCCATCTTTTTCTCGTGGTGAAACCGGTGGTGCATCATTGCGAGTGCAGAAAGTGCTTCCGGTGGTTCTGGCGTAAGGCGGGCTTATCATTGCTTGCGAGCTTCGGGCGGGTTCGCTGCTGGCATTCACCTTCGGCCAGTTTATCGCTTTACACCATCATCGAAGCGCCTCATCTCCTCCATGAGGAACTCGGCTTGTCCTCTGCGCAGCCGCTGAAGTCGCACCTAACATTCTTCAGCTGGACCTCCACCTCTTCAGCCTTCCTCCCTCTCTTCGAGGGGAGGTTTCTTTCTCAAGGAACGCCGCAGGGCGCCGTTTCAGGGTGGACTTCTTCGACCCGATAAACTCGCATCTCACCGAATTAGAGGGGTGGCGGGACAACCGAAATACATAAGAACAAGAAAGAAAGACTTCATTCAAATGAGCGGATAAGCGGCTTAAGATAAATAATAAACGCTTTACCAACATAATAAGCGATTTACACGGAATAATAAAGACTTCAACGGAAAATAAGTGCTTAAGTTTAATAATAAAAACACTTCAACGAAAATAAGTGCTTTAGCATTAAAATAAACGCTTTAAAATAATAAGCGATTATAAGTAAAAAGATAAGCGATTACAAAATTCATAAACACTTCTCGAAACAACTAACATTGCCCACCTTCTTTCCCTCCACTTTTTCAAAGAACTCGGATCGATTTACCCATCGAAATTGTTCTCACAGTAGCACAAAATGCAGCCGGGCGCCTTCTTGAAGTGTATCCTCTTGCCGTCCTCCTCACAACTCGTAGAACCACAGATTAAGCGCGAGGACGCATCTCGCAGTAGCCCGACGCTCGATTCCCTCATGCGACGGCCCTCCACACGCACTCCAGACGGGACCTCTCCATCACCACTGCGTGGTTGGCTCCGCGCCTACGCCGTAGTCTCCAAGCGATTCAGTGTCGCTGGCGTGACGCAGGCAACCTAATTCGGCCGCTGTGAGGTGCCGATTAACAAAAAGCTCCCGAGGATGTAGACTACCAACATCTTGACGAAATTCTCCTCCTCGCCCTTTTGCCCTTAAACTGGATCGCCGTAGGGTCTTCCGGATGGAGTGGCGGTTTCGGGCCACCGCTGGTGCTTTCGTGAACTCGCTACCGAGATCACTTTTCGCGGCCTTCGCCTTGAAGGTTACGCAGAAGACTGCATCTAGAGACCGAGGATCATAGCGACATCCTCTGCGGAACTCCAAATTGAGATGAACCAATGTTGAAGTTTCCGGCCTTTCGCCGTCATCGAGAGGATGGAATCCAGGACCCCCCTCTCCTGGATGATAGGCTCCAGCTCCATGAAATGGGCAAAGGGAGTTCTCTCAAACAACTCCCAATGCCGGGTTGTCATCGACGCCTTCAGCTCTCTCAATACACTACGATCGAAATCCGTAGCACTGACGTTGATGGCCAGGCACTTCCCTTTGACCTTTTGACCTCTTTGACCTTTTTGAAGACCCTTTTGACGACCCTTTTGACATTTTTTCCCATCCTTTAGAGAACTGCACAATATGTAATCGCAACACACGTTACAGACAACAATAAATGCTTTGGAAACAAAATAAACGAAACCCCCGAAAACTAAACGCTTTGGCCCCGCTTACTAATAAACGCTTTGTCTCAATAAATAAATCGACATAACCCCGAAACTAAACGCTTTGGCCAAATAATAAGCGCCTCATATAAAATGCACTAATAAACGCTTTGTTGCTTGTTGTTACAAATAGATCGATAAACGCTCTGCCTTTGAAAGTAAACGAAAACCCCATAAAACTAAACGCTTTAGCTCAAGAAATAAACGCAACCCCTGAGAGAGACACACTGAACTCCAAAAAATACACGCTTTTAGCTCATGAAATAAACGCAACCCTGAGAGATACACACTAAACTCCAAAAAATACACCCTTTAGCTCTCACAACCAGTCAGGTACCCTAAACACTAAACCCTAAACACGGATTCAGAATCACGCACAGGTTGTGCCCTAAACCGGAACCCTAAACCCTAAATACCCAAAACCGTTGAGCATAAATGTGGGAGATTGTCACTCGCCTTGGAGATAGTCATTTGGAAGCTTTCAAAGATGCTCTTCGACGGTGGTCGGTGGGAGAGATGGACGCGACACCGCAAAGGTGGGGAGAAGAGAAATGAACCTTTGTGATGCAAGCAGTGCCGAATAAACCTGGGTTTTGGGATGCAAAGAGTCGGTTTTGGGTCAGTAAGAGGGCGCCGTAATTCATCACTTTCAAACCGTACTGGTGACTGGGGCTAATCGTGGGGTTCGGTCAAAAAGGAGGGACTTTTTGAGGAGTTGGAAAATTTGAGGGGTTTTTTGAGGATTTGGAAAATATCAAGGGTTTTTTTGATACTTTTTCATAATTATCAATAGAAAACATTTGGGCCTTTTTTAGTAATGGAATAAACTAAGTGGAATTGGTTGGACGTGGATTCCAATGCAGCCCTATTTCTGCCAATTTCATAAATTAGTTTTAGAGGTTACAATATATCATATGAGTAATATAATGGTGAAATTGATGTGTCACCCACCAGCTCATAAGACCTGGTTATTTGCATGTTGATCCTTGTAAAATCTTATAATTATAAAAAATATTGATAATTTTTTAATTATCAATAAATTGAGATTAAAAGGAAAACTTGACTATTATTCATAAATAAATCAATACTATGATTTTTTTTGAAGGTATACCCTGAAAAATACTAATATTACATATATATATATACTCCTGAAAAATCATTATTACTGATTCATTCGGTGACATCGCATCTTCAGACCTGACAATTTTAGATTCTATGGCCCTCTAAACTTTCTCTGTTTATACCCTTTGTATCGGACATTGCATCCATTATTTTGGTTGCAGGGGCCAAGGCCATAGATTGGCCCTCCCAGTGCAACCATTATAGTACACGAGCCAACATGTGGATATGATAGGCTGTTTCCGACATGGTAACAAAGACAACCTATCTTCTTGAGTTACAAGGGATAATCAAGAAATTATATGCTACATTTTGCAGAAAATCTGTGTATTTTGTTAATGAGAACATAAAATAAGACATGTACATGTCTCTAGTAGAGGATATGGAATTTGGTATTCTTGACGGAGTAAAAGACGATACTTTTGGCAAAGATGAAGAAGAGTGTGATATATTTTGTGTTTTGTTTTGAGTGAAGTTGGTTGGTCTGAGTTGTGAAGATGTTACTGTATTGACGATCCTCTCAGCACAACAGGCTATATGGGCTCGTTCAGAGCTCTGTAATTCTCAAACGACCCCGCAAAGGAAATCAAGGCCTTTCAGGGCTGCAACTTGTCCATCAAGAAGCTGCCTTTGATTATCCAAGAACACACCCGCCACATTCCAAATATCATTAGCAGTGGTTTGAAGATCTTTCATATTTGAAGACATTGAGTCTCCAATTTTCATTATCTTCTTCTCTATCTCAATTGTTTGTATCCTTACTTTCTCGATTCCATCACCCAAGCTCTCATATGATTCACCAATATGTTTTCATGGTGAAGGGGCATTGCTGACATAAGAACGTGATTTCAAAGGTTTTTTGGGATTTTCAAATTATTTTTATACACGGATCTATGGATGACAAGGTTGTTGCAGCCATTATCGCGTAATATATTTTTTTTTCAGAAATTAAACCCTAGTAAACCTAACAATCTTTATATTGATTCATTCAATGGGACGTTTTTGAGATTTGCGATTTTAAATATTATGGTCCTCTTAACTTGCCATGTTTATACCTTATCTATCAAAGAAGCTTGTTTCATTGCATCCTTTATTCTGGTTGCTGGGGCATAGATACAGGAGCCATCATGTGGATATAATGGGTTGTTTCCGACATGGTAACCAAGACAACTTATCTTCTTGAGTTACGAGAGAGAATCATCAAATTATATGCTATATTTTGCAGAAGATCTAAGTAGTCACATCTGCTCTGATACCAAATGGTAACCAAGACAACCTGCCTTTTTGAATATATTTTGGTGTAATTAAAGTGCAAAGGTGATATCAATAGAAATAAATTAATTAGTGATCCAAAAGAAATAAAGATGATATCAATATTAGAAACATCTTGATACTAACTACTCTAATACCACATGTTATTAATATAAATTATCACAATTACTCTGATACCAAATGTTATAAGCAATAAAAAGAAAGATAAAATCTAAAAAGTAAATTGAGATTAAAAGAAAATTAATGATAATTTTATAATTATCAATAAATTGAGATTAAAAGAAAAATCATAATTACCGATTCATCCTGTGGCATTGTATCTTCGGAACTGACAATTTTAAATACTATGGCCCCCTCAACTTAACCTGTTTATACCCTTTGTATAGGACATTGCATCCCTTATTTTAGTTGTAGGGGCCCAAGGCCATAGATTGACCCTCCCCAATGCAACCATTATAGTACACGAGCCATCATGTGGATATGATAGGGAAGTTTCTCAGTTGGTAACAAAGACAACATATCTTCTTGAGTTATGAGGGATAATCAATAAATTATATGCTATATTTTGAAGAAAATTCGTACATTTTGTTAATGAGAACATAAATTAAGACATGTATATGTCCCCAATAGACGCTATTGAATTTGGTATTCTTAACGGAGTGAAAGATGATACTCTTTGATGAGGTGAAAAAGAGTACATTTTGTTAATGAGAACATAAATTAAGACATGTATATGTTCCCAATAGAGGCTATTGAATTTGGTAACGGAGTGAAAGATGATACTCTTTGATGAGGTGAAAAAGAGTGTGATATATTTTGTGTTCTGTTTAAAGAGGAGTTAGTTGTTCTGCTATCCTGACGATCCTCTTTGGTCAGGTATATGGAACTAATCTGTTCTCACGATGAAGGGGCATTGCCAACATGTGGACGTGATTTCAAAGGTTTTTTGGGATTTTTGAATCATTTTTCGTATTTGAATCTATGGATGAAAAGGTTGTTGTAACCATTATTGAGCAATTTTTTTTCTTCAGAAATTAAACCCTAGTAAACCTAACAATCTTTATATTGATTCATTCGGTGCAATGGCATCTTCGAGACTTGCAATTTTAAATACTATGCACTACAAAAAAACTGCAATCTAGAAATAGCATTTTCTGTTTCTAATCCGTTGCTAATTCAATTTAGAAATGGAAAACATTCGTTTCTAAAAATCCCGTTACTAATAAATTCGCAACGGAAGCAGCAATCCGTTTCAAAATTTAGAAACGGATGATCCGTTTGAAACAGATACAAATCTGTTTCAAATCTGTTTCTAAAGTTAGAAACGGATTTGAAACATAAAATATTTTATTTTAAATTTATTTTTTAATATAAAAATTAAAAAATTAAAATACTAATTTGTTTCTAATCCATAAATATATAGCACAACCAAAAAAAATAAAAATTTAGTTTATTAATTTATACCAATAAAATTTGTTTCTGCAAAACTGTTTAACAAAAAATACTAACAAATAATAATTAAAATTAATTCATACAGATCGCAATTGTTTTAGCAAATTTGTTTAACAAAACAACTGAAAAAAATAAACAAAACTACAAGTCAACATGATAATCACTACTAGAATGTAGATCTACACTAGTAGAATTAATTTGGCGAAGCTTTTGATTATCATGTTGTAATTGATCAACAATTTGGTGAAGCTGTCTAACCTCCAGCTTCAGCGGCTCCAATGATGTACCTAAAGTTTGTGCATAACCCACGTCTCATCAAATTATTGTCCAGATTAATTGTTATGCCCAATAGTTATTATGAAAGAAGATAAACTTTAAACAATATTGCATCCAGAAAAGCTTCCTAATAGTCTAACACGAACCAAAGAAATAACAAAAACCAGCTCACACAATAAGAAAGCACAAAGGAGCTGTGCCATAGATAGCTCAGCCCATTAACTACAATCAGATTTACAGTATATATGGTCCTCTTAACTTATCATGTTTATACCATATCTTTTGAAACATGTTGTTTTATTGCATTCTTTATTCTAGTTGTAAGGGTCCATGGCTATAGATTGACCCTCACAATACGTTTGCAACCATTATGGTATAGGAGCATCATGTGGATATGATGGGGATGTTCTGACATGGTAATCAAGACGACCTATTTTCTTGAGCTATGAGGGAGAATCAACAAATTATATGTTGCATTATGTAGAAGATCTAAGTTGTCACATCTGCTCTGATACCAAATGGTAACCAAGACAACTTATCTTTTTGGATATATTTTGGTGTAATAAGGGTGGAAAAGATGGAAAATTGTCATTATGGAAATTAAAACAAATTATCCTAAAAACTAGAAATAAATTACTTAGTGATCCTAAAAAAATAGAGATGATATCAATATTAGAAACATCTTGATTACCATATGTTATTAATCAAAGTTGTTACAACTGCTCTGATACCAAATGTTAGAAGCAATAAAAATAAAGATAAAATATAAAAATAAATTGAGATTAAAAGAAAAATAATGATAATTTTTTAATTATCAATAAATTGAGATTAAAAGAAAATTCATAATTACTGATTCATCCGGTAGCATCGCATCTTCAGAACTAACAATTTTAGATACTATGACCCTCTTAACTTGCCATGTTTATACCCTTTGTATCAGACATTACAACCCAGATTTTAGTTGTAGGGCCCAAGGGCTCACATTGGCCTCCCCAATGCAACCATTATGGTACATGAGCAATCATGTGGATATGATGGTGGTGTTTCCGGCATGGTAACCAAGACAACCTATATTTTTGAGTTACGAGGGAGAATTAACAAATTATATGCTACATTTTGCAAAAAAATATAAGTTGTCACATATGTTCTAATACCAAATGCTAACTAAGACAACCTTATCTTTTCGAATATGTTTTGGTGTAATTAGTGTGGAAAATGTGGAAAATTGTCATTATGAAAATTAAAATAAATTATACTACAAAAATAGAAATAAAATTAATTAGTGATTTTAGAAAAATAGAGATGATATCAATATTAGAAGCATCTTGATTACCAACTACTTTGATACCATATGTTATTAATTTAAGTTGTTACATTTACTCTAATACCAAATGTTAGAAGCAATAAAAAAGAAGATAAAATCAAACAATAAATTAAGATTAAAAGAAAAATAATGATAATTTTTTAATTATTAATTTATTGAGATTAAAATAAAAATCATAATTATTAATTCATCCACTAGAATCACATCTTCGTAACTGACAATTTTAGATATTATGGCCCTTTTTAACACTGCCTATTTATACCTTTTGTATCAGACATTACATCGCTTATTTTAGTTACTGGGCCTTAAGCCATAGATTTGCCCATCCCAATCCAACCATTATGGTACACGAACCATCATATGGACATGAGAGTGATGATCCCATGGGACCGGTCTCACATGAGACCAGCAATCACATCTATAAATTTGCCTTAAACTTAAACAAAAAATATATCTTAAGGCAAATATGTGGTTTGATTGCCGGTCTCATATGAGACCGGTTACTCATGGGGATGTTTCTTGTATAGTAACCCAGACATCCTATCTTCTTATGTTCGGAGGGAAAATCAATAAATTATATAATATATTTTGCAAAAAAATTAAATTGTCACATCTTCTCTGATACTAAATGGTAATCAAGACAACCTATGTTTTGGTATAATTATGGTAAAAAAGTGAAAATTGCAATTATGAAAATTAAAATAAATTATCCTAAAAAATAGAAATAAATTATTTAGTAATCTTTGAAAAATAGAGATGATATCAATATTAGAAGCATCGTGTTAGCAACTATTCTGATACCATATGTTATTAATCTACGTTGTCACATTTGCTCTAATACCAAATGTTAGAAGCAATAAACAAAGATAGAATCTAAAAAAATAAATAAAGATTAAAAGAAAATTAATGATAATTTTTAATTTTCAATAAATTGGGATTAAAAGAAAATTCATAATTACATATTCATGGGGTGGCATCGCATCTTTGAAACTGACAATTTTAGATACCATGACCCTCTTAACTTGCCCTATTTATACCTTTTGTATTGGACATTGCATCCCTTATTTTAGTTGTAGGGGCCATGGCTACAGATTGGCCCTCTCTAATGCAACCATTATGGTACACGAGCCTTGTTTCCGGTATGATAACCAAGACAACCTATATTCTTGAGTTACGAGAGAGGATTAAGAAATTAAATGCTACATTTGTAGAAAATCTAAGTTGTACCCTTAATAAATAATAAAACAAAATAACCAAATTCTAACCAATACCTAAATATCTCAACAATTTGAAGACTGTGTATCCAGGTTTTAATAGAAAATGTTGACCATTTTTGTTTTGAATATTACTTCAACTACAAAATATTATCCCTGTCTATGTGAATTCATATAAAAAGTAATTGGTGTTTTTTTCTCTCTAAAAAATAGATAAATAAACCTCACTTTTGAAAGGTTATCCAAATTAGAATAAATACTTCCATACATATATGACGGTAAAAAATCAGTAAACAGTGAAACATAGATAAATATAAAAAACAAGCCGAGCTTAAAAACAACGATTTAAATAACAAAAGGGCAATCTCCACTTGATTATAACACAACCCTAATTAATTGGAGAATAAATTTAACATGTTACTTGGAGTGAGTGAACATAGAAATCTCAGTCAGACTTTCTACAAACTAATGACGGTAAAAACTGATTCAAATTCCCCAAGTTCTATAAACTAATGACTGTAAAAACTAATTCCTCAACTGATAAATAGGTGTCATGGACCAGTTTTGTTTGGATCAACTTCTCAGATTTTCTACAGTGATCGACATAACAACTTATCAATATCTCCTTGACATTTATCAACCCATCCAGTATTATATTCATATGAGTAGCTACGCAGCTTCCTTGTGGTTCATTCAACATAATTCTCAAGTTTGGGTAAGCCCACCTGCAGTGAGCACTACAGATGCTATGGAGAACGTGTTGCCCACATAAAGGGTGTGAACTTGCGATTTGATAGTAATGATAGTGTCGTAAATCCATAAACCTGAGCTTACAAGGCCGCCCATTGAATCTATGAACAGCTGGATAGACTTTAGTAACATGATCCATCTCCTTCAAACGAAACATCTGGAAGGTGCATGAAGAGTATGCCTTTCACTACACATGTAGATGATACAGTGTTCTTCAAAGAAATGGGACAGGATGTCGTCACCGAGACTTCTTCAATTTTGGAATAAACGACAGTTTAAAGGTCTTCAAATTGGTGGTGTAGGCAGTGGTGTGAGAGAGGCAAGCTGCAACGGGACTATTGTTCGCATTCCTAGCACCCAATGCAACCATTATGGTATATGAGCCATCATGTGGATACGATGGGGGAGTTTCCGGCATGGTAACCAAGGCTGTCTATCTTCTTGAGTTATGAGTGATAATCAATAAATTATATGTTACATTTTACAGAAAATCTGTGCAGTTTATTTATGAGAATATAAAAGAAACATGTACCTGTCTCCATAGAAGCTGTGGAATTCGGTATTCTAGACGATGCTCTTTAACGTGATTTTTAGGAGTTTTTCAGTTTTTAGAAAATGTTGTATTTTTTTTAATGTCATTTTTAGATTTTATGTAGGATCTTCTAAAATTTTCTCATTTTTTTAGAAAATTTCTTGAATTTTTGGACTTTTTAAAATATTTTTATGAGGTTTCCTGCAATTGTTTGTAATTTCTAATTTTTTTTGGAGGATTTTAGAGTTTTCTTTTGAAAAATTCTCGGTTTTTTATTTTTTATTTTTTGGATTTTTTTTTAGTATACGAATTAGTCTCTCGTTTCATTTGGTATTGTACCCTAGGTTAACATGAGATGTTTAGCCATTTATAACAAACTATAGCCATGTGAAAAAGACCATTATACCTTTTATAATTATACTCCTAAATTTTCATTTGATTATAAATCTATAAATATGCCTCTGAAAAGTATGAAATAATAATTGAAATGACTCTTGGTCCATGATAAGGGTGTATATATACAATTAAATGGGAAAACTTGGGATATGCCTGCTATTATGGTTTTCTTAAGAGTATTCAAAGGTTATTTTACGAAAGCTCGAGATATTCTCAAATAAGATATCTTATATTAGAAAATTGATTTTATTATGAAATAAGCTGATCAAATGATATAGACCTTGCTTTTTATTCTTCTTCTCAGTGCTCCAGAGGCTAATCTCCTGCTTTTGAAGAATTGAAAGCATTAGAACCATACAAGCTATATGTGAGAGGTAGAGAGAGCAATGGAGCTTTGTGGAGGACAATGAAATGATATGGGCATAGAGAACAACTCCTCCTTTTCCTTATTGTTCTCTTCCATTCAATTGAATTATTGGAAGGCATCTCCTTTTTTGGCCTTTTGTTTGTTTGAATATGTGCAAGAACTTCAAAAGAAAATTGACCATGAAAAAGTTTTTTTTCAAAAAACAAAAAGAAGCAGATTCTTGATGTGGTGATGAAAGCTTGGGGATAATTTTATTCTTTGTTTCTGTTTTCATTTTTCTTTATATTGAGGGGAAATTTTAAGAGTTTTATAATTGTCGGAAATGTGGAAAATGACAGTTCTACCCTTGTTTGTATGGCTATAAAATAGTTTTTAATGAGCTTTCATAATAAAAAAAAAACCAAAATTATAACAAGGAGATTTTATAGAGGTATATATGCGAAAAAAAAGTCCCTTCAAAAACTCTCTCCCATGCAACCAAAAAACGAAAAATATATTTACATTCCACACAGAGAATATATATATAGTCATGTTATTATGGGGCCGGCCGGATTATTATTTATATACGGTCGCCTAATTTTAAGGCACTTGGAGAGTATTTTTTCCAAATCTAACCATATGAATGGAAAGAATATCGAAAAATAAGCTAGTATATCGATTTTCATACAATTTAATGACTGTATGATCGGTGAAAATTTAACCCGTTAAGATTTTTATAAAATTTCACCATTTAATATGAATGATCATACGGTCACAATGTTCTTTCCATCCATATGGTTGGATTTGGAGAAAAAATACTCTCCAAGTGCCTCAAAATGAGGCGATCCTAAATGAACAGTAATCTGGCCGGCCTTATACTAACATTTCCATATATATATATATGAGACATTCATTCATCAAAGAGAATTCAAACCAAACTGAACCTCAAAATTCAGAAAAATTTCAGTTCTTGATTTCCGAAAACTGTTAACATAGAACACAGACATCAAAATGTTAGGACTACAACCTTTCATCAAGACACAGTTTGATGAATTCCAACTCAGAAGTTAAAGATCAGCTCAACGCATGATACATGTTTTCAAGTAAATCATGGTGGCAGTCAGGAGATCGTTGAAAGATCGGTATGTTTATTCACATAGAGTGAGTACTGAAGTAGTTGAAGTCATGATGTCGAACACGAAGCTGTTTCAACCAGGAGTCTGCGGCGTTGAAGAGGCGGATGACTCGTTCATGATCTCCGGTCTCAGGATCCATCCATAGGTTCCCCTGCATTTTGTAAGTGGCCAGGCCGAATGGTGGAAGAGATATGTAGTCACTTGTTTCGTTTAGCTTTGTTCTCGTTTTCCCAGGGATACAACAGCAAGAGTCATTCTCCATTGTGTCTCCGATTATACTATCTGTAGCATATTGAAAGATAAACCTTCACCGAAATTTATACATATATATAGATGATGAACAGGGCAGACAGTTATCCCATAAAAAGAACCATTTGTTGTTTTCCTGTAGTGAATTCCAAATTAGAACAATGCAGAGATTTTCTCAAGTCAACACAGCATGAAAATATATTGTAGATCCTTAGACATGGTTTGTTCAAATGTTCATTCATAGCCGTTTTCAAATCTAAATTATTGTACATGATAAATTAAGAAACTAGATTTGTTGCTTTCAATATTGGTTAGAATAAACTTGCTATGTCTAGTGATCTGACATGTTGTGCGTTGTCTAGATATAACCAAGAAATTCGAAGGAAATGCATGTGAGTTTTAATACAAGAATGAGGTTATGTAGGCTTACCCTGAAAAGACGATGAGATAGTATGATATGTAAGGAAGCAAGCAGACAGATCCTTCACATTTCTTCTCATCGGGATATGATAAATAGGATACCTGTTCCACCAAACAAAGAACAAACATGGTCATCAGAGATATCATGCATTACAATATTGAAATGGCTGTTTAATTCTCAATATAAGGAAACAACGAAAATTGGAATAAAGAACGGAATACCAGGCAACAGACATCCAACTAGCAGGTGAGAGCTCCACACTCTTCAAAGACATCAAGCCAGGATATTGTTGAGACAGTTCATTTACCTAAACATGAAAAAATAAAAATAAAATAAAGCTAAAACAAACACATCTTAAGAATATAGACATGTCTTCAGTTCATCAACGTTGTTTAAGATTTATACCTTGACCATGAGCGGCACCCTTCCGTAAGGAGAAGTGTTTTCGACATAGTGCAGGTATAAATGTCCGAGGCGGTCCTTCCCTGGCCAGACACTATCCAGGTCACCGCCTGAGTCATCAGAAACGGCATCCCAAGATCTAGACGGCTTCTCACTCTCACTGTCATCACTCCACGAATCGGTCTCACTATCCTCCCCGGAATTCCTAATACAACCACAATCACAAATACAGCTCAATTTTAGTTGGTTTCTTACAATATGTATCACCTAAGAGATAGTCACTCAATCATGGCATTCAGTCAAAGACCTCAAAACAGATGAGGGCTTGTTGGTGTAGATTTGAATGGCTGAAAGGTAAGGCACGTAGTACTGGACTACTGTCTCGCCATTGTTAAGGAGTATCGGAGAACCAGCACCATAAGCACTCCATTCATTGTAATTGTCCCAGAGGTCTCCAAGGGTGAAGCAACCTACTGTGTCCTTGCTGACTGGAGGCCATGGCTCACTCCCATCTTGAAAACGGGACTGCTTGAACATAAATGAGATCTCAAGCTTTATGAATGAAATCACTAGATAACATTTTCGATAATTTCAAGTGAAGCTTTGGCCTCACTTCTGGAACATGAATTCACATGAAAACATTTTACAGAAAAGGCAGAAAAAATTGGAAAGCAAACCACAGTTTGGAAGAACAAACAGATCTTTAGAAACACAGAAATGAACCATATGTATCTCATTAAATCTCCTAAAAAACTGAAAATGATCTTTCATAGCATTAAAATTATATAGGGATTACACACAACAGAGGGAAACTGAGAAATCAAGTAAATCTTTGCAGTTCTCCAATTTCAACAAGGAGGTAAACTCAATCACATCAGGAAAATTAACCCAAAATCCAGCAAAATTATTCTTATTGCCAGCTTATATGGATTAAAAATACTCCAAAAGAGAATGTAAATGGATATACAAAAGAGCCTTTTTGTGACTAGAAATCATATTTTTCTTTCTGTTTTCAAAAACTGAAGGTCAAAGCCACATCAGCATAGCAACTGAAAAAGGGAAAACAGATAAGAACTTTATCAAATGAAACAGAAAAAAATATGAAAGAACAAGCAATCAAATATAAGAATTACTCACAAAATATGAGATAACAAACCAACAAAAATTCACAAAACAAAAATCAAAACATAGATAACTCTAAGAACTATCAATCAAATAAAACTGAAACTAAAACAATCAAAAGGAAAAGAAAAAGGTTGGAAACTCACCTTTGGAAGAGAGTAGGACATCACAGAGGGTGTGATCCGGCTAAGAAAACACTGCAAGTTGGAGCGCCTTCGCCTACAAACACCACCAGCCATTTCTACACTAATATCTCCACTCAAACACCAAAAAAAAAAGGCCTCCTTTTATCTCAATCTCGTCATATATCCTCAACTAGCCTTGCAAAAGAGAAACCTTCCACCGATTCTCAGCAAGAACAGCAAGGATACTCCCCCTCTACTGATTTCCTATATCTGTTAGAAAGGATTGAATCCCGGAAAATCCTGGGGTGAGCTCCATGCTCCCACTCCCACCATTTGAAATTAATTGCCAATGGATTTGGATTCACAGCCCTTCCCAAATTTAGAAAGCTCCTTCCTTTACTCCATTAATGCTCATTTACAACCCAATCAGAAGAACAGATTCAAGGAAACAAAGAAAAGATTACAAAGAAATATATAGAGAGAGAAAGTTAAGATAAGAGTGATCCTCCCACCCAAATCCGAGAAAGCTCTAACCTTTACTCAATCAATGCTCATTTAATCCCAAATCAAAGCCCAAAACCATCAAGAACTCCAAAAAAAATGGCAGAAGAGAAGCAAAGAAAAAAAAACCCAAAGAGAGTGATACAAGGATAGAAAGCTCCCTCCTTTACTCAATCCCTGATCATTCACAGCCCAAATGGTTCGAGAAATCCAATCAAACACCAAATATACAACCAAGAAGCGATCCAAAACCACAAACTACGGTGGAAAATGAGAAGAAGAGGAGACCCAAAAGAATCAAAGCCGCTTCTCCGAATGTTCTGTCTGGTTGTAACTTGTAGTGAAGGCCAACTGGGTTTTGTTGTGAATTGTTATATAGTGGAGGGGGAAATCGAAAAAGACATGAAGATGGTTTTTAGTTGTTATTATTATTATTATTATAATATAATTAACAAGGGATTTTCACAAATTTCCCCTTTGATAGGGTCAAATTTACGTATTACTCCTTATTTTTTTTCAAAAAAGAAAATTACTTGCAACTCCTCGTGATATGTGAAACCAAAATTTATCCTGTTTTTTAGGGGTATACATGCAATTATGATTTTTTCGGGGGCAAATATGCAATTATGAAACTTTTGAGAGGTATATAACCAATTTCCCCATATATATATATATATATATATGTATGGAGGTGTTATGGTCAGGTTGGCTGCACTTACGGCCGGCCTGACTTGTAACTGCACAATCGGGCTAGGCCTCGAGCGGCCCCTGGCCCGGCCCGAGCTGCTGTTTCACAAGTTGGGTTGGCCGCAAGTGCAGTCGGTCTGACCATAACACCACCCCTATATATATACACACCTTTTTTAAAGATTATTTATATAAAACATTAGTTTTAGTTAATTAATTTATAAAAAATTTAAAATGTTGATAATGAAGCATCTATAAATTATACTAAAGAAAGCACGAATTTACTATTAATATGAATATGTTAAGTCATGCTATTCGTTATCTTCTTTCTTTTTTTAAAAAAATTTTATCTTCAACAAGATAAATCTATCTTTGGAGAAAAGAACCCGAGTTACTGGAATCAATACTTGCTTTAATTGAAAATTTGAAATAAAAAATAAATAAAAAAATACAATATGATACTGGATAAATTTGGATAGACACATGGCCTTACCCAGAGCATGACGTTTATATAAGCAGCACAAGTCCCCATTTCGAACACCCTCCCTTGGACCATAGAGATTGTGTTAAGGAAAAGGATAGAGTAATAGAGAAATGTATAACACAAGATATCCCTGACAACGATGAGACAACCACCGACTCAGAGGATCAAAGATAAAAGAGGGGAAAACAAAGAGAAAAAGGTAGGATTAAAACTATTTTTGGTCCATGTACTTTGACCCAATGTTTATTTTTATCCTTGTACTTTAAAAATCTTCGATACAGTCTCTGTACTTGTTAGTTTTTGTTCGAATACGTCCTTGGTGCTGACGTGGCAACACAAGTGGCATACGAATTGAATATGGTTAATTTTTTATTCCAAATGGCATGTCATGTCAGCATGCCACATCATTATTAAAAAAATTAGTTTATCGAAATCTATGTCATCATACCATGGTAGCACACCACGTCATTCTAATCCTACCACGTAAGCCGCCACGCAAAAATACTAGCCACATGTGCTGACACATTAGTACTAAGGACGTATTCGAACAAAAACCCCAAAGTTCGACGAGCGTATCAAAGCTTTTTAAAATACAAGGATGGAAATAAACATTTGGTCAAAGTACATATAGGGGTAAAAAATTAAGCGCTTTCTCTCTTATCCTCTCCAAATATTTTTGTTTCAAGCAAGATCCCTCACTAACTTGGGCGTCGGAGCGCCCTCCTTGGCCTTGCTTTCTGTGCAGGATTGTCATGTCGAAGACCTCCCGTTGAAGGGAGAAGCTCCCGGACTTTCACTCCAACCATTGTCGACATCTTCCTCAACTACAAATCATAACTGTTGATCTCGATTTATGTTGATCACAAGGTGGAACCGATTATTGTATCAACACAATATAAAAGCCCTTTTATAACTCTGATAAAAAGAAAAAAAATCTCTTTCTCTCTTATTCTAACCATCCTTTTATATATAAAAACTAATTTCAAAAATAAAAAAAGTATTAAATTCATAGTGATTTTCTTTTCAAAATACAACATTTTCTGATTTTCCCTCCTTCCTTTTTTTCTTAATAAAATAGATAGATAGAAGAGAGATTTCATATCACTAACCTAAGAAAGAAAACAAAATTAAAGATTTTAAACATAAAATGTAAATTGACAAATAAGGAAAAATTATGTCGACAGAAAGTGTTTAGAGAAGACCAAGTCACTTACTTTGGATATAAGTTCAATTTTTCATTCTTGTAATAATGATGTAATTTTCTTGGTCATGTTTTTCATATAGATAAGAAACAATCTCATGTGGAAGACTAAGATGATAAGAGGCACTATATATAATACCTAGCTATCCCCTACCTATTGGAACTTAAATTTTATATATTTAATTAGAGTAATAATCTATGATATTAATTAATTAATTAATTAATTAACAATCTTATAGATTAAACATTGTAAGAGGTTTAATTTTAGGAAATGTTTGGATACATAGAAAATAGAGGAACAATTTAAAAAATAAATAAATAAATCAACACATTTTCTTTTCGAACAATTAATCCCATTGTAATTTTAAAAAAAAAATAATAGAGAGAACATATTCATTTAAAATTAAAATTTACACCAATAAACTCACATTATTTAATGTGTGTTTGTGTGTAATTGTTTTTCATGACATCTTTCATGTTTCAAATAATAAGAAACATGAAAAATCAGTTTAAAGAACAAGCTCGAAGCCTTGAAGTCAAAAAGTGTTTTTTTTTTCCCAAAAAAAAAATTTATTATTATTATTTGATGACATTTGTTAATGTTGAGTTGGAGGAACAAGGACGAGCAAGATTGGTACTTTGGTGGAGGCATCCACTACAAAGAAATGGGGGCATTTAGTGGAGATAGACAACTTATCATGTTACCTTTCAAATTATTAATGCAAACATGAGTCACGAGGCAAACCTCTAAGAGTAATCAATAAATTTAATTATAATCTCTAATTTAACAAGGAGCTCATGAGGAAATATTATGCAATCTTTTCTCTATATATCAGCTCTAAATGATTGTGATTTATCCATTTAATAATAATTAATATTATTATAAATATTGGGGTTATGGATAGAGAAAATAAGTAAAAAAAAAAACTTGAACTTTTTCTAAAATTCTAATATTTTAAAAAAAAATTCAAGCTGAGTCTAAATTTATGAACATTCAAAATAAATCTATAAAATCTTGCATGTACTTGTTAACATAAATGTTGATGCTAAGATCTGTCTCTTGGGATTGATCACGATTAATGGATGAGATATGTTTCGATTGAACAAATAATTGGGAAAAGATTGTGGACATCTTTTTCTTTTTGGATGGTGATCTACGCTTGGAATCAGGCCTTCAGATGTCACTCCTCACCGAGAAGAGGACCTGCAGAAACAAGAAAAAGACCGGGCACTCATGCCCAGGGGTAGCTCCATGCTTAAGTCAGAGAAGATGAGAAAAGGGAATGTCAAAGCATAAGAGAGGGAGAGAATTTGTGTATTGTATAGCGGACAAAAAAAATTTGGTTTGTTGCGTAGTCACTTCTCCATCCTTCTATAGCCCGAGTAGAGCGATGACGATAATTTCGGTCACTATAGTGAGATGGCGGGTGGTGACCCCGGCCATTACCGCGAAGATCTCCGCTGATGTTGGGCGGTGACTTCAGTCATCACAGTGACATGCACGAGACTCATAATCTTGTAACGTTCACGATCTTCTTGGACTTCATCAGATCACGTGTCAACTAAAGATTTCACCTGTATCAATAAATATGAGTATTTATAGTATACAAGCGAACAATTGTCACAAGCCACTAATAACCAATGAAAAACAATAAAATTTATCTATAATATTTTTATTACTTATTTTAATAGATAACATTTTATTTTTAACATAAGAAAATATCGATAATTACATGTTTTATTAAAAATCCCAACTAATTTTTATTCCTAACCATTTTATTCACAATCAACTTGATCAAAACTTATAAACCACCCAAATATGCACTCCATTAATTTCTCCACTTAAAACTATGAACCACCTCCAAATATTTGACTTTTTGATCCATAATATTAATGGAAGGACCACATGTCCCTTGCTTAATGGTAAGCTCACAATCTAATCAATCATCAAATATTTGAAGTTTATTGATGGATGGAGAGAGTTAATAACAAGTCTTTTTTTAGTCTCATAAATCTTCATGTGTGAAACTATGAAACTTTTAGAGTTTTTCCCACACATTGACATCAAAATGGTTTCTATCATTCTCAAGAGTTATTTTGATTTTGAGTTTTTAGATACATAA
This sequence comes from Dioscorea zingiberensis, assembly GCA_026586065.1. Taxonomy (NCBI): domain Eukaryota; kingdom Viridiplantae; phylum Streptophyta; class Magnoliopsida; order Dioscoreales; family Dioscoreaceae; genus Dioscorea; species Dioscorea zingiberensis. The sequence continues at coordinate 39,607,850 of CM048826.1, forward strand.
TATATATGCATTCCAAAAAAAAAAAAAAAATCTAAATACTACAAAAGAACTTCTATTTTAATATACATGTCTTTTCAAATCTTAAATCAAATCTTAAATCAAATCAATCTTGTAAGAAGAAAACTTAGAAGGTTGCTATACATTTTTATACATTTTCTAGAAGCATTAACCTTGCTAGGGTAATATCAAGATTTCCATAGGGGTATATATATGTAAAAACAATCTTAATAGATTTTGAATGGTCAAACCACCAAATCTTACACTTGTATATATGAAGAAGTAAACCAAGAAATCTATCTTTTGACTATTGAATTTTTATTTATTTATTAAGAGTTAGATATCTATCTCATGTTTAGATTGAGATGATGCAATTTGATAAAGATGTGCACAAAAAACACTCACCAAAATATATTAATTGTTGCATCTAAGTCTAATTGTACCTATAATTAAGTTGACATTTTATACAAGCATATTCGATGTTAAATTTGTTGTGCAAAAAATCTCATTGTCTAAAATTTCAAGATTTATGAATAGACATGATGTATCATGAATTCATCTAAAAATAAATTATTAATAAAAGTCAAATCATATCAAATTGTTGGATGTACCATAGAAATTAACATGTTTTTAGTAGCTTGTGTATAAATATCAACAAGCTACTCCAATTTTTTCTTATGAGAGAAAATAAGTTAACTACTTTCTTTGTAAAGGTAGGTTTAGAAATTATATATTAATATTTCAAAGTTGGATTTTTCTTTTCTTTCAAAATTATCATCTTTTAAGTTGTCAACCATATTTTTAGCACTAAATTAAAAAAGGGAGCCTTGGAGCAACGGTAAAGTTGTCATCATGTGATCTGAAGGTCACGGATCCGAGTCGTGGAACTTACATAAAAAATAGGATAAGACTACATATATTAGACCGAAGTGATCTAGCTCTTTTTCGGACTAACATATACAAGAGTTTTGTAGCACCGGACTGTTTGTTTTTTCCTTTTAGCACTAAGTTAACAATTCTTGTGCTATTATGTTTATCTTTAAAAAAATATATTGATTTAAGTGTGGCCCATCATAAGACAAATGAAAGAGATGGAGAGGGTCCAAATTTTGGAAACTTCGAGTGAGACACATGTCAAGGTTTGATTGGTCCACTCCAAACCAAAATCTAATGTAGATGAGGTACATGTTGTCAAGCAACCATCTCATTTGGGGATGTGCCCTAGATAATAAACATCACCATCACAAGAGCCATCCATTTCATACCCTAAACCAATATTTCCAATTTTGCAAAGAAAATGGAATGATTATTGTGATATGGATACATGTACAAATGACATATTTGCAAACCCACTTGTGTCTAGGGTTTCTATGGAGAGATCACCACCCACTTGTCCCTCAACTACTTCAACAAACTTGGTGATTTGATAATATAGTCAACAGTGGGGCAAAATACATGGTCATTGCCTTTATATCTTGAGACACTCACATGGATGTTGTCTTGCTAACTTGTTTCCAAAGGAGAAGGTCAATGCACCTTTGACAATGAATGGGTGGATTTCTTGCATGCTTTGTTGCTTACTTTGGACTTTTAGACACTCACATTAGATAATATTTTCTACACAAAAAAGTAATTTTTTTGTAAGAGGTTATTTTCACGACTCGAATCTGTGACTTTCAAATTATATGACGACAACTTTATTGTTACGCCAAAGCTTCCCTTTAAATATTAATTTAACATGACTTTAATAAAACTTAATCATGTAGAACAACTTATATATATTGATAAAGCACCAAAGATGTTGAGGGTGATGGTCTAGTTTCAAGATATCTTGATACTGATCAAAAAGTCCTAGTATCGAATTCGCACGTTTTTAATTAGAATCATTTAATTAGGAGGATGTGATTCATCCGTATGAGATTTTTAATCAATATCATGAGAGAATGACAAAAGAAAACATTAAATTATGTGGGTAAAATGGTTTTTATTTTGTCTTCTTGTTTGTATGATAGTCTTGTTAGAATGTGTAATTAACTCAACATGACTTAGATAAAACTTAACCATGTAGAACAACTTATATATATTGATAAAGCACCAAAGATGTGGAGGGTGATGGTCTAGTTTCAAGATATCTTGATTGATACGGATCAAAAAGTCTTATTATCGAATTCGCATGTTTTTAATTAGAATCATTTAATTAGGAGGATGTGATTCATCCGTATGAGATTTTTAATCAATATCATGAGAGAATGACAAAAGAAAACATTAAATTATGTGGGTAAAATGGTTTTTATTTTGTCTTCTTGTTTGTATGATAGTCTTGTTAGAATGTGTAATTACATGCATTCCTTGAAGATGAAATACTTGAAGGGCATATGTGTAATTATATAATTTTATAATAATATAATATTGAACATTAAAACATTATAAGGGAACACATGAAAATTTGGTTCTGTTAATTTTACTTGAGAAAAAGTGGTAAACAAAAAATTATTTGTATTTTTAAATAGTTAAATTTTAATGTTTATGGATAATAGTATTTTACTACATAAAACAATGAGCAAAAGGAAAATAAAATTGCAATTTGACTTCACAATCATCTGATTCAACAATCAATGCCATTGAAAGTACGTAAAAAATTTATATAAATCAAGAAGGACTAAATGATGGAAGTAAGGATTCCATGTGTTGGAAGTCAAGGAAAAAGTTTGAAATATTGATGATGAGAATGAAGAAAATTTTCTTCATAATGCTATTAATTTCTATTTGGAAGACTTTGATTTTGATGCCAAGATGCATGTTATTTATGGATGTATGTATAAAAGTCATTAGTAAAGTTACTTATAACCAAAGGCCTCTTGGCCGAGCGACATAGGTCCCTTGCGTATGGGATGAAAATTCATGTTCGAATCCCCGTTGCGTAAGGTGAGGATACAGGGCATGAGTTACCTAGTGGGTTGCCCACATACGCATGTGAGTCTTCTCCGTGTGAGCTCGAGTAGTCATGGGCATTAAAATAAGTGTGTGAATCTTTCGGGCAGTAAAATAAGTTGCGCTATGTGAAAAAAAAAATTACTTATATATACATTAAATTATTATTGTATTTGTGAAAAATTAGTACAGTGTGTTTTGGTAGACATGTTGAATTATTATTTTATATATTTTAGATAATATTATTTGAGTGTTCTATATATATATATATATATATATATATATATATATATATATATATATAGGGCTGATACTATGCGGCCGGTTTAAATCATTGTGCAAGTGTGGTCACCTCGTTTTGGCCAACTTTCACAGTGTTTTGAGAAAATCCAACCGTATGGATGGAAAGAAAATCGAAAAATAAGCTAGCATGTCAATTTTCATACAATTTGAGAACTTGTAGGGTCTTCATCTTAAAGGGTGAAATTTACCTTACTTGTGTGTGTGGGGTGTTTAGTGTTTTATAAATATAATTCATTTCATTCTCATTAAACTTTTAAGATTTTATATTATCAATAGGTAATTATGGTGTATTTAAAAAAAAAAGATATTAGAGTTAATAGATTATTACTTAATCTTTCTCCGATGTACAAAACCTTGTTCTTATATATATCTTGTTCTTATATATATCATTTTATTATTATTTTTTGGTATATATAAACCTTTAAATGTCAAAAGGAGTACTAATAATTTGTCCTAGAAGACACAATATTGATCTTAATTTCTTGTTGAACCAGAACTAGTATAAAATCATTCAATATTCAATGACCACAATGCCATCAGGACTACGTCCCTCATCTAGACAGAATTATTCAAAGAACCTAAATGAATATTAAAACAAAGCGTTCCGAAAGGGTTGAAACTTGGTTTCACTAGCTATACTTGAAGCATATAGATATTAAAAAAAAAAAAAAATGTTTCTATGAAACTAATCTAACATGCATATTTACTATCTTGATTTGATGTAGTGCATATTATCAAGAAATAAAAGCTACAAGACAATGCAAACCATCATCAAATGAAGCCACGCCTTCATTAGGGAAGAGCAAGAATATAGGCCCCTAGGGAAAGGACTTTCACGGGACTAGGAATAGGCATGCTAAGACCAAACAGTTACACGGCCCCTAATTATAATATAAAATCCTGATGTAACCATTTTATTACTTTTCATGTAATTTTCACTTCAATTATAAATCCTTTAATAAATTAATGAATACAATTTATCCACTTTTCTCTCTCTATATATATATTTATATATGGTAGTGATACAATCAGGTCGGCCGCAAGTGCGATCGCTATATATATAATATGTTATATTAACTATATATATCCATATCTATTTATGTATATATTTTTATAATTATTATATATATATTATAATATATATATATATATATATATATATATATATATATAGTGCAATTCTCGGACCTTAGTATATATAGTGCAATTCTCGGATCTTAGTATTCATATTCCAAACATTCTCATTAGTCCCATATATATGGCATGAAAACCATAATCCAAGCACCACTTTCATGAATTATTTAAGCTTGAATTTATTATAACTTTTAAGGAAGAGAGGACTTGGTAGCCAATATCAAGGATTAGTTAGAAACTTAATTATGAATTAATTTGGCTAAGTCTTGATATTAATCCTAGTTCAACCAATCATCAAATATTCTTTTTCTCTTTTTCTTTTTTTTTGGGTTATATACATAACCATCAATAATATGTAATTTTATTTATCACTCTAAAATCAAGATTCTTGACATTGTCTATACACATCTTAAATTTATAAGTGTACATAATTATTAATTCAAAAAAATTCTTAAGTGTGTTTAAATTTATAATCATTGAACTAGTTTAAAAAATAGAGATTGATTTTAGATATGTTTGGATTAATGGAAAACAGAGGAAAAGAAGAGAAAGAAAGTTGTTTTCTTGTATTTGGTAATTCCATGCAAAAATTAAAACAGAAAAGCAAATGAAAGGTAATATGTTTTAAACTCCATCTTTTTTTTTTATATTTTTTCCCCTTTTTATTTCTTCTTTCTATTTTCCCTTACTCTAAATACTAAAAGATTCTTTCACCTCTGTTTATTATTTCTCATTTAAATGAGCATCAAATTTACACATGTTACCAACTTCATGTTTCACTGAAGCTCTCACTCACATAACTTTTGTTCTCTAAAAAACTTTTTTCACCATCTCCATATGCACATGATCACCATGCACCACCTATTTCCTCTCAATCAGTTAAACCACACAAAACAAACACTTCAACTACACTCTCTCAAACCTCTCTATAAAACCAAAACCACCACCCAAGAGTACTCCTCAAGCATCAAACTTTCAAGTTTCAACTACTATACTACTTTGAAGCTAGCCATGAAGAGTGTTTGCTTGATGATCATACTCCTGATCACAACTGTGGCAGCCTTGCAGGAGGAGGCTGATGTGCAAGATATCGGCGAGACGAGGGCGATACCGGCTAATGTGATTGAAAGGACTGGTGGCATAAGGAAGGTGGTTGAAGGTGTTCACAATGGGAAGGAGAAGAAGAGGATGGGAGTGGAGAAAAGTACTTGGAATGAAGAAAGGATGAATAATGCTGGTGATGATCAGGAGAAGGTGCTGGAGAGTTGCATGAGCCAAGAGCATAATTGTGAGAAGAAGAGGGCTGCATGCATTAAGTCATGCATCCATGAACATGGAGGAGTACTACTGGAGAAGGAGAATGTTGCAGCAGCTAAGTGCAGCTTCAAGTGCAAGAAGTGTGCTCCAAATTGTTGAGGGATTTCATGTTTCATGTTAGTTCTTGTTGTTGTTGTTCTTGTTGTTCTTGATGTTGGTGTTGTTCTTGGTGGTTATGTGTTTTTCTTGTTTTTAGTTGTGTGGTCAAGTGATGGTGCTGGTCAAATAAGAAGTGTGTTTTAATTTCTCAGTAATAAAAGTAGTGTGTCTGTGTCTGGTTTTCTCAGTAATAAAATGATTTTCTGATAATTTTTCCCTTTTTTTTTGTGTTGTTGTTATGCTTTTATGTTATCATTCTTCTGATTTTCACACTGATTTTTGAACAAGTTTTGTTTTTAATTTTCTTTATTTGTGAGAAGATTTCATGAACCAGGGAATAGATGTGAAATGTTTATTCTTCATCTTTTTTTTTTCTTAGTGTAATTTGATTTGATTAGATTTTTTTAATATTGAGAATTTTCAGATTAGGGTTTGCTAATTTTCCAGAGAGGAGTGGCAAGAAACTTGTATAGATTTAAATAATACAAGTGCTGCCATGATACCATATGGATAGAAATCTGGGAAGCATTCAATGAGATAAATAACATACATCCACATTAACATTCTACAGCAAAAAATTTAATTAGAATGAATCCTATGTATACAAGAACAAATTTTAGCTTGATATATAGATCAGCAGATAAATATAAGTGAAACATTTTGGCTAAAAATCTGTGAGTAAAAATTGAACAAGTGCTAATAATGTGATTTATCTGATGACAATTTCTATAAAAACTTGATTATATGTGATCTCTTCTGGCCAAAATCTCATGACTAAGCAACATCATGAGCACTGTACAACCACCCGGGTGAATGGGATTATCGAATCCGAAGGGAAGAGTTGATGGAAGTGATCAAGAAAGCATGCGGTTCTTGTTTGTGTATTTCTCCGTGTTAGACATCAATCTTGCAATCAGGACAACAGTTGGCGCATGCATCCATGGTCCCGATTTCATATGAATGTGCATGAAGATGCTTGTCGTGCCTGCATGATTTAACAAACCAATCAGAAATGAAAGTAGAGATATCGAGGAACAGATGCATTGATGAAATATTGTGAATAACCATGAAGCCGCTGAAAGTCATAGTTATCAGAATGAACAATTAATCGTAATGCTTTTCTCTAAAATTGCAACGGTTTAGGTTGACAAATTCTCATCATCCGAATTCTTTCTTGTTAGATGATCAAAAGGATCTGTCCATTTCTCGTCTTCCCTCACAGCTTGATTCCAGCGTTCCTTGAATTTTTCCAGCTCTGCTGTTGATTGCCTTCTAACCTGTTAAAAAAATAGAAAGAAGCAAAATGAACTCATTCCAGTGGCATGACTGTCAAAGTAAATTGTACTTTGGGAATGAACCACGACAAAATATTCAACTCTACTTACTTGGGTTCTTAAATCCAGAGTTCTATGGTTGGATGTCTGAAATAAAGAGGAAGCAAATAGTTTGCATTAGTAACATAAGTTCAAGTTAAAGCTCTAAAATATATTTATAAAGCACACAAGGGAAAGACTTTGGTTAGAAGTACACAACTCCAAACAAAAGAAAAAATTAGTTGGCAGTGGCACAAACGATGAGAAAATATTTCCAAAACCCACAGGGAGACGTTCTTTCACTGAACAACAGACGAAAAAACTTCCTGTTAGAGGTACACAAATCATAGGACAGTGTCTCAATTTTCTCTGGTTTCACATCAGTTTCATGCAGATGAATGTTGTTCCCTATAATGAAACATATCACTGTTTCATAAACTGGACTTTTCACAGCTCTCAAGAAATTCAGATGGTTTTCAGTTGCAACTAGGAAATTGATAACATTGATCTCTGTACCCATCTATTGATGTTAGCTCTCTAGCAAGATCTCAAATTTCAAAAGTTGTCATGCCCAAAGAATTCAGCACATGTTTTATACGGGCTGATGCCAAATTGATGCCTAGATATAGTTTACATTCATGTCATCTTTAGAGCTTATTTGGTTCAAGATTCTGCTTCATTACAAAAATCATTATTTTGGTAATAACTTGTGTTATGATGGTTGATGATGATTAGAATTATTAGATGAATCATCCATTCCAAATATTTTTAAAGGTGCATAAATCACAATTGAGGGGGAAAAACAGCATTTGCTTATGATTTGGTACCGATTTAGTGGAAGCACCTCCCAAAGATGGTATTCCTTTGTGAACAATAAACTCACTGTCAATCACTCCGACCTTCTCAGTTCGGTCACCCTGAATTCATTCAGACAAATACATTTCTCTCATTAGGTTAGAGTCTAAAATAATAAACCACTAAAAGAAAGAGTTCCTTCAGTGATTCCACCTAGGAAGGACCGACAAATATTGATAACCATTAAATATTAATACTCACCTGAGCACAATATCCAAGCTTCATGTCCAACCCCCATCCATGAATCAAATCATTCTGAATAAGAAATAAAGAGAAGGTACATTTGAAAACAATAGATTGTAATATATTAGAATAGTAGAATAGTAAATAATAGTCAAGATAAGCAAAAGTCTTGAGACTCTCAGTGTAAGGGACATAGTTCTTTTGCTTGAAAGTATTTAACAACTTATAGAAAACACAAGAACCTTTATAATCCTTCCTAGAAAATTATCTATGCATCCTGTTGCACGTTCGACAGAAGGTGCATGTTGCACCAATTGAAGATAAAATAAGAAAATGGCGTTTAAGATGGTTTGGACACGTGTGTCGTAGACCGCTAATTGGCCCGGTTCGAAAATGTGATAGTTTGGTAATAGAAGGTAAAAAGAGGGGCAGAGGTAGACCGAGGATTACATGGAGAGAGATAGTGTCTAAGGACCTATATTTATTAGATGTTGATCCGGATCTTGTCTTTGACAGAACTACATGGAGACAGAGAATTCATATAGCCGACCCCATCTAGTATGGTATTAAGGCTTAGTAGTTGTTGTTGTTGTTGTATCCTGTTACACGTAATGAACTACTGATCACTCAATAAACGATCAAGTACTACAAGCAACCAGCTTGCTAACTAAAAGAGCCAAGTAAGCCATACTATTTAACTTAGAGATAACCCAAATAGCAGCAGTGTACAGCAAACAATAGAATAATAGCCAGAAACACCTAATTGAGACATCTTTGAAACAGAAAGTCAATCGACAACCTGAAACCCAGGTTGGCTTTTAACTTAACCACAGGTATAAAATGCTATTTTCCCTCTCAATGCATGCAATAGTAGTAAGAGCATCCTTCCTGACCAATTCAATAAATGGTTGATTATCAAAAGCATCTGTTCGACTATGATTAAGAATAGCCAGCATACAGCTGCCACCTCGAGATATGCTTCAATGTTGATAACCTTGCTAATATGTTTAAGGCAAAATACAGGAATTATATGCACATAACAAGCATACATGAGAAATAGTTGGAACAGGAATGCTTCCAAAAATTGGTGGGAATGAAGGTTTGACATAAAACAAACGATCCCTACTTCTAGGTATATATTCACTGCTCAGAAGTACAGCACATGAAAGAAACAATCAATGAGATGAGAATCACAAAAAAAAAAAAAAAAATTGTTAAAAGACAAAATTATCAAGTAGGTGTATGATCCTGAGATTGCACCTGAATCAGATGCCACACACACCGCCATGCAGCACGAGAAAACACAGGTGCCATCCCTTCAACCCACCTGGTATGTTAAAAAATTTAGAAGACTGACTCTAGCTAAAATTGTGAATTATCACTTGAAGAAACTACAATTAAAGAAAGAAAAATAAACACACTCACAATAACAAATGAGACCATGCAAATCCTCCAAAACAACAGAAAAAAATGCATGTGTTTTTCATATACAAGACCAAAATATCAAGGAACAGATTGTGAGTTTGACAAGAATTTAAGCCCTATGTTGGTCGATACTATCCAAAAGGAACAAAACTGGAAGACTCACCCTGTGCATGGGGGTCCTTTGCTTTCATCAGAACAATTCAGACTCCCACGAAAATCATATACTCGCCTATGAAACAAGAAAAGAAGATTGTGAAGTTTCGGCCATATATTGACAGCTGAAGGATAAAATTTGTGAAACGAGAAGTTTTTCACCAAAAAATAAAAATTTGCTTTACCTATGGACCTTCTTCATTTTGTTTCGAACAGTAATACGGTGGTGTATGTCAGAAGATTGCTCAGGGTCTAGAGCCGGTTGTGATATCTCTAATCCTTCAGAGATCATTATTTTTAAATACCTGAATATATAATCTTCGGAATTACAAAAATTGACAGATCCTTTGAGATATCTGTGATAACACTGCATATAGCAAAACATACTACAAGTAACAAGAGCTAAGCGTCACAATGAAATTTCAACATTTAATACCTAGTTAACTTAAACAGTGATTTGCGATCCAACTTCGATTTAGAGTATGCAAGTTATGATTTTTATGACTTTTATCTCAGAAACTACCTTCCAGGATGAAAATTCTCCACACCCAAATCTTCATCCCATAAAAATATATAATCATAGATGCGCACAACATCTGGATGTAAAAAACGTTTTGCAAACCACCTGCAACGAATAAACAAGACAAAAATCAGCCATCATACATCAAATGTACCACAGCATGGGACAAGCTTAAATAGCAACACAAATAGATTCTTGCGCTAAAAAAGAAAAGGAGAAAATTTGTGCCAAGCTTGTTATTCATAAACAAAAAAAAAAGGAAAAAAAAAAGACAAACATCCTAGTGCATTCCATGTTCTTGAGTGAAGTTTCGTAGCTTTAGCAGCATAAATGAGAATAAGGATTGCAACCATAAAGGAGGAAATCGTACCACTTTGTTTGGTTACGAGCAAGTATGTGTATTGCCTTGTTACTCCACTCCAGGTCATGCCACCCATCCACATTGCCATCATAATGGAAAAGTGTAACAGAGATATTTTCAAGAATAAACTGAGCTAAAAACAAGTAGGACAACTCATTAGCACTGCATGCAATGAAGAAAGTCAACTGAAACATGCATCAACTAATTAACAAAAAAAAATTTGCTAATGCCTTCAAATGTACCTTACTAACTATAGTATCTACGTTCTGCTTTTGTGAAATACCAACAGCCATTGCCAGGAGAGCGGAGTAATTCCGATCACTACCCTGCAAAGTAGAACTATTATCACTAGGAATAACTGCAGTCTTACCAGCAACTAAGACCAAAGAAATCATTGGACATGGCTTTTGAAACAGTTAAAAAAATACATTTTTTTTCCTTTCTTAGAAGTAACTCATCAGGCATTCAAACTGTTACACATCTATCAACAATTTCCATACCATAATTTTGCATACACAAATCCTACAAAAATTATAGACACATGAAGCAATCAAATCAACTCCACACCTAAGAAATTACTATTAATATAACCTAATTGCAAAATATAATGCATTATGGAACATGGGAACAAACGAGATCAACAGGTAGAACCAAAGCCAGTGACAGAGCTGCTACCTCTACCCTGGAATCCTCCCACAGCGGCTTCATCTCCAAGTCCGAGGTCGACTCTATTATCCCTCTCGGCAACCGCATAATCTGATCATTCAACTTCTCCTGAGAAACAAAACACCGAAAACCCCGATCAAGCTCTCCCTACAAAACATCATCTAAACCAATCAACGAATACCTGTCCTGATTCGAAGAATGGCCGGTGCCCCGCCTCCATCTGATCACCATTTCGAGAAAAACACGTCATTTGGAGAGAAACTAAAGAAAATGCGAAAGAAGGAGAAGAGATGGACCTTGATGTGCTCGAACCGGATCCTGGTGATGACGATGATGGCGAGGCCGGTGAAGAGCGTGAGCAGGCCGAAGGGCAAGCCTCGCTTCATGGCGGCAGTTCCCGCCCCGGAGTTCTAGGGTTCTTCTTCTTTTTCTTTGCTTTTTTTTTCTCTCTCTCTATTTTGTCTTTTCTTTTTCGTTCTTTTGTTTTGATTCGAGGAGGGAGAGGGGACGAGATCGGGGCGGAGAGGGAGAGGGAACCAGTTTACGAGGTGTGGTGATTCACAGGAAATACGAGCTATATACGAATGGTATAATGACACGTCATCATTGATTCTAGAATATATATATATATATATAGTATTATTTGAATCAATTAAATGGTTTTTGAAAGAAAAATAAAAAATAGAAAGTTATTAGAAAAAAATGTGTTAAATGACCCCGTAACTATGTTAATTTTTATTTTTATTTTTAAAAAATAATAATTCTATCATCTTGATTTAAAAATATCCATATATTAAAAATATGAAGTCTTTCAATGAGTAATTCATCTCATTTTAAAAAATTTGAATAGGTAAATAACTATTCATCTCTCAATAGTAAACTTATTCCCAGGTCCCTGACACTATTCACTTCATCCCCCTAGGGTCCTTGGGTACAATGGGTATTGGGTAGGGACAGTGTGAATAGGGTTTTGGGTGAGTGGGTTCAAAAGGTAAATAGTGCATGAATAGTGTAAAGACCTATAAATAATTTGCTCAAAATTGAAACGTTAGGTACTCATATTAAAAATAAATATAATAATTTTAAAAAAATTAAAAATAATTTTAAAAATTGAAAAATGAACTAACAAGTCATTCTAATAACTAACCTTTAAATTTTAAAGATTTTTAAAAGTAAATGCTTTAGGTATAATTTTTAATTTGAGGACTTAACTTTAGTTAATATTTTTAAAATTAAAAGTGATAGAATTAGTTATAATAACTAAAATTTCACGTTTTCATATTTTTAATATTAATTTAATATGAGTATGTTTATATTTAAATTGAATATTTATTTAAAAAAGATCACCAACATTTCTTTTTTATTTCATTTAAAAAAATAAAGAGACAAACATTAACAGCTGAATTTTATGACATTATTATTATAAATTGTTGGTTTTAATATATATTATGAATTAAAAGCTAATAAATAATAGATAAAAAGATATAATAGAAGAGTATAAAATTATAGAAAACATTGTGGGTGTCAAATAAGGGTTGGAACCTGGCTTTTTTGGCCATCACTTGAAGCATATATCTGCATATGAGTGGAAATGAATAGGAGATGTTTCCATAACAACCATTGTGTTTTCACGAAATTAATCATGATATACTAATTTTTTTTACTATCTTGATTTGATGCAACATATATTATCAAGAAATAACAATTACAAGTGATGCAAACCATCATGAAATGAAGCCTCACCTTTACTAGGAAGGAGCATGAATAAAGGCCCCCGAATCGGAAGTCATGCTATGACCAAACAGGTACATGGCCCCTATTTGCAATATAAAGATCAGATGTAACCATTGTATCACTTTTTGTAAAATTTTCTGTTCAACCATGAACCATTTAATATTTTAATAAATATGATTTACCCATTCTTATAAAAGAACAAAAAAAAGCTGTTGATGATGAGTCCATGCAATAAATTATTGAAAATGAAGGACATTTGATTCATTCACATGAATATGGATTGAACATGAAGGACATAAAAGACCAATTTTGTGGGTCAGAGTTTATGATCTTTTGGACTTCATAATTTGAGAGCTCCTAAAAGTAGAACTTTATGTTTGGTGATTTCCAAACATGAATGCCTTTTTATCACTTTTGACAACATTGCCTTTTATTTTTTATTTTAGATATCTCATTTTTCTATTATTATAAATTTATTTATTTATTTTATTTTGATAAATATGGATAACCTCAACTCTCGAGAAGTGTCATAGAGTGGGGGCAATTTTTCATATGAAAGTTTATATTATTATAAATTTATTAAATTTTAATTTTGAGAATTTTATTTCCAAATAATGAAAAAATTAACATTAGGTTTTTTTTTTTTTGCTTGGGTACCCCATAGAAACTCAGAATTGTTTAAATGCCTCTATAAAAATAATAGTTGCTACACTAAATTTGAACTATAATTAAAACTCACAATTCTAATAAAAGCTAATTTTAATTAGCAACAAAGTATATAAGCAATAAAACATGTTTTGTGGGGGGTATATAAGTAAATATTATTTTTACAACGTTATTTACGTAAATACATACTTTTCTAGAGGCATACGAACAAATTTTGTTTAATATTAAGAACTAATTAGAATCTTTAGAAACCACATGAAATACTTGTCAATACATGAACTAATCAATTGATCATTTAAATCATTTTAGAATTATACAAAATTAATTATATATTTATCACTCTTAAAATTAACAACTAATCAAATCAAAATTTACACAATTTAAAACTTTAAGTCATGTGGAAATAAAATTCGAATAGAATTATTTCTTTTATTATTTTTAAAATGAAAAATAAGCATAATTTCTTTATTTAAATATACGTTTAATATCTGTAAATAGTAATTATTAAAAAATAATCCGCATTGCATTATAAAAATCAATATTACGTAATTTTCAATTTAACAACAGTTTGAGTTAAATACTGAGGACTAAATTAGAAATTTTACAAGGGTGTATATGCAAAATCATTTTGCGAATTATTTCACGCCCCGCGATAATTTGAAAAACCCTAGCAAAACTCTCCACTCCGTCCCGCTGCCGGCGCGATCTAGTAGGGTTAGGGTTCCGGTGACCGCCATCAATGAGGGTGAAGAAGCAGAAGAGGCACCGCAAGGCGGTGAGGTTCTACTCGGCGTGCTTCGGATTCCGTGAGCCCTACAAGGTCCTCTGCGACGGTACGTTCGTTCACCACCTTCTCCTTCATGGTCTCATACCGGCGGACAATGTCCTTCATCGCCTCCTCGGCGCGCGGGTGCTTCTCTTCTCGTCTCGTTGTGTCATCGCCGAGCTCCAAGCCCTCGGTGACTCCCACTCCGACGCCCTTAATGCCGCCCGCCAGCTTGTCACCGCAAGGTTAGCACTTCATCGGATTCCTCTTTGGTCTCATGCTTTGGTTGTCTTGATAGGATTAGGGCTTATGTTATGCTGATTTGTTGTTTCAGATGCGATCATGAGAAGAGAGTGAGCGCCACAGCGTGCATAGAGTCGATCATTGGAGATTCCAACCCTGAGCACTTCTTTGTTGCCACACAGGATGGTGATCTTCGGAGAAAGTTTCAAAAGGTCGTGAATTTACTTTACTTTGATTAATTTGTGCTATTAAATTGTTTTTTACTTCTTATCTTGCTAAGGATTTAGAGATGTAGAAAGCTCAACGAAAACTCAACGCCATGATCATTGTTGCTGTTCTTGTGTTTGACTGAAGGTTTGCATGATGTTTTCTTGTTTATCTTGGTTCCCAAACAATAGGGACAAGATTGAGATTGTTATTGGAGTGTGTTATGGGGGACATGTTTCAATTGTTTGATGGCATCTTGGCAGAGTATGATGTTAGGTGAATCATTATTGGTTAAAACAAAATTCAAGCTTTTTATGCTTCATGATTCAATCCTGTATTCTGCATATGCATACCTTCACCTCATTTTCAGACAGGTGCCCGATGACTCATCTCTGACAAAATTCACAGTTTTTAACAGAGCATTGCTTGAATAGCTTCTGCTGTAATTGCAGCATGTACTTTGTGCATATCATGAATCTGCCGCAATATTCATGTTGGATTTCAGTTAATGCATTTAATGTGAGGCACTGGCACTTACAGGCATCTCAGGTCTAAAATTTGTTGATGCACAAATGTTTCTAATGCTTCATTTTCTCTGTTGGAGTGGGTTGTAGAATTCAGAGTGTTGTAGTGGCCAGTGTGTTTGCACTTTTTGTTTATGAAAATAGAATAAATCTTATATCAAAGTTTCAGTGATTTTTAAAATCCTCATCCATGTTTTTTTTTTTTTTTTTTTTTGTTTGCAGATTCCTGGTGTTCCTGTCATATATGGTCTCAAAAACTCATTATTTATTGACCAGCCCTCAGCTCATCAACGTGAATTTGTCAAATCTACTGAAGAGAGACGCCTGTGTGTAAGTGAACCAGAATATCATAAGTTATATAAGAAGGAATCAAGAGGTGGATTGGAGTCCCAGACGACAGATTTAGCATCATTTCATGTTGGTTCTACACATGACATTTCCGCTTCAGATCATATGGGGAATTCGATTAGCAGGGGACACATGCTTGGAGTGGCTGAGAAAACTAAATTTAAAAGAAAGAAAGCAAAGGTTAGCTATTCTTATGGGAAAATACTCAACTTTCTTGGAGTTTATATAATTCCCTGGACTTTTGTGCTGTTTCGCATTCTTTAAATATAAATGATTTATTAGTCTGTAGAAGTATCATTTTTTCAATTAATCTCTGTAAACATTTAAATTGCTATTATTCAAGTTGAATGGTATATGTTACTAGAGGTCTGGATGCCACTCCCACAGAATTCTAGGAGTACAAGAAAAGAATAGAAAAGCATCTCTTATCATTGAACATGCAAGAAAATGTAGGACCATGTGATAGGAGACACGAGATGAGGTAAATATTTGATTTGATGTGGGTTGTGGAAAATTTGATAAATTCCATCATTGGAAACCCGATATCATCAACTGCCATTTGGAATTATAGTTATCAATTATCTGTATTTATAAGGAGGCCATATAAGCCAATGCACCCTCACTAGGATAATTTGGTTGTTGATTATTCAGTAGTCTTTGGTCTTCTGAATGATTTGAAGAATCTTTAAATTGATTGTTATGAATTGCAAGTCATCTTGGTTATCGTATTCTTGAAAAGATCCACGTTTTCACGTAATGGAACTGTTCCTTTTCAGGGCCCAAACCCACTCTCATGCATGAAAAAGAAAAAGAAAGAAGGCTCCTCAAGTGCAGTTAATCAGGTAAATTTGTTGTCTCATTCTATTTTCTGTCCTTTGGTTTATCTGGACCAAATCATGTTTATATGTGAACAACGTAAACACTGTTTAACTTGTTTAATCTGATAGAATATCTAGGACCTCATTTTGATCTTTAAGAGGGCAACAAAGAAAATTTATATAATGAATGCAAAGTCATGAATGAAAACAAATTTCTAAATTAAAATGGCAACTTAAACAGGAAATCTACCGGTTTAATTGTTCCCGTGCATATTGTCTTTGTTCTTCAGTATCTTGCCCCTTGAGTTTCTACTTTCTTATTGCCCTAAGATAAACGTCTCCCTTGTTTTATGTTCTTTCCTCTATTTTTTTTTTTTTTTTCATTTTGATACCAACAACGATGGTCAGATATCTGCAATCTGGTTACTCATTTCTGTAAAGCATTATTGCACTCTAGTGTCAACTTATATGGGAATATCATGCAGGTTGAAAAAACAGATAGTAATACCAAGAGAAAGAGGATTCGAAAATGCAATAGAACTCACAAGGAGAGCAACACTTCAGAATTGGCAAGCTGAAGCAGCAGACCAATGCCATGGAGGGGCCAGACTTCTTTGCTGCTTAAATAGAGGAGAGAAACAAGTACCAGGTTTTGGAAAACGGCATTTTTGAGCTCAATTGTATAAAATATCATAAATTTTCTCTGATACCACTTTACATTTACCATTCACCTTGTCACCCTATCACTTTGGTCTTTCTGATCTTTCAAGCCCTAAAGCACAACAAAAATGTAACTGAAAACTGAAACTGTTTCAGAAATCCGAAAGCATTTTCAAACTGTTTATGCATAAATTAGCAGGTTGTACACTGCAACTTCCAGTTGGTCTTGGCCATTTTTGTATGCATTTTTAATTGTTAGAGCCTGCTGTGGATGTACAGCTCTTCAGATCCCTGTATGAATTCAAGCTTTTTATGAACTATTCTTATTCAATCTTCTCCTTTTCTTCATTTTAACCTTCTCTATTAAATTACTTTCAAACTTGCACATATATGAGAATTCAATCCCAGAAAGAAACACTTATACAGATGTTGGCCAAAAATACTTTACCACTCTGCAAAACATAGTCAGCATTTACAGTAAAACCATCTGTATTACTGAAGTTGAATGTGCCTTGAAGCCAGTTATTTCAAAGGACAACATGAAAATCTCTCAAACAGGGTTAGCATTTCAATTGCCCGGGAAATCTCGGTCACAATGGCAGGGCTTTTCTTTCCTGTTTCCATGCCAGGGGGAGTCTTGGAGTGAAACAACTCACTCGCCGTGGCTTCAGTTCACTAGTCACGCATAGTTGACCGGGTTAGCATGTACAAGCTAAATTACTCAGAAGCAGCTTCAACATCCATGAGTTTAGGTTCCCAATACTTAGCATGAGTTTGTGTATAGTTAGTCCCTCATAGCACTTCCTGAAGACCAAGCTTCAACTCCTGTGCAGTCTTTGCGATAGATCCTCCTCTTCTATTATAAATGAACAGATAGCAAGTAAATACAGGTTCAGATAAAATGCCCACTGTGGTGTTTGAAGTTGAATTCGGATTATAACTGGAAGGTTGAATCACAATTTCAACCTTACCTTGTGAGAGAAGGGAGAAACCGCTTGACTTTTTCCAGCTCAATAAAACAGAGATTGCAACGCTCGAGCCTGGACAACATGAATGCAAATGAGATATCAATTGATTAAAATTAGACAAGCAAAATTTATGGTCCAAGAGAGAGAAGGAAACACACACACCTCTGCTCAGCTTGAAGGTCTACACCAACAGATGGACCAGCAGATAAGGTTGAATGGATCACAGGACCAAAGATTTTGACAAGTTTCAGCAGCATGTCCAAGGAAACCCCTAAATGCCTGGACATCAAGATGGTAAGCAATAGACATGCGAGTTACCTCCAATCCATTAGATAACAGCAGCAGAAGAAGTTAGCTACTATTAAGACAAGGGTAACATAATTTATCAAATAAGTTTTATCCGATAGAAAGTAGTCAAAAGTTACCATTTCTGAGCCAGCGCTTAAAAGAAAAGGTAAAATCATAACAATAATAGTAAAAAGAAGTGTTTCATTAGACATTTTATCCTAATACTTTGTGAAAATAGTTTGAGATAAGAGGTCATGTGTAGGTAAAAATATGGAATTAAAAAGGCAGCCAAAATTCTAGCTGTTACCTAGAAAAATGAGGACCAAAGATATAATTGGGCCAATTTGAAACACATTGTTATTGCTAGAACATGAAGGCAGAAAAAAAGAAAAAGAAAAACACAACCGAAGTTGTTTAAAACTTAATGCAGATTAAAGAAGATGGCAATAAAGATGGACTTGACTGATCTGAAATAAAATGGATCCATCCAGTTTGCAAAGAAAAATGCAGGAACAATATGAAGCCGAAACCAACACTATCTTGAGGTTTGTTTTGAAGAAAAGGTGACACATGTATTTCAAAGAAGAAAGTGTATATGCAAAGAGCATGCTCTAGACATACCTATCCATCTTACTCTCCAGAAGGCTTGTGAGTAGTGGAAGCAGACAAGTGCATAAATCCAGAGTAATAATATCGACTTTGGCCATCAAAACATTTATTACATCAGCAGAGACCTGCGTTGAAGGTTATGATCATAAAAAACAAGCTCCTTATTGACCAACAGAAAGCTCCATGTGATACTTACAGCATGATCAGACATCTTCTCCATTGCATTGATTACTCCTCTAATGTCATTTCTTTCCCATAGCCGGTGAACTACCTGTAGTCACAAATTTTTATATGAAACTGCATCTTAGACTACAGGCTGCAGGTAATAAAAATAGAAAATGATTGATAAATAATGGCAGAGAAGTATAATGGAAGCATCAAATACAGTAAGGCAAGTCATGAAAGATCAGGTTGTAATACCAAGGGGTTGACATCTGTTTATATATATATGGTGGTGGTGGTGGTGAAAGTACAAAAATCCAGGTTCGAATAAATATAATGTTGTAAATAGGACAATTAGGAACATAGGAAGGAGATGAAACTAAGAATTTGATGAAAAAAGAATTAAAGACCTATATGGCAGATTCCACAAGAGAGCTAAAAGAATACACAGTACTAATTAATTATCACCATTAAAGGTAACAACGTACAGGAGATTGCTATGTTGGACTAAGCTTGCTGCATCATTCAACAGAACACTATACTCGGAGTTTTTGTTAAACAAACATAAATATTTAAACATAGTGATATAAGTGCCATCTTTATATTAACATGTCAAGATTGACTATGGTTCCCTAAAACTGTATACAGAATATTATAAATTCTCTGACAAAGGAAATAAACCCCTTACCCACAGAAACTGTTAGCTGTTATCAAAACCAAGCTGTGATTACTACAGTATATTTATAAGCAACTAAGATAAGTATACATCCTAAAGACAATAATTGCTTGAAGAATATGCCACTTGTTATTATTACAAATCTATTCAATGTAATTCAGGTATTTCTTCACCATGAAATCAGCCTTCCTCTTGTATCTTTTTTCTTGGGAAATTGGAGCCTAAGATGCCATAATCTCAAGCGGATTCATATGAATTTCCTCATCACTGCTTGCAATTTGAAATAAATTGGAGAAAGAAAGGAATATCGAATTTCTGGTCTCTGTTCTCCGTGGCTATACCCTGCTACTTGGATACAAAATACTAAGGAATAGTTCAAGAACAATTATAGCACGTTAAGATGGAGTATTAAGCAATTGGCTCATTCAGATTGGCCATAACCTTCGTGCAGAATACTAGAACTTAATTCTTTTGGCTTCATTACAGTTTTGGTAAATTTCTTAGGAAAGCAAAAAAAGATATTCGGTGAAGCAGAAAAATAAGCTATAGGTTGCATTCTGGATTGTTGTCAGGTAGCTTTTGTCCATAACCTTTTCTATGTATGAATTACTTTTGGCAACGTTTGGTAAACTTTTTAGCTGATTGTTACCAAACGTTACTAGAAACACCCGTTGATGAAATAAAAAACCTAAGATACCTCTCATCACTTAAAATATTTCATAAAAACAATAATCTATCCTATTTTATGAATTAAATCATATGCGAAAAAAATATTATATTTTACTGGTATCCTAATAACGATTTTTACATGTGACCACAAGGAAAATGGCTATTTGAATCCCGTCAATAACCTTCAAATTAGTACCTTTTCTTTTCTACAACCATATTATTAATCACTCAAGTTACATGGATTTAGACTATATTTTACTATTTGATTAGAATAGTATAGTAAATTCATCCCTTATTTAAGTAATATTACATTACTACCAGATTACCACAATTTCACACATTGTATGCAAGTCATTTGTATAAAGAAACCCATATTAACCTTTAA
The DNA here is from genome assembly GCA_026586065.1 of Dioscorea zingiberensis. Lineage (NCBI taxonomy): Eukaryota > Viridiplantae > Streptophyta > Magnoliopsida > Dioscoreales > Dioscoreaceae > Dioscorea > Dioscorea zingiberensis. Next base: position 39,628,830 of record CM048826.1, read on the forward strand.
AAAGTCAGTTAAAATACAAATATTAATATTTAAATTGCTTTTCATAAACATTTGCTGTAAAGGGAAGCCGGTGCTACAAAGCTCCCGCATGCGTGGGTCCGGGGAAGGGTTGGACCACTTGGGTCTATTGTGTATATATTAAAAAAATTTCGGATGAAGATTTGCAGTTCAGTTTTTTTCAGTCTCCTTTCCCCCCTTCTAAACCTTATTGAGTTTTGTGGCAAATTCAATAGGCAGAATTACCTGTAATTTTGTCAAGCGAGACTGTGCTGCATTTATGAATTGCTCATGTTGTTCTGTTAAATCAGCAATAGCATCCTCATCACTAGCAGACACTGTTTCCTTTTGGGTGGACACTGTGCGACCTCTCTGTTGAAATTTATAAAAAAGGATAAGCTTGCATTAGAGGAAAAATAGGAAAATTTAGATTTGGCAAATAACAAACTATAAAAAGCAGAATATTAGGAGTCCATAAATTAAGGTATTAAGCTTCTAGAAAACAATGATGAAAGAATAGTCTTTATTTATATACTCTTCAATTTTTTTACGGTTTAAGCTCCCCAACGGATAGCACAACCATACAGATGCACAGAGTCAAATCTCAATATTAACAGGACAAAACTTCCAGCAAATGACAGGAGTCAAAGAAATGAAGTACACCATTTATTATCATTATAGGAAAATTTCGAATTGAGAGACCCTACAAAATTGCATGTGATACAAATTTTCAGCAACATCTATGAATTATGTAATAGCATAACAGATATATAAAAGAAGATGTCAAAAGTGGAAGATGATTAATAACATTTATCACAGGAGAGGTAGTTTAAAAGGAACCATACCGAAGTGAATGTTATGTTGTTTTTAGAACCCATTGCATCAGAGGAATTGCTAGGAGTTGGGCCTTCATAGCTTGGAGAGTTTTCTCCAGTTTCCCAACTTGCAACAAGTGTGCGAGCTCTTCCTGAACAGAATGCAGAAAATCACAATACTACTTCCAGAGGACCAGAAAGATCATTTGACTGGAACCAGGAACATACCTCCTCTTGAAACCTCCACAGAACTCATATTTCTTGGCTTGTGCACTCTAACGTCAACTAAAACAGACAGCAAAAAGCATAATATATAATTGGCTTTCTTTTTTTAAACTAAGATACCTTAAAAGTGGTTGCATCAACAAAGGTTTCATTAATGTTTCAACTATGAAGCATGCACATATGCATACTAGTGTTTCAATGAATTAAATTACCAAGATTGATATCTACATGAATAGGAAGTGTAGTACACTAGTGCAAGCAAAAATCAGAATAAAAGCCACCTTTCTCCATCATTAACAACATGATGGGCTGAGAGAATTCATTGAAACGTGATCGGAAAGAAACTAGGTCATAATGATATAAATAAAGGTGGCATATTCTTCAGTATTGAATGCACCAGACAGATAACTTCAAAAGCATTAGTTATTATTGAAATATGCATTATACTTGTGCTTTTGTACTGAGTTTCCAAGACAATAAACATACAATTCTCATGGCGGTAGCTAGGACTTCGCTGCATCGGTAGATTCCCTTCTGCATTCCCAGCTCCAACACATCTAACATCAGCCAAATTTCTCTCAGTATGAGAGACTGGTTGATTTCCCATTTTCGCAGTAGAAATGGAATCTTGACTGCCAACTTCAATTTTTTTATTGCCAATTGAAACAGATGGAATAGAAACGTCTTCTCTAGAGGAATCATCTCGAGTATTAGATGACTTTCGAAAATCAGTCAGTTTCGACTGAACACTGTATACTGAAACTCGTCCTCCAGTGTCTTTTTTAGTATCAGTGGCTACTTCAGATCTAAAGCTGTTTCGGGGAACAATCACAGGTGTGACTTCAGATTTGTTAGAGCTTTGAAGATTGGCTATTCCATGATTTTTTGAGGAACTCCTTTTCAGTGTTGTACCAGCTGTTGCCGAATTAGTTGTCATTGTTCTTTGAGCAGTGCTTAATCCAATTCTTTGGGGAGTACCAGGTGCACTTCCAATAGCTCCATTTCAAAAGAATTAAATAAAAAATATTAGAACTTCGCTTTTCCATTTCAAGAACAGTAATACACAATAAAGGAAAACAGATAAATGTGACCCTACATTCTGTGGATTTTGTTTCTTTAGCTGCAGTTTCTGAATTTTGCAAAATTGACAACCTCCCCATATTAGCCTTCACAACACTCTCAGTTCGAACTGATGAATTACTAGAAGTCGATTTTGGTTCTGAATGACCATTTAATCTCACGGCATTTGCAATTGCATATGGCTCAACACGCTGTGACATAAAAGTGAATTAATTGTTAACCCCTTTACTCACTTTGACAGAAATGAATATTTGAGAATATGGAAGTCAGAACACACCGAGAGGTCTACAACCCATACACCAACACAACTTTGGTTATAAGAGCATCCGAGAAGCTTTCCCTCGTGAATGTTCAGATCTGACAATCTAGACCATCCAACATCTACAGTATCATGACACCTAACTGGTTCCCATGAGAAAACCTGGGTAATATGAAATCAAGCAAAAGGCCATGAACATTTCTCTTACAAATTGACATCCAAAGAACATAATGTTGGAAACATACCTTAAGGCTTTCATGCAGCCCACAGAGAAGAGTTCTACCATCAGGGTTGAAGGTCATAGAACGCACACCAGAAGTCTAGGGTACAAAGTAGAATAATGTTAAAAGGATTCAACCATAATTAAGGATTTTTTTTTTTTTTTTTTTTTGTGAAGAAATAAAGGTAGTCCTCATAGACAGGGCAATTGGTTTTAACTTTGATAATCAATTTCTATTGTTAACAATTTTAAAAAAGTGACTAGGGAATACAAAGAGGCATAATATGATTGAAGTGTTTTCCTGCTATTTCTAAAGTAGGATCTTTGAAAACAAACATGATTCCAAGAAAAGCGGAAATACAAGCAATCAATAGCAATGACAGAATGCCAAAACTAGAACCTGAAACATGTTAGATGTAAATAAATTTCACACAAGCTCTCATGTTAATAAGTTGATGCTCAAACATGTGCAAATTTTACGAACTCAACAAAAGGAACAATTTATAGTTTATTTCTGGAACGAGGGTTCTCAGCTCGATTTTGTAGGAAACAATTTTACATAATGAAAAAGGAACTACATAGTCATCAAGTTTTGGTGAAATGATGAAAGTCCAACTATGATGGGTGACATCAAGGATAAATTTTAAACCAATCTCTTGAAATTCATTGGTAGGAAATAAATACTGAGATTTGGTAGTTGCAGCAGATATAGTTATTGCATACACAGTGATAGACCTATCCACATCCTTGATATAATACTTCTGAAATTCACCAAGTTCATGGAATTTCCAAAGAAATTTTTGTGAAAGGAAAAAAGAAAAAGAAGCAAAACTATGAACTAAGCATGCTTATAATGATTCTTGAACCCATAAATGACTTCATTGCCTTTCAGACAGTTGTAAATAGATCTTTATATTTACAGCCACATTAACATTCCACATACATTGTACCATGCCTTGAGGAAAAAATGTGATATAGTAAACCACAAGTTCCTTAAAATCCTAGAATGTTTTTTCATAATCTGGGAAGAAAAAATCAGGTTAGCCCTAAACAGCTATAAGAGGTTCATATTTCTCAAAGGAAATACATGCAAAATTTAGAAATATGTGCACATAAATAGTGAATCTTTCATTGCTACCAATCGAAAATCCAATGTGTAACCCTTAAAGGTACACATACTTATGTTATATGGCTCAATATTAAGAAAATCACACCAACATACAGCTATACTAATTTAAGGCATTAGTATTAATAATACAATAATATTGATCATTGTTAAAGCAAAAGTTATAAGGATACCTCAGGTCCGGCAGATCCGATCAACTCAAAAGTTTCAAGGTCCCAGAACTTAACTGTCTTATCAGCAGAACCTGTGTCATACATTGGGAAAATAAAGGCAAGTATGAATACAATGTCTTTCTGCATAGATAAGCTGCATCACTCATAACTTAGGTTGTGAAAGAAGCATTAGATAGAATTGCTTGAATGTTATTATGTGACAAGAAGGTGCTTGCAGGTTAAAACAAGAGGATATAGTAGCATAATCAAGAATGTGATTTGTAGCAAAGCACTTCATAAATATATGGGGAGCATTTCCACCTGCTCTATGCAAAAGCTTTTTAAATACTACATATAAAACTGAATGCAAAATGATTCCGAATGGATTGATGAATAGGCTGAAATAACTCACCTGTCGCCAAAAGAAACTCATGAGGATGAAAATCTATGCATTGGATCTGACCCTCATGATACTTGAAATCATGTAGCAGCTTCCCAGCAGTAAGGTCCCAGAGCTGTCCTGCCAGAGAACTTCAGAAGAATTAATGGACACTGAATTGAAGGCAACCACATGATTGATAAGGAACTTTAAGTAGAGCTTAAACTATAAACTGATGATCACAGCCCAAAGGTCCCAAAGAGGTCCAGGCAAACAACTTCAGAAGAATTAGTGCATAGAGAAATAAAAGCAATCACATGATTGATGAAGTGAATTAAACAGATCCTACACTTTACCATGAAGAAGTGAATTAAACACAGTACCTTCAGGGAATTGTCTTCTCCACCAGAAACAACCCACCGCCCATCTGGTGTGAACCTGATGGCATTAACCCCTCTGGTATGACCTTTGTACGTATGAATGCATCCTTTTCTTCTGATATCCCAAATTTTCAGGTTTGTATCCAATGAGCCAGAAGCAAAGAACTCTCCAAATGGATGAAAATCAACGGACATACAATTGGACCGGTGACCCGTTAGAGTGCGAACAACTGCAACCAACAAAAGAAAAATAATTCAACTTAAAGAAAGCAGTTTCCTATTTCACTTTTTTATCTGAACAAACGTATACACATACTGAAGGATGAAAGAAAAGATCCCTACTCTTTGCCTCCTCTAAATCCCACAACTTTATAGTCCCACTGGCTGCACCAGCTGCAACCATTACTTCTGAAGAATCAAAACTAACTGATTCAACTGCACTTGTATGTCCAGATAAACTCTATATACCACAAAAACAAAACACAAGCACAATGAATCGAGGTCATGCTATCCAATACTAAAATGTAAATAAAACTTTAAACCTTCAAAGGTTTTTGAGCAAAAACCTACCAATAAAGCATTGGGCTTGCCAATGGCCCAAAGATTAACCTTGTGATCCTCTCCACCAGTAACAAGAACCCTCGAGGTTCTCCTCCCAATCTTGAGGCAATTGACATTGGATGAATGCGCCACAAACTCCTCTACGTTCAACTCCAGTCAAGGAATCCCAAAGCAAGCCAAAACCCCAAATGCTCAACTAGAAAAAGAAAAACTTTTCGCTTTCTAGAGGAACCAAAAAATCTCATCCGAAACCCAAAAACAAAGCCTCCTTCGATCAAAACACAAACAAACCCTAGAAGTAATCCAAGCAAAACTCAGATTAAAAAATAGTAATAATAATAAAGGATACGGAGCTTGTAAGCGCGCTTGCCGGTGGCCATGGAACTCGGCGCAAGGAAACAAACACAAAATCTTCTTCTCGGTGATAGAAAGAACTCCAAAACCCAAACCAAACTCGGCTCCTCTCATCTCAGATCAGCGCCATCCGGCCCAAAATGGATCTCAAGGAGCAAGCCCGGCATTTCTCTCTTCGAATATAGATGGTAAAGAAGAGAAAGGAGTTCAGAGAAGGATCAAGCTTCGATCTTTGATGGTGCCCCGAGTCCCAGCCACCATTGAAGAGATGAAGAGTAGAGAAAGGAGACAACTTTGGATTTGAGAAAGAGAGAGGGAGAGATAGAAGGACAAAGAGGGAGGAGGGAAGGCAGCTTTCTTGATTTCTTTCTTGGTGACAAGCTAGTAGTAGGCCTTCTTCTATATTCACACTCTGCTTTTTCTCTCTCTATAAATTTTTTTCTTTTTTTTTTGAGAATTTCCTTTTGTTTTTTTATTATTTGATTATAAATTATTTATATGAATGCAAGAAAGGAATATTTTTTTATTAATTAACAAGGAATTAATTACAGTGGATTCACTCTCAAACACATGCATAAACACACTCTCTAGGGTTTTGTATGAAATATGAAAATATTTTTAAAATATAAAATATATAATTGAAAATTAAAATCTAGGTTTAAAATTATTAAAAAATGTAATAAAATGTTAGTTTGCAAAAAAAAACCTCATAGATTTTTTATTTTTCTCTCTTTTTTTTAAAAAAATTAACTATAGGTCCCTAAAATAGTGTCCATGGTCCTTGGGTAAGTGTGTGAGTGGGGGTGTTAGTGTATAGTGGGAGGGGTCATGTTTACTGTTTTTAAGGTCCTATAGATAATTTTTTTTTTTATTCTCTTGATTTTTTTTGAATTAAATATGGTGCATTTATACCACTCTCTCTTTCAAGGTTACTGTTTTTGGACACTCTATTACCTTCTCTTTTAAGATATTTTTCAAATTCATTCACTTTTTATCTTATTGGGTTAAAATTTAAATTCATTCTATTTTAGTTTGATGTTTTTTATATCTTAGTTATTTATTTATTTATTTTAGAAATTACACCTTGAAAAGGGGAAAAGTCTATAACACTATCCGCGACTAGAAACCCACTATTAAATCAATACAAACTTAAAAAATTAAATTTTTTTACCAAGTAATTTTAAGACTTGTCCAATAATGTTTTGGATTGAAGGTAAATAAAGAAAATTATAGTCTCAATTATTATATCTTGATTTAAATCTAGCTTGAAATTAGCGTAATATTAGCAAATGACATGTTGCTCAGGACTTTCTAAAAAATAATAATTCAATAATGAAGGATAAACAATGGTTTTAAACATGTCATTTCAGTAGTTGTTATGATTTTTAAAATTAGAAAAAAAAAATCAAATTTCTAAAAAAAATAAAAAATATGAATCCAATTTTTTTGATTTTTTGTTTTAAAATTATCTATAACTAATTTACTCCCACTTAGTAATATAAATAGATAATATTCAAAATTACATGAAATCCAAATACCTTAATGTAGTCTTTAGTGTATGGACTAATGTGATTTTACGTACATACATGAAATCCTAGTTAACATGGCCTGCCATGCCTGCATTATTGTTAATCAAAATCATCAAAATGATGTTGGTGTTCTCTTATGTAATTATAGACATCATTAAGAGAGCATTGATGTTTTCTTCTCCACATCAAGTAAAAAGACAAAACTAAAATAAGGAACATATAATATTATTATTAGTACTTTGGTAACTTGTGTTTATGTTTGATGTTGATGAGAGGTAACAATTATGTTGATTAATATCATTTGTAAATTTGAACTATTTTTAAATTAAAGAGTGATTTGAACTTACCAAGTGGCTTAAGGTGGTGGTGGTCGAATCCCTTGTCCAAAAAAACCTAGCCTTCACTTTGGAAGAAATACAGCAGGTCTCAGGTGGTGACGAAGTGTTGGAGGGTTGTGTAATTTGAGTAGGAGTCATTATATGTACTAGAGTCGATTGTGCCCTTATCTTGAATGATATGTCGTGCTACATCATGTATCTTTGTATATCTATATTTCTATTAATCTTTTAATTAATGCATGTGGTTTATCCATTTTTACAGGAAGGAAAAAAATGAATTGAACTATTTTGGACTAAATTTTGATACTAAAATCAATTGAATTAAAACTTAGAAGTATGTATATCCTAGAGAAGGTAATATGGAAAATTGGGATATTTTATAAACCAAAATTAATAACTAAAAGAAAAAAAGAAAAAAGAAAAAAAAAAGAAAAAAAAAAAAAGAGAAGAGAATGTGAGAGATGAAATGGGTCCAATCATGTAGTTGTGTTGTCCAAATCAAGATCTCATTTGAGTTATGCCAGCCCAACCCAACTCCTCCTCAACTTAAAACTCAACTCACCAAAGTATCTTCAAAGATAGAAAAAGGATTTGTTGAAGAACACGTTAGAGTGGGACATTCTATGTTTGCCTTTTTTCCTTTCCATTTATAGCCCTATAAAATCTCTTACACATATAGGTGGTTTACATAGGATTAAGAAGGGGTGATGGAGAGAAAACTCAGAGAAAACTCTGTTTATATTTATTTTCAATAAATTAAAAGTTTGAAAAATAATTAAGATCGATGACCAAAGGCTACACAACCCAAGATATGACTTCGAGGACGATGAATCCGTCAGGCCATGTCAACCAGGGACTCCAATACCCCACATGTAAAATCCGGTCCCATCAGGGATCTCTGTAAGCCTGTACTTTTATTATCAATAAAGGAATATGGTTTATCCACTTTATGAAAAAAAATAATAAATAATAATAATTAAGATTGATGTTTTTTTAAAAAATTATGAAAAATAGATAAATAAATCATATTTTATTAATAAGATAATAAAATTTACAAAATATAAAAGTGGTGCCCTTGGGAACCTAGTTGGTCTTAGGGTTCACTCCTAGACTATAACTCTTCCCTAGCCAGTGTTTTTATGAGAGGTTGTGTTTTCGAAATCATCTCCCGGCAGTGTATCCAACTTGTATCGGGTGAAAACCAAGTTCCGTTTTGTTAAAATTGATATTTTGACCAACATAAAATTTGGTTTAATATCAACATAAAAAAAAAAACCAAAATTATTTTGGAAAAGGGTTATCATATAATTCTTCTATCTTGCACTACTATTTATATTGAAACGAGGAAAACGTTCTAATGAAAAAAAAAAAAATGGAAAAAGAAAATGCATTTAATGTAGTGTTGTTTGTATTTGTGTCGGTGGTGATGAGAATGAGAAGTTCTATTTAAATACCGACACTAAGAATTCTTCTTTGTTATCATTTACTTCTTTTATTTTCTCAATTCAACAACCGTTTGTTTGAACTACTCTTCTTGCATCTCACTCCACCAAATTACAAATATATGATTATTTTGTATTGATTTTCAATCCCAATAATTGTAATATATATCTCATTTTGGAAATCTTGAATGAATAAAAATAATTTTGTTTATTTATGTGGAAAAAAATTTCGTTATTAATGTTAGCATTTATATCCTTAGAAAAGTGTTTGCACAAGAGACTTGATTTTAATGAGAATATAAAAAATATAAACTTTTATATTATGAAGGAAAATATCTGAAAACACGTGGTATGATCATAAACGTCGATATGAAAAGTCAACTATCAAAATAACCGTCTAATCATCCAACAGTGGAGGATGAATTCCAGAAGACGTTGAAAGATGGAAGTTAACAGTTTGCAAGCTATAAAATAAGGTCATCAGCTCACAAAGAAAGTAATTTGAAACCTTGCTCTTGATTTCATGGAAATTGAGTGCTGGTTTGAGTATCTTTCTCTTTCGGAATACTCTCTCTTTTTCTCCTCTCATTTTCGAGTTGTGATTTGAGTGTCGAAGACTCCATCGAGTACGAGTACTCGGATCTTATTTCTTCACAATTTTTTCTTTTGGTGTAGTTCAATCCTTGGAGGCTAATCTTTGAAAATTATGCTAATCTTGTAAAGGTGAAGAGACGAACTAGAGAAATAGTCGATCATTCCCTTAAAATCAAGTGAAGCATTTCAACATTCACCGACTTCTATCAACTGTCGATTAAGATCTATTGTAATCCCCAAGAACGGCAGATCTATTTTACATAAATATTTATAAATAAATTATATGGTTCTGGGGATGATATATTAAAAAGTAATAATTTGTCAAGCATTTATATTCCTAGATATCCTTCAAGATATATTTTTCTTGCTGAAGCATTTATGAAAAACAAGTTTGAAAATCAACATCGTCTGGAGAGAAACAGGACACAAAAAGAAGAAAAACTTTCCACTCTGGAAGTTGTGGCAGATATGAGTTTATTTTTTTTTAATAAAAAAATATATCGCTAAGAATATGAAAATTAATAACAAAACCAAATAATCAAACCAAACTCAAAGCTTTTCGACTTTAATATGAAAACAATAATAAAAATTAAATTTACTTATGCCTGATTTTGGTTGAACCTTGAAATAAATTTCAATTTTTTTTTTCTGATTCAGATCCAAATTCAACTGAAAAACATTTATGAATTTCATAAAATAAAAAAAAACTAGAACCAAAACAAAGTTCTGTACACCATAATAAATAAATAAATAAATAAATAAATAAATAAATAAAAGAGTCATACACCGAACAGGAAGGAGTTAAAATGGAGATGTCATGGGACCATACCGTACCATACCATGGCTCTTCTTGTGAGTTCTCACCATCACTTTGCAATTACTGCTGCAACAAGTGTTGCAGGTTTGGAGTTGGAGTGGAAGTCAAGCTCACCATTGGCTAACAAGAATTGCATATATATAATATTTTCTTTGTATATATATATATATATATATTTGTTGACGTCGCCACAGGTTTTTCCGCGAGATCAGACTTGGTCTTTTGATCAACGGTTAAATTTGTTTGCGCTATCATTCCTTATCGAGATTGATGACTCGGTGTCGACATCACATGGACGTGCACCCCGGATTGGTCCACGTGTCGGTCCAGATCACACCCGATATATATATATATATATATATATATATATATATATATATATATATATATATATATATTAAGAATGATAGAGTGAGGCCGGTCCACTCTATTACTCATCCATGGGGGTGGGTTGGGTTTTGGGCTTTTACTTTTTTTTTTAAGTTTGGTTTTGGGTGTTAGAGTGGGCCGGCCACTCAGAGCGAGATCTAAGGTGGAGTTAGGTCTTCCCTCTCAAGGGAGTTGGATGTAGTCTCCTTCTCTAGATAAGAGAAAGATGTAGTCTCTCCCACTTATGAATAAAAAGAGTGTTTTTCTTTGTTTTGTCTTTATTTTGTGTAGTGTTTCATTTCTCCATTAAAATGATATCAAATGATAAATACTACTTTGCAAAAAGAGAAAGAAAAAGAATTTAGTTCAATTCCAGAATCATTAAAACTATATTACCCAGAATTTGATGACTTCAGCCAACCATTAGATGAAATGGATTGGGAAGACACACACATATATATATATATATATATATATCATATTAATAATAAATTTCTTTGAAAAGAAGGAACTTGGGAGATGGGATCCATTTATGTTGGAAATCACATGGGATGCATGAGCCCTTTGATTGGATAAAGAATGAAGAGGGTCCATTTAATAATGCTTCCAAGTTTTACAAATTGAATACAAGTGAACCATCTCTCTCTGTTTTTTTTATGTAAATCCAAAGAGGGGGCAAGGCTTTTCAAGGGATAATACATGGATTCATTTCTAGAGGTGAAAAGCCACTTTTGGAAGTTCCAAAAGCTCTTTCATCACCAATGGCAACTAGGCCTAGTGGTACATAGTTCCTTATTAAGAGATTGGGATTCTTTCGGATGATCGGGGATTGAATCCCCTCTTATAAGAGAGGCTTAGGCGCGTTGAGGTGGCTCCGCGCCTAGGCCCATCCTTGACATTTCCCTTCATAAAATCATTAAATATTCAATTGAAACAGCCGCTAATTGCAAGATGGGGCTCTTTCATCTTCTATTCTATTTTGGCCATGTTTCTATTGGAACATATCTGTCTCATTAAGTAACAAGTTAAAAAGTTGAAAGAAAAGCCAAATGGGGGTTGAATTACCAGCATATTTTGGATATTGTCTCTCCTCTGGACAATGAACTATCTATCACTCTTTCAATTAGCAGCTGAAAAGAAACAAAATGAAATTCTGGATTTCAATGCCAACAAACATTTATATGTCTGCCAAATGAAATCATAAAGCACCCTTTCATTTCCCCAACTGATGAATATTATCCAGACAATAACAACACATTAGTTGTTTGTTCTCTAAATTCACAGGTCATGAAAAAAAAAATACCCTGAAGTTGAAGTCAAACTCTTAATAGTTGTAATTCAACCTTCAAGTATCTAGCATCAGACTCGGGCGCGTAAATACAAGGCGAAAGAACCGATTATTTCACTTCTAAGAAAAAATATGTTTACAATATTATTCTTCGAGAAAAAATAGTAACTCTGGTGAAAGGTCATCAAACACTATTGTGGTACAAGGTTAAGAAGAATTCTCAGACTACACATACATAGAGACCTATACACCTAATACTAATGCTTTTACAAGTAGAAAAAATTTCGTATTTATCAGCTCTATATGGAACACAGAAGAATGCTGATATGAATGAAAATGAATGGATTGTATAACTTGAAGACTTGCAAACTTCTGCGGTCCTCATCTTTGTCTTTTAAGTAATCATTCTAACACGAACTCAACCAAATCCATGGAAGCCTGCTGAACTATAGGAACCTGAAAGTGTTGGTAGCCTTTTATATGCGATGCAACTACCTGCCAAGGCAAAGGCAGCAGCTAGGCCAAACGCAGGAATGTTCCCTCCTCCAAAGAGAGCATCCCAGGGGCCTGCGCCAAGGGCTACAATCATCTGCAATTAGATTGTGCATGTTAGCAAAGTGATTCGGAGCATTATCACTTAGCGTAACCAAATTCATCCAAAAATGCTAATTGTGAGATGAATTAACTTTCGATAAAGATAACAGACTTAATCCACAGACAGTCAACCAAATTGAAGATCAATCACAGTGAGTGATTTTTGATACAAACAATAAAAGAAAAGTCTACTTACAATTGTTGCTTTTTTTTTAATCTAAATTTTTTATTGCTCTTCCATCAATAGAATTGTCCTGGTTAGCTCTCTCTATTCATGGCATTTTAATTAATACACTTCACTGTATGCAAACAAACAACAGACGAGGAAACTAATGAGGTTTAAGCATTCAAAAGTATTCAGAGTGTTAATCCCATCAAATGTACTAGTGAGGCGACTAGAAGTGTATGGACATGTGACCTTTGCTGATTTGACTGTTGGACAACATACACTTGTACTGGACAGATACCAATATGACGGCTTGGATGACATTAATCTTTGACTGGCAATATTCAGAAGTAATTGCAGCAAAATTTGTCCTCCTAAAATAATTCTCTCTGTTACTAAGAATTAAGGACATCCAATATGGCAGTTCCTTGTATACATGAAAAGATTAAGGAAAGTGCAAGTTCTGGTTTCATTTTGCTTATGATATTACTATATTTATGTTTGTTGTTCACTTCTCAATATACAATTTGCTGACTATAAGACAAACAGAGGCAAGATAATACCATCAACAGGACAAAAGAATTTTTTAGTATTCACTTCTAGACAAGGAAAAAAATTACTGAATTTTTCCGACATAATTATCCTTTTCCCTGATCCCATATGTGAAGAATTATCTAAAAAAACAAGTTTCATACTGCAGAGACCAACTAAACCATCACATGCCCATTGTAAGTTAAAAAAAAGGCAGCCAATTTTCAGAATTGATTGCTTGGTGGAGTTTGCACCTACACTTATTGCATTTAGGAGTGTGCATGATTTCAATAACCTAAATTAACCATGTGAACGAATAAAATGTAGTCAGTTTTGTTTCATTTTTTAAATTCTTTCTCACAATGGGTGTTAAGCTTATAAAAATTGGCCATTCCATTCCAACTACTATTTTGGAAAATCAAATTAGAACAAAACAAATTTTTTTTCCTGTTTTTTGAAAGGTAGAACCAATCAAATTAAACAATGATGTAACACAACCTAAATGAGACAAAAATTATGGCTAAATGTGTTAGGTTTGTCTTAGCTGTTTACAAAAGCCATTATATTATAATTGTGTTTATGAATTTTGCTGGGAAAGAAGACTTCAGAATGAACTATAGTTAGGATCTATTTACAAAGAAACTAAACTGGAAACAACTAATCTAACCAAAAATTTCAGTTCTGAAAATTTCATAACAAAATTAACTAAACCAGCTGATTACACAACCAGATAATATGCATTATTTTTATTAGTTGTATACCTGAGGAGCGACAATTGCAAGATTTAACACCCCAGTAGCCAATCCTGCAAAACCACAAATGTCAAGTCAGGATGAAATAGAAAGTTTGGATAACAGGCATATCAGCATGTGCAAGGGCAGAAAGAGACCTTGGCCTCCTCCTGTATCAGCAGTCAACTCCAGCAGTTACAGAGAATGGGACACTGTATGTAATCTGCTACAAGCAAAAGAGGATTAATTCTGAAAACTTGGCAGGAGAAAGATTGCCAGTAATCACTTCATGCAGATTGAATCTTACCGCTAGAGGAAATCCAAGAATTGAGAATATAATCAGAGCTGCAATCCTAACTGCCTTATTTGCTCCAACAACATGCTGAATGCCTGTCAAATGTTCATTGATGGACCACAAACTTATGATTGTTGTGGCTGTCATGCAGACGAACACAATGAAGTTGCTCATTGCCCATACCACCCGTGCACCCATTCACGACACATTGGATCAATTAGGAATGAGCTTACCAAAAGAACAACCTAATCACATGTAGAGCATTACTTGAGTACTCTGTTATTATCAAGTTGTGTAGATGTGTCCATAACAACTCAATAAATAAGTTTTTGAGTTCTTACTGAATTTAGGAGCAAACCAAATGCACCATCTTGGACACCATTTTGATATGTAGTTATTTCTGATTGTTCTCCTGATGGATCACCGCGGTAAACTTCACGGCCCATCCAATCCGTATCAAAGAGAAAAAAGGGAAACCATGACGACTGCATGTGGATAATAGGGTTTAAAAAAGTTGAAAGGCAACACAAGAAAAAAAATGAAGAATCGCAGTTAGTCTTTTGATGCAGAAGATATTAAGTAATGAGTGGAAAGACAACAATATGAAGCCCAGTGGCCACATTGTTGTCTCTGGGCCTAGATAAAATGCATAGCAATGCAGAATTACATACCCAGGTAAAAGCCATTACAAGAAGCACAGAATACATCTCAGGTGGCAAATGCCTCAGACTTGTTAAAAGTTTAACCAAAACTGCTCCTGGCCCATCACTAAATGCTTCTATTCCATCTTTCTTTGCATTACTATCAAAATTTGATGGATCCTCAGAGCTAGCTTTATCAACCAATCGGATCAACTCTTGATTTTTCACCATTCTCAAGTTCTCTTGAGTTTGTTGGTGATCCTCTATGACCATACTGCTGCTTATCCTTCAGTAAAGGTGCAGAATCAGATAATTGTTGTCTTGGTTTTGCTCCTAGAGTGACTTCTTTAGCAAAATATAGAGTGACGAATGTACAAAACATAAGGAAGATCTGCAGAACATACAAGAACAATTTGAAGAGTTATGAAGTACATATGAACCAAATATGATATCATGATATGCTATCAGGAGAATAACAATATCTTTTAAGCTTTAATAAGATGAAACCTAGAAGCTATATAAATACAGCAATACAAAGCAAATATAAAGTTTCTGCTCTTAAACATGATATTAACTTTTTTATACAAAACCATTGTGATCCCATACTGCCAGAACAAAGTCTGCCTGATTTAATAGAGTACTTCATGAGAGATCCGCTTGCAATTTTTCTCACAATTTTGTGCCACAAAGAAAGTAATTTTACTTGCACCAAACCAATCCTTCACCTTTGGACCAGCATAGCCTTAGGCCCAAGTGCTCTACTTTGATGAAGGTCTTAGCTGATCAAAAGTACATGCAGTTCTAGTAGTCGGTACAAGTAGGAATATCATTTAAATACCTTAACCCTCAAGATGATTCAAACCAGTGAACAATTTCTCTAAAATAGAAACCAGAAGTGATCATTTACAACACCCTCCTATGGAGCACAATTCATGATACTTTACCAAATCCAAAGACATCAAACTTGTAAGGCTTTTAGATATGGACAAAATACAATTAGGTCGGCAATTAAAGGAATGACAACAATTATATTTTTTCATGAGGCAAGGTGAAACCATGAAAATGAGCCATAAAAAAAAATACAAGATTGTTCAGCATTGCTACAAAATTCAAACTATTTCTCACAAATGGTCATGGAAGGATATAGGCTAGGTCATGAGAACTTTATCTATCAAGATCCAAGGTCTTGACTCACACCTAACCATACTTTCCAGTGATTGTCATTACTCAAAATCATATTAAGTAGCTGGATATGACAACCTTAAAAATATTAGATGCAAACCAAATACATGTCAGCCAGCCTCATTCCAGTCGCAACAAACTAATCATACTACCTACTATACCATTTACATGCAAACCAAAAACATATTAGTTGGGCTCAACTCAACTTAAAAAGCTTAACATAATAAAATGTGAGACCCTAGACTCAGATATTCATATCAATAATATCTAAATTAATCGATGTGAAACCATTAATGATCTCTAATAATTTCCACTCAATTGATATTTTATGTCCAGTCCTTTATCCCTACCCATTTATTGAATAAATTTGACATCTTTGTCATAATAGAAAGCCATGAAAATCATTAGATCCATTCAAATCACTCAAGTTGCTAATCTAGACAGCGCTACTATCCTTTTCTTCATTTAGAAAACAAAGTCAGACAAAAGAATTCTTCTGGTTGATAAACTTATTTTAGAGGAAACCTTAATGGCATGGTGATTTTACAAATAAAATTTAGCATTTCTCAAAACATTAAGCAAATTTTATGTTTACAATATAATTGTACTGGAAATCTTTGCTTGGTCATTCTGAAGTAACAATAATTAGATCTTCAAATGCATGGCTAATTACAAACAAACCATTCAAGAGGTCAGCAACAATGCCAAAATCATGTCTGGTAGCAAAACAAACAGACCTACTTTGAGGATATTGTAAAATTAAAGAAGCAAAACCATAACTTCTTCATAATTCATCCCTGAAAACAGGTGGTACATTACAGCTGAAATTAAGGATGATGCTAAGATAAGGCACTAGTATGGCATATATATAAAATAAAACCTTGGATATTCCTTATGAATCTGATAATTTTTTTGGCCACAACATAGAAAAATTTATTTGTAGCAAAAACTACTCAAAACAAAATTTTTAGTTGGTTTCCTTATAACCTATGCCACAATGAGATACTTGAATCATTCAAAAATTATGGAAATTACAACTTGAGATAGAGATTGGGTGGAATAAACCCAAAAGATTCTTCATTATTTCAGAAACTCACCACAGCTACTAAAAAGGCTGCCTTTAAATTTCCACAGGCTTCACAACAAGCTTTTTGTAGTCAAGAAAGGGAACCACCTGCTCAAAACAATTGGTCAGCCGTAGACAATATCAAAGAGAGCATGGTATTTTTTAGTCACATCGACTTAAGGCATATTTAACAATTCTCCTTATCTTTCATCTATATAAATTGCATTTGTTGGTTTCTAGAAACAAGATTCAAACTCTGTTCTTTGTGTAGTTATTTGTTTTGACATCAACATCGAGGGAAAAGACCAGGCATGTGGCAATTTGGAAAATAAAACACAGAAGAAATAATGTCTTTCTACTTGCCTGTGCCAGTGCCCATTGGCACCAGATGAAAATCCAAGAATGTTTCCAAGAGCCATCCATGAGCAAAATATTGCATTGGCAGAATTGCACTGATCAGGTCCTACACATGAATAAATAACTGACTTTGGGTTTTCCATGAATATTAAACAGCCATAGGAGCATATTAGCAAAGTAAGAATATATATATAATATACTGCATGACTAGGTAGTACTGAAAAATTTACCTGACAGGTCTGCAAGAAGGGCGCGAGCTGGGCCCTGCAATTGATACAGGATCAGATAACTATAAAAGTTGAAATGAAGAGATGCAATACATGTACTACATGATGGGTTGATACTCTTCTATTATAACATGTGCATATTTCCAAGAAATGTGTAGTCCAAAAAACAAAAACAAAAAAATCAATTGTATAATGAGAAAATAAACTGCTAGTGTAAACTTACCTGAACTGTGTTGTTAGCAAGGTCTAGCATCCAAAAGCCAATCACAAATACAGCCGCTGCTCGCCATCGAGGTCCTTTATAGGAACTGTATTTGTCATACTAGTTAATAATAGAAAGCCTTCAACAAACACTCACAATAAAAGTAGCATGGAACTTACCGACAATCTTCCCCGGTATCTCCCAGAAGGTACCCTATGTCTGCAGCAAATCCAATTAAGATTACCTAAATTACAGAACAGATTTTGCATATTCAGAAGATCAAGAGCATATGCAATAAGTCAAGGAAAAGATGGAAGGTCCAACAAGACTCACAGCAAAAGCAATCATCAGAGATCCAGCAAAAATAAATGGTCGTCGCCTTCCAAATTTTGAAGTGCACTTATCACTCCATATACCAACACATGGTTGAACCTGGGGGAGGAAGTGAGCAATTAGATGGTTCAATCATATATCCTTTTATTAGGAATGAATAGTTTTCAAGCAACCCTATTCTTGCAAATGAAACATTTCCAACTCTATGAAATTACAGATAGATGCATATATTACAGAGGAACACTAAAAAAGTTTCCAGGGCATACTTAGCTGCGCCCTGTCACCAAAACATGCTTGCTAATCCAAATGATTCATCCTGATGGAAAATTGAAAATCATAAAAATTCATGTAACCAAAAAATTAACAATTTAGTGCTCATCCAATTATGCATTAGGAAGGCACTAAATCAGTTCTCATGATAAATGGACACCGAAATTGAATGATTCTGCCAAAAAAAATATGCATTGTTCATGGAGGATTGTCCTCATCATCAGTTTTCGTGCCAAACATCTGACTTGACAACATCATTCAACTATGTTATGTCCTTTTGAACAGGAAAGCTATTTCCCTCATATATATTAGCAAACCATTTGTGCATGAGCAGCATCACACATTCAGGAACATCAGTTAAAAGAGAATTAAGGCAAGCAGCCCATTGAAACGTCAATGTAGGAACACATGTTTCCTATTCATTGTCATCAAAGGAAAGAATAAAAAACAAAACTTGGACATAATTTAAAGCAAATCAGCTCCAGATACTTACAATGAAGCCAGTAATGGGCCCACAAAGCCAAATGAATGAGGAAAAAGCATGCTGTATTCCCAGAGTCTGTAGAAAAATATACAGCAGAAATCAGGGACAACTTCCCAATGCCAAAATAGTTTCTAGAGGCTAAACTAAAATATGAAGCAGCAATCGAAATACAACACATTAATAAGGCACAGGCAAAGCCCCCAAAAAATATGGAACTATGCATGGATTACACCTTGAATAAAATAGCCATATTGATCGATGTGATTAGCTAAATGAATACTCTTTTCCATCAAAAAGGGAAAAAAAAATCACCGCATTACTTGGATTGAAGTTCATTGGTAATGTCTCCTTAAAAGTATCAAAAGGGTTACGATGGATCAAACAAACAGATCACGAGCCACAAGGAGAACAAAATAAATTACCTGAATATAAGGCGTCAGGAGCGAGAGCTGCAAGGCCCAGCCGAACTGAACTCCAGCGGCAACCATGCAACTAAGAATCAACGTCACTCATGCTACTCCGAGGCTGTGCTCGAGGGTGGCATCCGAAAGAGTTATACGCATCAGGAGACGAAGGAGAATGGGAGGGAAGGACGCCGGGAGGCCACTGGAGGGTCGGGAACTCCAGATCATCGATCTCACCAGACGGATCTCCCGTTCAGGTGAGCCATCTCCAGCTCCGCCGCATTGAGGTTCCTGTACGGCACCCGGATCGAGACCGTATCCATGAGATCCCTCGTCCGAGATCGAGATACACAATATGGATCAGCAGATCGAGTAGGTCATCACCATGGGAAGAGCTTTCGATCCGGGATTAGGGTTTTTAAGGGACGCCGAGATCTGGAGAAATGGGAGAGAGTCGGTGATGGCGGGGTGGCTTCAGTGGTCGCGGAGGATGAAGGGGTGGAGCTTGGGAGGGAGTTTTGGAGGTCCGCGGAGTCACGTGTCCGGACACGTGGCACGATGATATCATGGTTCATGCTATCGCTGGCTTCAACCCTTCAACCTTAGAACGCCCCTAAACATTGTTTGTCGTGTTTTAAAACTTCCTACTTGCCAGAATGTATGAGTGTAAGTTTTATTTCCTGCATTTGTTTTCTACTTTCATTTGTAGATGGTATAGTTTTCATACTACTGCTTCTAAATTTCCATGGTTTAAAAGCTTAGATTTTGTTGGATTTTTCAAAACCAATCGATTCTGAGTGGTTTCTCATAGGCTTTTTTAATTTTTTCTACCAAAAATATCCCTACCAATTTACTTGATACCTTCTTCTACTGCAAAATCAAAGAAAGTTATGATCTCCCCCAAAAAGTCTTACCTTTGTTAATTTTGTATATTAATTTTATTATAATTTTATCAATTTTAAATTAATGGTTAATAATTTGATATATATTTTGTAAGATTTTAATAAAAATTATTTATCACTTTTAGTTGAATTTAATTTGTGATCATAAATCATTTGAATTTAATATGTTTTTCTTGTGTGTACCTCTAATAAAACATAATTAAATACATACTTCTAAATAATAAGTAAAGATAATTACGTATATACCCTTGAGGTTAATCAGATGAAAAACTATCAGCTTAACAAATCCAGAAAACATGTGAAATAACCATTATACCCTTTTACGTATATACCTAAAGTTTTTGGTATCGAATTTACAAATACCCCTTTAAAAAATATGAAATTTAAAATAGCTAAGATATATAAAGAGAATTATTTTGGAAATTTTCCAACGCTTTAACTAAAGTTGTAACCATGGTTAAGATAATCTTATTAACTTCTATCATTGAAACTCTAACAATAGTGGCATATCCATAATTCAATGCTTTTCGTTTAGGGGATATACTGGCAATTATGATTTTTTGGTGTAAATATGCAATTATGAAACTTTGAAGGATATAAAACCAATTTTTTAATTTAACATGATTTCATATTAATTTGTGTTTGAGGTATTCTCGCCATTTTATTATTTCTACAACCATATGCAAGTACCATCAAAACAAACACAAACAACTAATTAAGCCATACCATACCATACCATCTTTCCAAACACTGATAAACAATACTTACAATACCATACCATACTATACCATACCATACCATACATTACTTAAACCATAACAACCAATCATCCCAAATAACGGTGCCTTTATACTTTATTTTGGGAATAAACATATAACTTAATTTTGAGGGTTATATTTGCAAATTTCCACTCTTGGACAGCGACGAAGGGTAGTTTGGTCAATTCACCTCAGACCGGCCCAACAACTTTCCCCTCCTCCCACGAAGGCCCGACCCGACTGGAGAACGCTAGGGATCGGAATCGAAGATAAAAGGCCAGAGACCGGAAACCCTCACCCCTCCTCCTCCTCCTCGATCTCGCGAATCGCGATGTCATCCTCTTTCGACGACTTCACCGCCGACGGCGACGAGGTCGCTCCGCCGGCCTCCACTCGCTCCTTCGACGACGATGAATACATCGGGTACGACCCCCAACTCCCCTCCCAGCAGCGCTTCGAATCCTTCTCCACCTTCTCCCCGGCCGAGGACGAGGATCTGGACGGCACGCCGAAGAACATCAACGATGATGTCTTCGGCGGCGTTGACGTCCACCACGTCTCTGTTGGGAGTGCCGCCGGTGGAGGAAGCTTCCCGCCTTCTCCGGAGGCCTTTGGATACCGCCCGGATCCTAGCCCCGGGTTCTCTCCGTCCCCCTTCGCGATGCCGGAGGCTAATGGAGAGGCGGATCATGATGGGATCTTCTCGGATGGGCCTCCGCTGCCGCCGCTCGACGAGATGCATCCGGAGGAAGGGTTTATTCTACGGGAGTGGCGCCGGTGAGGTTCTTTCTCTAGATCTGCTTTTTTATTTTACTTGATCTGTTGAAGTTGTCGATCATGTGGTGCTTTGCGACGGGAAATGGTGTTTCTGATTTGATTTTGGGCAGATCTTTGTTTATTTTGGTAATATTTCATCATGAGTAGTCTACTTGTTGAACTACTCTGATTGTTTCAATTCGATCTTGTTTTTGTTCGGTTATTCAAGTGATAATTGGCGCAGAAATTTTTATAGATCTTGTTTATTGTCATTTCCGATTAAATTTTTAATAGATCGTGTCCAACCCCGTGTTTCATTATTGCTCTTTATGATGGATTTATCTATTGAATAGAAGGTTTCTACTGATAATCGAACAATTAGCAAAGTTCCGTGATGTGCTTAACTTATTGAATTATTTAGATAACATTTGCCTGTTAAGTTTATTAAAGTTTTGGTAGCTTTCATTTCCTACTAAGTACTAACTAAATTTTACATATTCTATTGTTTACTAAATCTACTTTAAGTTTTGGGGACTGATCTTCTATACCAAACATGGAAATGGTTATTTGGATATTGTTGAAGTGCAACTATGTTTAAATTTATATGCTGCAAAATATGCATCAACTACTATAGTAGAATGTGCTAATTGTTCTTCATAGGTTATACTATGGACATATATTTAAAATGAACAAAGTTGTTGAGGTGGCTAGGTTGTGGGAAGCCTCAAGTCCTAAATCCATCTAGGCACCTTTGGATTTAGCATAGCTAATTTTAAAAAATAAAATCACAATTGAAAGAATTATGTGTTTTTGAATAATATTGAATAATATATCAAAGGTTACTTATAATGTCAACAAAACATAACCATGCATCATAACCCAAGTCTAGGCAATAATCTATTTAAGTTAACATAAAACTTTTGAAATGTATGCAGGGCTTAGGTTTGGATTTTGTTATATATAACGCATCTGAATTGGATTATGGTGGGATAGATTTTGTTTAATAGAGATATTTCCAACCAATTAGCCACCTAAAATGCTTGTTGGAATTTAATAGACTAGTTGTCGCTTAGACATGCACTCGCCTACACAGATAGCTAATTAGTAATTCAGTAATTAAAAAGTTATGACCAAGGAAGCCATCATACCAAAACCACCTAAGGTATGATGCATTAAGGATGACATTCCAGCTGTAGTTGTGATAATTACAATCTTTCTAGACACTTTTTTTTATGGCTCCAGGGGTTTTCACTTCCACAGTTTGACTGCAGGAAGCTTATCTTTTAACGCTCTAGCTTTCTCGTGTTGAATCACCTTGTTGAGGGATGATTGGACTCAAATTTAGATATAATTATGTTCCTTTCAAGATGCTGAACCTTAAGAAGTTTGCTCAAATGATCAGTCACAAGCTTATTAATTGATTGATTTTATATTCTAAAGACAGTTCTCATAATGATGTTCTCTGTTGTTTGCTACCTTTATCCACCCATCTTTCTCCAATAAATAATTACAGGTTATCTTTTGTTTACAACCCTTTGAAAGTAATTTGAGATTCTGTCTGATGAATTTTCGAATAAGCCCTGTGTAAATTTGGGGTGTTGACAGCATGTAAATAATAAGTCCCACATCCTGATCTTTTTCTCCCCTAAAGGCCACAAGTATGCTGCCAGCACAAATTTCCATTGACTTGTAGATATGTACATACATCCCAACTGTTGTTGGTTTATCATTTACTAGCATTCTTTGTTAAACATACTGTGCAAGATTTATACACAATAATTTTAACTAAGTTCCTGATAACAGGTGATAAAGTTCTGAAAATTCCCTTTTGAAAGAAGAATGAGTTTGTTTCTACTAATTCTTTTTTGCTTTTTGTTTTCATAATTTTGATAATTCAATGGTTATGCTTTGTCTAAACTTGCAGCCAGAATGCCGAACTTCTCAAGATTAAAGAGGAAAAAGAAAAGGAACTTAGGGAAGAAATATATAAAGAAGCTGATGATTACAAGATAGCTTTCCATGAGAAAAGAAAGGTTAACTGTGAAACGAACAAGATCCACAACAGGGAGAGGGAGAAGGTTAGAAATGTTAACTCTCTGTTTGCCCGCATTTGTAATTTTTCACTCCAAGAATGTCCCCTGACTGCTATTTGCTTGTGCATCCAGCTATTTCCTGGCCAACCAGGAGAAATTCCATGCCAATGCCGATAAACAGTACTGGAAAGCAATTGCTGAGCTCATTCCAAACGAGGTACCCAACATACTGAGAAGAGAGGGAAGAAGGATAAGGAGAAGAAACCATCGATTGTTGTCATTCAGGGCCCAAGCCTGGCAAGCCCACTGATCTCTCAAGGATGCGTCAGATACTTTTGAAACTGAAACACAATCTCCCCAGCACACACATGAAACCCGCCCCACCACCGGCTCCAGCCACTGCCAAGGAAGGTGACACAGCTGCTGCAAAGAAACCAGTGGTCCCCAAAGCAGCCACAACAGAAGGCCCTGCAGTTAAACCAGTTCCTGTTGCTGTGAATTAAACATAACACATCGCTCTGTGTAGAGCACTCTGCACGACTGCACTGCTTGTTGAGAATAAGCCTATAATGTTTAAAGATTGACTTTATATTAACTCCCTGCTTTTGGAGTGTATTTTGTAGAAATCGTTTTCAATTAGTTGATATGTGATGATATCTATTCAGACCTGCCTCTTGTGAAAATTGAACGTTGAATTTTGAAGCATCCCTAGACCTGTTACTGGAAGCTAACAGAAACTTGTGCAAGTCAGCAGCAATTTTTTTCAGATATCATGAACATTAGTTGTACAAGTTGAACACTGATACATCCTGCAATAACCAGTACAAAAGAGGGAAAGATACTAACACAACCAAATGAGGATTATGGAGAGAGTTACAAAGTCTAGCAAATGAATAGGTTCAGATTTCTGCACCACTAGAACCAACATGACTACCTCGGCAAGCTAGAGTTTCAGCAATCGGTTAATGGTGAGTTTGAGATATCTGAAAGCCGTTGTCTTGGGGTTGCTGTGGAAATCGATGCCTTATCAACCTCAAGGGTGGAGATGTTCTTCCTTTTCTGTGTTTCCTGCTTTGGTTTCTCATCCGATGCTTCCAGGATTGGGCTCAGGACCTGCTGTTGATTCTGCTGTTGCGATACCATCGCTTGAGCTTCCTCCACAACAGATGGGTTGTCATCAGTGGCATACAGTATCCTTTGGATGGCCTCGATCTGTCAAAATTAAGTAATATAAATTAGAGAATATAGTTGCCACAAAAACAGCCAGATGTCACCAGGTCTCTTCTTACAGGCAAGTGCTCAATCTCAGGAGTCTGGCATAACATTTCAATGTCCCTCAGTTTAGCAAAGTAGAAATCTCTCTCCTTCTCAAGGCTATCCACAAAGAGCTTCAGCTCAGTGATCTGCATTTGAACGATTTGAGATTCACGTTTCCAGGAAAAATCAAGTCCAGAACAGCAAATTCAAGTTACCTGCTCATCATAAGCTTGTGCACCAGCATCTGAAATAGGTTTTGATGTCTTATGTGAAACATGTGCTGGATTTCCATCATTCTTTCGAGCAGAGTGAGTACTCTGGACCTTTGGGGTAACAGATGAAGATTTAAATGGAGCTTGTGCAGGTGCTGCTTTTTTATGTGTCTCCTTTCCTCCTTTAGATGCATCTCTTCTCTCCAAGGGGTTGTAACTGATGATAAAGTGACACATTGTTGTGATAAATAAGATAATAACATTAAACAGTACATCATTAGTACAAGCATATTGATTATCAACTGATCCAGAGAAAATCATACTAGTGATTATATTGGTTTTGTATGTTTATGATGACAAAAATAGAGTGCAATTGACTGGAATGAACTAAGGATTGTCTACAAGATAGGCATGTTAAAAGGATGCATGTATTTCTTTAGAGAAGGTGAGGTGAGAAACTTACTGCTGCAAGATGCCACCATTGACTGAATCACAGTACTTCTTCATCCATTGCATAAACTCTAAGTTATCAAGAGGCCTTGCTTTCACAAGCTTGCTCACCTCAATATGCTGAACAAAAAATTCAAGCAAAGGACCAAGAATCTTAGAATATTCAGCAAGCTTACAAACAACACAAAAATAACAGAATCAACAAGCAATTTCCCACCAAATCCAAATATGGACAACAAAAATTAAATTATGTTGGACTTTAGAACATGAGGAACTTAATATCTAGAAATTCCATTTCATTTTGTGCACTGATTAAATATATTTGAGTCTAGGCAAAAAAGCACACCATGAACAAGATGAGGTGTTGCTCTACATATAAGATTCAGGAGAAGAATATCGAACATCAAATCACATATATTACCAAGTACTCAACAAAAAGTAGGATCTCAAGCATATTGTTTGATTGACAAAGCCCAATATGGCCTCTGTAGATGATAAACAAGAATGGCATCAAACTAGTGAAGATTGAGAAAAAAATCAAGTTAGATGCACCATAAACATAGAATAAATGAGCATAAATTTAGTTCCTCTTTTTGGGTTCTCATGTTTGCTGATCTACAGCAAGAGTTCGAAAACATAAAGAAAACACAAGTTTAGATATGTGAAAGGCTTGATGTTTGCAAAGGAGAAAAGCGAAAGAGGACCAGATGAAGCACTTGATGCTCTGAAAAACAGAAGCAATCTAAAAATTCAAACTTTAACGTAAACAAACAAACATGGATATCCAGTAAAGCGTCTGAAAAAAAAAAGAGGAAGAGAAATTAACCCTAGAACACAAAGAAATGGAAGAAAACCTTGGTGATCTTAAGCTTGTTGAAGACGTCATGTAGGATCTTGTAGTTCTGGATCATCTCGTACTTGTTCTTAGCCTCGAAGTTCACCTTGTGCATCGGCACCACTCCCAGGTGCACTGTGTCCATCAGCTGCCAGTGTACCGCCCCCGACGTCGCCTTCAAAATCAACAATAGATCCACGAATTTAACACAAATTTCAAAGAAACACAAAAGGAGAATGAGAGATCTGAGAACTCCTCGGCTTTAGAGAGATTGAGTTGGAGGGTGGAGTTGATCCAGGCGAGGATCTCGTTCCTCCCAACGAAGTAAGCGGAATCCATCATTCCGATCTTGGTCGCCGCCATCAGTTCTCTCCTCTTCCGGCTTCGAATTAGGGCTCGGGTGGACGGAGAGACGTTAGGGTTATAAGAGCAATAGAGCGCAGGTGGAAAGTGAAGCGGGAGGTGGAGTGTTTCAAATGGAATTCAAAATTTGAGAGACGTGGGACCCACTCCGCTGTAATAATAATAGTGTTTGGCATGGGAATCTTAAATATATTATTAAAGTAAAAGTGAATCTCAAATTTTTAAAAAAAAAACAAGAAAATTAGGTTGAGGTTTTATAATTTTCTTATTTTTTAAAATTTAAAAATCTATCTATATTAAAAAAAAATAGATTGGGATTTTTAAATTTTTTAATAATTTTATATTTTTTAATTTTAATAAATCTATCTATTTTACTGAGCCACAATATTAGAAGTGAATTCGAAATATGGCATAACATAAATGTTGAGTCCGATCCCAAAAAAATATACAATAGAGTTGATATGTTTATGATCAAACAAAAGTGAAAATGGTAGGTTTTTTTAATTGATTTTAAAGTACTTGTTGAAATTTATTTAATATTGATTTATTGATATTAATTCCAGATTTATTAAAATTTAGATATTATGAATTAAATTTTAATATATAGTGTTAAAACTATGACATTGTTTATATTTTTTTTCTTCAAAATACTGCAAAGAGTCATTTACTAATACAATTCTTAATAATAAAATAATAATATAATATACAATTTAGTCCCTCTATTATATTGAATCAGCCCTTTTAATACTTCTATTATAAACTGAGTAT
Organism: Dioscorea zingiberensis; assembly: GCA_026586065.1. Lineage (NCBI taxonomy): Eukaryota > Viridiplantae > Streptophyta > Magnoliopsida > Dioscoreales > Dioscoreaceae > Dioscorea > Dioscorea zingiberensis. Next base: position 39,656,572 of record CM048826.1, read on the forward strand.
TTTTAGTCCCTCTATTTTTATGGTCGTATAAATATGGTCCCTTAAAGCAAATGTACAGATACTAAAAAGGCTTGAAAAATATATATATAAAGATAAAAAAAGTTTAATTTATAATGTAAGAACTAAAAGGGTCGATTCGGTGTAACAGAGGGACTAAATTGGGCATTAAGACCTAAGGTAAAAAATACCATTTCTTTCATTGTCGGGTCGGATCTAAAATGAACATATTTGAAACCCGAAACCCGAAACCCGTATTAGTATAAACCTTGCGTTTGGTTTTCCTAATTGGGCCATGGGCTCTGGTCCTCCGCTGACGCCGGTCCGCACAACGCTAATCGCTCGTTGTCATATAAATACCAACAAAATCACGAATAAAAAACAAGCGCCGAAGAAGAAGAGCAAACAAGGAGATCTCTTGCTCTCCATCTCCTTCTCTCTCTCTCTCTCCTTCTCGCGATTAAGCTGAGAGAGAGAACGAGATCGTGAAATCGGGAGATGGGGTTTCAAGCGGGGTCGAGAGGGAAGAGTGGGAGTGATGGCCACGGACTTCTTCCTGGTCCTACACCGACGAGCCGCAACGCGTCGCGCCGGCGCCAAGATCCTCTCACGCAGTATCCGCAGATTCCGGGAGCTCTTTGGTCCTGATCCTTGGGCTTTCCTTAAGGTATCAATGCCGCAAATGCCAGGTCTTTCTCTCGGGGGTTTTGTTTTTATTGGGCTCGTATTGATCTTTTTTCCTTTTAGATCCGTGGGTGTTTTGATTTATTTTATTTTTAAATTTTTTATTTTTTGGGTATAAATCGTGAGAGAAATTTTTTTAAAAAAAGTAGATGGAGTACATTTTTCTTTGATTTGAGTGGAAAAAATACAATCTTGAGTTTAATCTTTGAATTAGATAGATAATGGCATTGTACTTTTTAAGCTCAATTTGGTGAGATAAGCAATGGAATCCAGTATGTTAATGTGGTTCATGAGAGAGAGAGAGAGAGAGAGAGAGAGAGAGAGAGAGAGAGAGATTTTAGGTGGTCTTGGTAAATGTGGTTGATGTCAAAGACACCCTTGGAAGGGTGAGATAAGCAATGGAATCCAGTATGTTAATGTGGTTCATCAGAGAGAGAGAGAGAGAGAGAGATTTTATGATGTCGACCCTTGGAAGAGTGCCATTAATTCGTTGTGTAGGATTTGGCAGAAAAAGGTAAGGATAGTATTAAATATATAGGATAAAAATTAGTTTTTTTTTACTCTGGCTAAATTTTCACTCTTGGGAGACCTTGATGGGTGAGAATTGTTTCTTGTGATGATAATGTTCATGTTTTATTATAGTGGAATTGTCCCATGTGTTTTGTTCTCCTTCTTTTATTACTTTCTAGTTGTGCTTAAGCTTTCCTCGATGGGTGACTGTTTGTTTGTTTTTGCCCCCTTTTAGCTGGCTTCTTGCCTTGTCATTCAGTTGATTTTGGCAAAATTACGGTTCCTGTGAAATGTTTCAAATAATTAACCCAAATTATATATTCTAATTGTAGTATTAATCCATCCATTTTGCCT
>CM048826.1:39658216-39772362 GCA_026586065.1 Dioscorea zingiberensis
GGAATTATATGCACATAACAAGCATACATGAGAAATAGTTGGAACAGGAATGCTTCCAAAAATTGCAGGAGAAATGAAGCGCTCTGACATATAAAAACTGATCCCTACTTCTAGGTATATATTCACTGCTCAGAAGTACAGCACATGAAAGAAACAATCACCGGGATGAGAATCACAAAAAAAAAAAAATATATTGTTAAAAGACAAAACTATCAATGTAGGTGTATGATACTGAGATTGTACCTGAATCCAGATGCCACACACACCGGCCATGCAGCACGAGAAAACACAGGTGCCATCCCTTCAACCTACCTTGGTATGTTAAAAAATTTAGAAGACTGGACTCTAGCTAAAATTAGAATTATCACTTGAAGAAACTACAAATTAAAGAAAGAAAATAAACACACTCACACAACAACAAAATGAGAACATGCAAATCCTCCAAAACAACAGAAAAAATGCATGTGTTTTTCTATATATTCAAGACCAAAAATATCAAGGGAACAGGATTGTAGAGTTTGACAAGAATTTAAGCCATATATTTAGTCGATAATTTATCCCAAAAGGAACAAAACTGGAAAGATCTCACCCAGTGCATGGGGGGTCCTTTTGCTTTCATCAGAACAATCTCAGACTCCCAATTGAAAAATCATATACTTCGCCTATGAAACAAGAAAAGAAGATTGTGAAGTTCCTCGCCATATATTGGACAGCTGAAGGATAAAATTTGTGGAAACAAGAAGTTTTTCACCAAAAAAATAAAAAATTGCTTTACTCTATATGGACGCTAAACGCTTCATTCTTTTGTTTTCAACAGTAATACCGCAGTGGGTGTATGTCAGAGAGATTGCTCAGGAGTCTAGAGCCGGTTGTGATATATCTCTAATCCTTCTAGACGCTCATTATTTTTTAATAATACACTGAATATATATAATCTTCGGAATTACAAAAATTGACACAGATCCTTTGAGATATCTGCTAGGATAACACTTCGCATATAGCAAAACATACTACAAGTAATAAGAGCTAAGAGTCACAAATGAAATTTCAACATTTAATACCTAGTTAACTTCTAAGCAGTGATTTTATGCGCATCCAATTAGAGTATAGAGTATGCAAGTTATGATTTTTTACTGACTTTTATCTCAGAAACTACCTTCCAGGTGGGATGAAAAAAGTGTGTACCTCCTACACCCAAATCTTCATCCCATAAAAATATATAATCATAGGATGCGTTTAACATCTCGGATGTAAAAAAGCGCTTTGCAAAACCACCTGCAGCGAATCTAACACAAACAAGACAAAAATCAGTCATCATACATCAAATGTACTACACAGCATGGGACAAGCTTAAATAGCAACACACAAATAGATTCTTGGGCTAAAAAGAAAAAGGGAGAAAAATTTTGTGCCAAGCTTGTTACTCATAAAACAAAGAAAAAGAAAAAAAGACAAACATCCTAGTGCATTCCATGTTCTTGAGTGATGTTCCGTGAGCTTTAGGCAGCATAAATAAGAATAAGGATTGCAACTATAAAGGAGGAAATCGCGTACCACTTTGTTTTGGTTACGCAGCAAGTATGTGTATTGCCTTGTTACTCCACTCCAGGTCATGCCACCCATCCACATTGCCATCATAATGGAAAAGTGTAACAGAGATATTTTCAAGAATAAACTGAGCTAAAAACAAGTAGGACAACTCATTAGCACTGCATGCAATGAAGAAAGTCAACTGAAACATGCATCAACTAATTAACAAAAAAAAAATAAAAATTGCTAATGCCTTCAAACGTACCTTACTAACTATAGTATCTGCGTTCTGCTTTTGTGAAATACCAACAGCCATTGCCAGGAGAGCGGAGTAATTCCGATCACTACCCTGCAAAGTAGAACTATTATCACTAGGAATAACTGCAGTCTTACCAACAACTAAGACCAAAGAAATCATTGGACATGGCTTTTGAAACAGTTAAAAAATACATTTTTTTCCTTTCTAACAAGTAACTCATCAGGCATTCAAACTGTTACACATCTATCAACAATTTCCATGCCATAATTTTGCATACACAAATTCTACAAAAAGTATAGACACATGAAGCAATCAAATCAAATCCACACCTAAGAAATTACTATTAATATAACCTAATTGCAAAATATAATGCATTATGGAACATGGGAACAAACGAGATCAACAGGTAGAACCAAAGCCAGTGACAGCGTTGCTACCTCTACCCTGGAATCCTCCCACAGCGGCTTCATCTCCAAGTCCGAGGTCGACTCTATTATCCCTCTCGGCAACCGCATAATCTGATCATTCAACTTCTCCTGAGAAACAAAACACCGATAACCCCCTGACTGCTCTCCCTACAAAACATCATCTAAACCAATCAACGAATACCTGTCCTGATTCGAAGAATGGCCGGTGCCCCGCCTCCATCTGATCACCATTTCGAGAAACACGTCATTTGGAGAGAAACTAAAGAAAATGCGAAAGAAGGAGAAGAGATGGACCTTGATGTGCTCGAACCGGATCCTGGTGATGACGATGATGGCGAGGCCGGTGAAGAGCGTGAGCAGGCCGAAGGGCAAGCCTCGCTTCATGGCGGCAGTTCCCGCCCCGGAGTTCTAGGGTTCTTCTTCTTTTTCTTTGCTTTTTTTTTCTCTCTCTCTATTTTGTCTTTTCTTTTTCGTTCTTTTGTTTTGATTCGAGGAGGGAGAGGGGACGAGATCGGGGTGGAGAGGGAGAGGGGAACCAGTTTACGAGGTGTGTGGTGATTCACAGGAAATGCGAGTTATATACGAATAGGATAATGACACGTCATCATTGGATTCTAGAATATATATATATAGTATTATTTTAATCAATTAAATGGTTTTTGAAAGAAAAATAAAAAAATAGAAAGTTAGTATAAAAAAATGTGTAAAATGACCCTGTAACTATGTTAATTTTTATTTTTATTTTTTTAAAAAATAATAATTCTATCATCTTGATTTAAAAATATCCATATATAAAAAATATGAAGTCTTTCAATGAGTAATTCATCTTATTTTAAAAAAAATTGAAACGTTAGGTACTCATATTAAAAATAAATATAATAATTTTAAAAAATTAAAAAAAAAATTTAAAAATTGAAAAATGAACTAACAAGTCATTCTAATAACTAACCTTTAAATTTTAAAGGTTTTTAAAAGTAAATGCTTTAGGTATAATTTTTAATTTGAGGACTTAACTTTAGTTAATATTTTTAAAATTAAAAGTGATAGAATTAGTTATAATAACTAAAATTTCACGTTTTCAGATTTTTAATATTAATTTAATATGAGTATGTTTATATTTAAATTGAATATTTATTTAAAAAAGATCACCAACATTTCTTTTTATTTCATTTAAAAAATAAAGATACAAACATTAACAGCTGAATTTTATGACATTATTATTATAAATTGTTGGTTTTAATATATATTATGAATTAAAAGCTAATAAATAATAGATAAAAAGATATAATAGAAGAGTATAAAATTATAGAAAACATTGTGGGTGTCAAATAAGAGGTTGGAACTTGGGCTTTTTGGCCATCACTTGAAGCATATATCTGCATATGGGTGGAAATGAATAGGAGATGTTTCCATAACAACCATTGTGTTTTCACGAAATTAATCATGATATACTAATTTTTTTTACTATCTTGATTTGATGCAACATATATTATCAAAAAATAACAATTACAAGTGATGCAAACCATCATGAAATGAAGCCTCACCTTTACTAGGAAGGAGCATGAATAAAGGCTCCCGAATCGGAAGTCATGCTATGACCAAACAGGTACATGACCCCTATTTGCAATATAAAGATCAGATGTAACCATTGTATCACTTTTTGTAAAATTTTCTGTTCAACCATGAACCATTTAATATTTTAATAAATATGATTTACCCATTCTTATAAAAGAACAAAAAAAGCTGTTGATGATGAGTCCATGCAATAAATTATTGAAAATGAAGGACATTTGATTCATTCACATGAATATGGATTGAACATGAAGGACATAAAAGACCAATTTTGTGGGTCAGAGTTTATGATCTTTTGGACTTCATAATTTGAGAGCTCCTAAAAGTAGAACTTTATGTTTGGTGATTTCAAAACATGAATGCCTTTTTATCGCTTTTGACAACATTGCCTTTTATTTTTTATTTTAGATATCTCATTTTTCTATTATTATAAATTTATTTATTTATTTTATTTTGATAAATATGGATAACCTCAACTCTCGAGAAGTGTCATAGAGTGGGGGCAATTTTTCATATGAAAGTTTATATTATTATAAATTTATTAAATTTTAATTTTGAGAATTTTATTTCCAAATAATGAAAAAATTAACATTAGGTTTTTTTTTTTTGCTTGGGTACCCCATAGAAACTCAGAATTGTTTAAATGCCTCTATAAAAATAATAGTTGCTACACTAAATTTGAACTATAATTAAAACTCACAATTCTAATAAAAGCTAATTTTAATTAGCAACAAAGTATATAAGCAATAAAACATGTTTTGTGGGGGTATATAAGTAAATATTATTTTTACAACGTTATTTAAGTAAATACATACTTTTCTAGAGGCATACGAACAAATTTTGTTTAATATTAAGAACTAATTAGAATCTTTAGAAACCACATGAAATACTTGTCAATACATGAACTAATCAATTGATGATTTAAATCATTTTAGAATTATACAAAATTAATTATATATTTATCACTCTTAAAATTAACAACTAATCAAATCAAAATTTACACAATTTAAAACTTTAAGTCATGTGGAAATAAAATTCGAATAGAATTATTTCTTTTATTATTTTTAAAATGAAAATAAGCATAATTTCTTTTATTTAAATATACGTTTAATATCTGTAAATAGTAATTATTAAAAATAGTCCGCATTTGTATACATTATAAAAAATCAATATTACGTAATTTTCTATTTAACAACAGTTTGAGTTAAATACTGAGGACTAAATTAGAAATTTTACAAGGGTGTATATGCAAAATCATTTTGCGAATTATTTCACGCCCCGCGATAATTTGAAAAACCCTAGCAAAACTCTCCACTCCGTCCGCTGCCGGCGCGATCTAGTAGGGTTAGGGTTCCGGTGACCGCCATCAATGAGGGTGAAGAAGCAGAAGAGGCACCGCAAGGCGGTGAGGTTCTACTCGGCGTGCTTCGGATTCCGTGAGCCCTACAAGGTCCTCTGCGACGGTACGTTCGTTCACCACCTTCTCCTTCATGGTCTCATACCGGCGGACAATGTCCTTCATCGCCTCCTCGGCGCGCGGGTGCTTCTCTTCTCGTCTCGTTGTGTCATCGCCGAGCTCCAAGCCCTCGGTGACTCCCACTCCGACGCCCTTAATGCCGCCCGCCAGCTTGTCGCCGCAAGGTTAGTATTTCATCGGATTCCTCTTTGGTCTCATGCTTTGGTTGTCTTGATAGGATTAGGGCTTATGTTATGCTGATTTTGTTGTTTCAGATGCGATCATTAGAAGAGAGTGAGTGCCACAACGTGCATAGAGTCGATCATTGGAGAATCCAACCTTGAGCACTTATTTGTTGCCACACAAGATGTTGATCTTCGAAGAAAGTTCCAAAAGGTTGTGAATTTACTTTACTGTGATTAATTTGTGCTATTAAATTGTTTTTTACTCCTTTTCTTGCTTAAGATTTAGAGATGTAGAAAGCTCAAGGAAAACTCAACACCATGATCATTGTTGCTGTTCTTGTATTTGACTGAAGGTTTGCATGATGTTTTCTTGTTTATCTTGGTTCCCATACAATAAGGACAAGAGTGAGATAGTTATTGGAGTGTGTTATGGGGAACATGTTTCAATTGTTTGATGGCATCTTGGCACAGAGTATGATGTTAGGTGAATCATTATTGGTTAAAACAAAATTCAAGCTTTTTATGCTTCATGATTCAATCCTGTATTCTGCATATGCATACCTTCACCTCCTTTTCAGACAGGTGCCCGATGACTCCTGTCTGACAAAATTCACAGTTTTTAACAGAGCATTGCTTGAATAGCTTCTGCTGTAATTGCAGCATGTACTTTGTGCATATCATGAATCTGCCGCATTATTCATGTTGGATTTCAGTTAATGCATTTAATCTGAGGCACTGGCACTTACAGGCATCTCAGGTCTAAAATTTGTTGATGCACAAATGTTTCTAATACTTCATTTTCTCTGTTGGAGTGGGTTGTAGAATTCAGAGTGTTGTAGTGGCCAGTGTGTTTGCACTTTTTGTTTATGAAAAATAGAATAAATCTTATATCAAAGTTTCAGTGATTTTTAAAATTCTCATCCATGCTTTTTTGTTGTTGTTGCAGATTCCTGGTAGTTCCTGTCATATATGGTCTCAAAAACTCATTATTTATTGACCAGCCCTCAAAGCTCATCAAGCGTGGAATTTGTCAAATCTACTGAAGAGAGACGCCTGTGTGTGTAAGTGAACCAGAATATCATAAGTTATATAAGAAGGAATCAAAGGGTGGATTGGAGTCCCAGGCGACAAATTTAGCATCATTTCATGATGGTTCTACAAAATGACATTTCCGCTTCCAGATCATATGGGGAATTCGATTAGCAGGGGACACATGCTTGGAGTGGCTGAGAAAACTAAATTTAAAAGAAAGAGAGCAAAGGTTAACTATTCTTATGGGAAAATACTCAATTTTCTTGGAGTTTATATAATTCCCTGGACTTTTGTGCTGTTTCGCATTCTTTAAATATAAGTGATTTATTAGTCTGTTGAAGTATCATTTTTTCAATTAATCTCTGTAAACATTTAAATTGCTATTATTCAAGTTGAATGGTATATGTTACTAGAGGTCTGGATGCCACTCCCACAGAATTCTAGGAGTACAAGAAAAGAATAGAAAAGCATCTCTTATCATTGAACATGCAAGAAAATATAGGACCATGTGATAGGAGACACGCGAGATGAGGTAAATATTTGATTTGGATGTGGGTTGTAGGCAAATTTGATAAGGTCCATCATCGGAAACCCGATATCATCAACTGTCGTTTGGAATTATAGTTATCAATTATCTGTATTTATAAGGAGGCCATATAAGCCAATGCACCCTCACTAGGATAATTTTGTTGTTGATTATTAAGTAGTCTTTGGTCTTCTGAATGATTTGAAGAATTTTTAAATTGATTGTTATGAATTGCAAGTCATCTTGGTTATCTTATTCTTGATAAGATCCACGTTTTCACGTAATGGAACTGTTCCTTTTCAGGGCCCAAACCCACTCTCATGCATGAAAAAGAAAAAGAAAGAAGGCTCCTCAAGTGCAGTTAATCAGGTAAATTTGTTGTCTCATTCTATTTTCTGTCCTTTGGTTTATCTGGACCAAATCATGTTTATATGTGAACAATGTAAACACTGTTTAACTTGGTTTAATCTGATAGAATATCTAGGACCTCATTTTGATTTTAAGAGGGCAACAAAGAAAATTTATATAATGAATGCAAAGTCATGAATGAAAACAAATTTCTAAATTAAAATGGCAACTTAAACAGGAAATTTACCGGTTTAATTGTTCCTGTGCATATTGTCTTTGTTCTTCAGTATCTTGCCCCTTGAGTTTCTACTTTCTTATTGCCCTAAGATAAACGTCTCCCTTGTTTTATGTTTCTTTCCTCCTCTTTTTTTCTTTTCATTTTGATACCAACAACGATGGTCAGTGATCTGCAATCTGGTTTACTCATTTCTAGCAAAACATTATTGGGAACATCAGTGCTTATGGGAATATCATAGGAAAAAACAGATGGTAATACCAAGAGAAAGAGGATTCAAAACGCAATAGAACTCACAAAGAGAGCAACACTTCAGAATTGGCGAAGCTGGAAGCAGCAGGCCGATGCCATGGAGGGCCAGACTTCTTTGCTGCTTAAAACAGAGGAGGAGAAACAAGTACCAGGTTTTGCGTGGCCTACAAAATGACATTTTTGAGCTCGATTGTATAAAATATCATAAATTTTCTCCGATACCATTTTACATTTACCATTCACCTTGTCACCCTATCACCTTGGTCTTTCTGATCTTTCAAGCCCTAAAGTACAACAAAAATGTAACTGAAAACTGAAACTGTTTCAGAAATCCAAAAGCATTTTCAAACTGTCAGGTTGTATGCCGCAACTTCCAGTTGGTCTTGGCCAGTTTTGTATGCATTTTAATTGTTGTTAGCACTAGAGCCTGCTGTGGATCTACAGCTCTTGAGATCCCTGTATGAATTCAAGCTTTTTATGAACTTTTCTTATTCAATCTTCCCCTTTTCTTCATTTTAACCTTCTCTATTAAATTACTTTCAAACTTGCACATATATGAGAATTCAATCCCAGAAAGAAACACTTATACAGATGTTGGCCAAAAATACTTTATCACTCTGCAAAACATAGTCAGCATTTACAGTAAAACCATCTGTATTACTGAAGTTGAATGTGCCTTGAAGCCAGTTATTTCAAAGGACAACATGAAAATCTCTCAAACAGGGTTAGCATTTCAATTGCCCGGGAAATCTCGGTCACAATGGCAGGGCTTTTCTTTCCTGTTTCCATGCCAGGGGGAGTCTTGGAGTGAAACAACTCACTCGCCGTGGCTTCAGTTCACTAGTCACGCATAGTTGACCGGGTTAGCATGTACAAGCTAAATTACTCAGAAGCAGCTTCAACATCCATGAGTTTAGGTTCCCAATACTTAGCATGAGTTTGTGTATAGTTAGTCCCTCATAGCATTTCCTGAAGACCAAGCTTCAACTCCTGTGCAGTCTTTGCGATAGATCCTCCTCTTCTATTATAAATGAACAGATAGCAAGTAAATACAGGTTCAGATAAAATGCCCACTGTGGTGTTTTGAAGTTGAATTGGATTATAACTGGAAGGTTGAATCACAATTTCAACCTTACCTTGTGAGAGAAGGGAGAAACCGCTTGACTTTTTCCAGCTCAATAAAACAGAGATTGCAACGCTCGAGCCTGGACAACATGAATGCAAATGAGATATCAATTGATTAAAATTAGACAAGCAAAATTTATGGTCCAAGAGAGAGAAGGAAACACACACACCTCTGCTCAGCTTGAAGGTCTACACCAACAGATGGACCAGCAGATAAGGTTGAATGGATCACAGGACCAAAGATTTTGACAAGTTTCAGCAGCATGTCCAAGGAAACCCCTAAATGCCTGGACATCAAGATGGTAAGCAATAGACATCTGAGTTACCTCCAATCCATTAGATAACAGCAGCAGAAGAAGTTAGCTACTATTAAGACAAGGGTAACATAATTTATCAAATAAGTTTTATCCGATAGAAAGTAGTCAAAAGTTACCATTTCTGAGCCAGCTTAAAAGAAAAGGTAAAATCATAACAATAATAGTAAAAAGAAGTGTTTCATTAGACATTTTATCCTAATACTTTGTGAAAATAGTTTGAGATAAGAGGTCATGTGTAGGTAAAATATGGAATTAAAAGGCAGCCAAAATTCTAGCTGTTACCTAGAAAAATGAGGACCAAAAGATATAATTGGGCCAATTTGAAACACATTGTTATTGCTAGAACATGAAGGCAGAAAAAAGAAAAAGAAAAACACAACCCGAAGTTGTTTAAAACTTAATGCAGATTAAAGAAGATGGCAATAAAGATGGACTTGACTGATCTGAAATAAAATGGATCCATCCAGTTTGCAAATAAAAATGCAGGAACAATATGAAGCCGAAACCAACACTATCTTGAGGTTTGTTTTGAAGAAAGGGTGACACATGTATTTCAAAGAAGAAAGTGTATATGCAAAGAGCATGCTCTAGACATACCTATCCATCTTACTCTCCAGAAGGCTTGTGAGCAGTGGAAGCAGACAAGTGCCTAAATCCAGAGTAATAATATCGACTTTGGCCATCAAAACATTTATTACATCAGCAGAGACCTCGCGTTGAAGGTTATGATCATAAAAAACAAGCTCCTTATTGACCAACAGAAAGCTCCATGTGATACTTACAGCATGATCAGACATCTTCTCCATTGCATTGATTACTCCTCTAATGTCATTTCTTTCCCATAGCCGGTGAACTACCTGTAGTCACAAATTTTTATATGAAACTGCATCTTAGACTACAGGCTGCAGGTAATAAAAATAGAAAATGATTGATAAATAATGGCAGAGAAGTATAATGGAAGCATCAAATACAGTAAGGCAAGTCATGAAAGATCAGGTTGTAATACCAAGTGGTTGACATCTGTTTATATATATATGGTGGTGGTGGTGGTGAAAGTACAAAAATCCAGGTTCGAATAAATATAATGTTGTAAATAGGACAATTAGGAACATAGGAAGGAGATGAAACTAAGAATTTGATGAAAAAAGAATTAAAGACCTATATAGCAGATTCCACAAGAGAGCTAAAAGAATACACAGTACTAATTAATTATCACCATTAAAGGTAACAACGTACAGGAGATTGCTATGTTGGACTAAGCTTGCTGCATCATTCAACAGAACACTATACTCGGAGTTTTTGTTAAACAAACATAAATATTTAAACATAGTGATATTAGTGCCATCTTTATATTAACATGTCAAGATTGACTATGGTTCCCTAAAACTGTATACAGAATATTATAAATTCTCTGACAAAGGAAATAAACCCCTTACCCACAGAAACTGTTAGCTGTTATCAAAACCAAGCTGTGATTACTACAGTATATTTATAAGCAACTAATATAAGTATACATCCTAAAGACAATAATTGCTTGAAGAATATGCCACTTGTTATTATTACAAATCTATTCAATGTAATTCAGGTATTTCTTCACCATGAAATCAGCCTTCCTCTTGTATCTTTTTTCTTGGGAAATTGGAGCCTAAGATGCCATAATCTCAAGCGGATTCATATGAATTTCCTCATCACTGCTTGCAATTTGAAATAAATTGGAGAAAGAAAGGAATATCGAATTTCTGGTCTCTGTTCTCCGTGGCTATACCCTGCTACTTGGATACAAAATACTAAGGAATAGTTCAAGAACAATTATAGCACGTTAAGATGGAGTATTAAGCAATTGGCTCATTCAGATTGGCCATAACCTTCGTGCAGAATACTAGAACTTAATTCTTTTGGCTTCATTACAGTTTTGGTAAATTTCTTAGGAAAGCTAAAAAGATATTGATTGAAGCAGAAAAATAAGCTATAGGTTGCATTCTGGATTGTTGTCAGGTAGCTTTTGTCCATAACCTTTTCTATGTATGAATTACTTTTGGCAACGTTTGGTAAACTTTTTAGCTGATTGTTACCAAACGTTACTAGAAACACCCGTTGATGAAATAAAAAACCTAAGATACCTCTCATCACTTAAAATATTTCATAAAAACAATAATCTATCCTATTTTATGAATTAAATCATATGCGAAAAAAATATTATATTTTACTGGTATCCTAATAACGATTTTTACATGTGACCACAAGGAAAATGGCTATTTGAATCCCGTCAATAACCTTCAAATTAGTACCTTTTCTTTTCTACAACCATATTATTAATCACTCAAGTTACATGGATTTAGACTATATTTTACTATTTGATTAGAATAGTATAGTAAATTCATCCCTTATTTAAGTAATATTACATTACTACCAGATTACCACAATTTCACACATTGTATGCAAGTCATTTGTATAAAGAAACCCATATTAACCTTTAAAAAAGTCAGTTAAAATACAAATATTAATATTTAAATTGCTTTTTCATAAACATTTGCTGTAAAGGGAAGCCCGGTGCTACAAAGCTCCCGCATGCGTGGGTCCGGGGAAGGGTTGGACCACTTGGGTCTATTGTGTATATATTAAAAAAATTTCGGATGAAGATTTGCAGTTCAGTTTTTTTCAGTCTCCTTTCCCCCCTTCTAAACCTTATTGAGTTTTGTGGCAAATTCAATAGGCAGAATTACCTGTAATTTTGTCAAGCGAGACTGTGCTGCATTTATGAATTGCTCATGTTGTTCTGTTAAATCAGCAATAGCATCCTCATCACTAGCAGACACTGTTTCCTTTTGGGTGGACACTGTGCGACCTCTCTGTTGAAATTTATAAAAAAGGATAAGCTTGCATCAGAGGAAAAATAGGAAAATTTAGATTTGGCAAATAACAAACTATAAAAAGCAGAATATTAGGAGTCCATAAATTAAGGTATTAAGCTTCTAGAAAACAATGATGAAAGAATAGTCTTTATTTATATACTCTTCAATTTTTTTACAGTTTAAGCTCCCCAACGGATAGCACAACCATACAGATGCACAGAGTCAAATCTCAATATTAACAGGACAAAACTTCCAGCAAATGACAGGAGTCAAAGAAATGAAGTACACCATTTATTATCATTATAGGAAAATTTGAATTGAGAGACCCTACAAAATTGCATGTGATACAAATTTTCAGCAACGTCTATGAATTATGTAATAGCATAACAGATATATAAAAAGAAGATGTCAAAAGTGGAAGATGATTAATAACATTTATCACAGGAGAGGTAGTTTAAAAGGAACCATACCAAGTGAATGTTATGTTGTTTTTAGAACCCATTGCATCGGAGGAATTGCTAGGAGTTGGGCCTTCATAGCTTGGAGAGTTTTCTCCAGTTTCCCAACTTGCAACAAGTGTGCGAGCTCTTCCTGAACAGAATGCAGAAAATCACAATACTACTTCCAGAGGACCAGAAAGATCATTTGACTGGAAGCAGGAACATACCTCCTCTTGAAACCTCCACAGAACTCATATTTCTTGGCTTGTGCACTCTAACGTCAACTAAAACAGACAACAAAAAGCATAATATATAATTGGCTTTCTTTTTTTAAACTAAGATACCTTAAAAGTGGTTGCATCAACAAAGGTTTCATTAATGTTTCAACTATGAAGCATGCACATATGCATACTAGTGTTTCAATGAATTAAATTACCAAGATTGATATCTACATGAATAGGAAGTGTAGTACACTAGTGCAAGCAAAAATCAGAATAAAAGCCACCTTTCTCCATCATTAACAACATGATGGGCTGAGAGAATTCATTGAAACGTGATCGGAAAGAAACTAGGTCATAATGATATAAATAAAGGTGGCATATTCTTCAGTATTGAATGCACCAGACAGATAACTTCAAAAGCATTAGTTATTATTGAAATATGCATTATACTTGTGCTTTTGTACTGAGTTTCCAAGACAATAAACATACAATTCTCATGGCGGTAGCTAGGACTTCGCTGCATCGGTAGATTCCCTTCTGCATTCCCAGCTCCAACACATCTAACATCAGCCAAATTTCTCTCAGTATGAGAGACTGGTTGATTTCCCATTTTCGCAGTAGAAATGGAATCTTGACTGCCAACTTCAATTTTTTTATTGCCAATTGAAACAGATGGAATAGAAACGTCTTCTCTAGAGGAATCATCTCGAGTATTAGATGACTTTCGAAAATCAGTCAGTTTCGACTGAACACTGTATAGTGAAACTCGTCCTCCAGTGTCTTTTTTAGTATCAGTGGCTACTTCAGATCTAAAGCTGTTTCGGGGAACAATCACAGGTGTGACTTCAGATTTGTTAGAGCTTTGAACATTGGCTATTCCATGATTTTTTGAGGAACTCCTTTTCAGTGTTGTACCAGCTGTTGCCGAATTAGTTGTCATTGTTCTTTGAGCAGTGCTTAATCCAATTCTTTGGGGAGTACCAGGTGCACTTCCAATAGCTCCATTTCAAAAGAATTAAATAAAAAATATTAGAACTTCGCTTTTCCATTTCAAGAACAGTAATACACAATAAAGGAAAACAGATAAATGTGACCCTACATTCTGTGGATTTTGTTTCTTTAGCTGCAGTTTCTGAATTTTGCAAAATTGACAACCTCCCCATATTAGCCTTCACAACACTCTCAGTTCGAACTGATGAATTACTAGAAGTCGATTTTGGTTCTGAATGACCATTTAATCTCACGGCATTTGCAATTGCATATGGCTCAACACGCTGTGACATAAAAGTGAATTAATTGTTAACCCCTTTACTCACTTTGACAGAAATGAATATTTGAGAATATGGAAGTCAGAACACACCGAGAGGTCTACAACCCATACACCAACACAACTTTGGTTATAAGAGCATCCGAGAAGCTTTCCCTCGTGAATGTTCAGATCTGACAATCTAGACCATCCAACATCTACAGTATCATGACACCTAACTGGTTCCCATGAGAAAACCTGGGTAATATGAAATCAAGCAAAAGGCCATGAACATTTCTCTTACAAATTGACATCCAAAGAACATAATGTTGGAAACATACCTTAAGGCTTTCATGCAGCCCACAGAGAAGAGTTCTACCATCAGGGTTGAAGGTCATAGAACGCACACCAGAAGTCTAGGGTACAAAGTAGAATAATGTTAAAAGGATTCAACCATAATTAAGGATTTTTTTTTTTTTTGTGAAGAAATAAAGGTAGTCCTCATAGACAGGGCAATTGGTTTTAACTTTGATAATCAATTTCTATTGTTAACAATTTTAAAAAAGTGACTATGGAATACAAAGAGGCATAATATGATTGAAGTGTTTTCCTGCTATTTCTAAAGTAGGATCTTTGAAAACAAACATGATTCCAAGAAAAGCGGAAATACAAGCAATCAATAGCAATGACAGAATGCCAAAACTAGAACCTGAAACATGTTAGATGTAAATAAATTTCACACAAGCTCTCATGTTAATAAGTTGATGCTCAAACATGTGCAAATTTTACTTAACTCAAAAAAAGGAACAATTTATAGTTTATTTCTGGAACGAGGGTTCTCAGCTCGATTTTGTAGGAAACAATTTTACATAATGAAAAAGGAACTACATAGTCATCAAGTTTTGGTGAAATGATGAAAGTCCAACTATGATGGGTGACATCAAGGATAAATTTTAAACCAATCTCTTGAAATTCATTGGTAGGAAATAAATACTGAGATTTGGTAGTTGCAGCAGATATAGTTATTGCATACACAGTGATAGACCTATCCACATCCTTGATATAATACTTCTGAAATTCACCAAGTTCATGGAATTTCCAAAGAAATTTTTGTGAACGGAAAAAAGAAAAAGAAGCAAAACTATGAACTAAGCATGCTTATACGATTCTTGAACCCATAAATGACTTCATTGCCTTTCAGACAGTTGTAAATAGATCTTTATATTTACAGCCACATTAACATTCCACATACATTGTACCATGCCTTGAGGAAAAAATGTGATATAGTAAACCACAAGTTCCTTAAAATCCTAGAATGTTTTTTCATAATCTGGGAAGAAAAAATCAGGTTAGCCCTAAACAGCTATAAGAGGTTCATATTTCTCAAAGGAAATACATGCAAAATTTAGAAATATGTGCACATAAATAGTGAATCTTTCATTGCTACCAATCGAAAATCCAATGTGTAACCCTTAAAGGTACACATACTTATATTATATGGCTCAATATTAAGAAAAATCACACCAACATACAGCTATACTAATTTAAGGCATTAGTATTAATAATACAATAATATTGATCATTGTTAAAGCAAAAGTTATAAGGATACCTCAGGTCCGGCAGATCCGATCAACTCAAAAGTTTCAAGGTCCCAGAACTTAACTGTCTTATCAGCAGAACCTGTGTCATACATTGGGAAAATAAAGGCAAGTATGAATACAATGTCTTTCTGCATAGATAAGCTGCATCACTCATAACTTAGGTTGTGAAAGAAGCATTAGATAGAATTGCTTGAATGTTATTATGTGACAAGAAGGTGCTTGTAGGTTAAAACAAGAGGATATAGTAGCATAATCAAGAATGTGATTTGTAGCAAAGCACTTCATAAATATATGGGGAGCATTTCCACCTGCTCTATGCAAAAGCTTTTTAAATACTACATATAAAACTGAATGCAAATGATTCCGAATGGATTGATGAATAGGCTGAAATAACTCACCTGTCGCCAAAAGAAACTCATGAGGATGAAAATCTATGCATTGGATCTGACCCTCATGATACTTGAAATCATGTAGCAGCTTCCCAGCAGTAAGGTCCCAGAGCTGTCCTGCCAGAGAACTTCAGAAGAATTAATGGACACTGAATTGAAGGCAAACCACATGATTGATAAGGAACTTTAAGTAGAGCTTAAACTATAAACTGATGATCACAGCCCAAAGGTCCCAAAGAGGTCCAGGCAAACAACTTCAGAAGAATTAGTGCATAGAGAAATAAAAGCAATCACATGATTGATGAAGTGAATTAAACAGATCCTACACTTTACCATGAAGAAGTGAATTAAACACGGTACCTTCAGGGAATTGTCTTCTCCACCAGAAACAACCCACCGCCCATCTGGTGTGAACCTGATGGCATTAACCCCTCTGGTATGACCTTTGTACGTATGAATGCATCCTTTTCTTCTGATATCCCAAATTTTCAGGTTTGTATCCAATGAGCCAGAAGCAAAGAACTCTCCAAATGGATGAAAATCAACGGACATACAATTGGACCGTGACCCGTTAGAGTGCGAACAACTGCAACCAACAAAAGAAAAATAATTCAACTTAAAGAAAGCAGTTTCCTATTTCACTTTTTTATCTGAACAAACGTATACACATACTGAAGGATGAAAGAAAAGATCCCTACTCTTTGCCTCCTCTAAATCCCACAACTTTATAGTCCCACTGGCTGCAAATTCTAGCTGCAACCATTACTTCTGAAGAATCAAAACTAACTGATTCAACTGCACATGTATGTCCAGATAAACTCTATATACCACAAAAACAAAACACAAGCACAATGAATCGAGGTCATGCTATCCAATACTCAAATGTAAATAAAACTTTAAACCTTCAAAGGTTTTGAGCAAAAACCTACCAATAAAGCATTGGGCTTGCCAATGGCCCAAAGATTAACCTTGTGATCCTCTCCACCAGTAACAAGAACCCTCGAGGTTCTCCTCCCAATCTTGAGGCAATTGACATTGGATGAATGCGCCACAAACTCCTCTACGTTCAACTCCAGTCAAGGAATCCCAAAGCAAGCCAAAACCCCAAATGCTCAACTAGAAAAAGAAAAACTTTTCGCTTTCTAGAGGAACCAAAAAATCTCATCCGAAACCCAAAAACAAAGCCTCCTTCGATCAAAACACAAACAAACCCTAGAAGTAATCCAAGCAAAACTCAGATTAAAAAATAGTAATAATAATAAAGGATACGGAGCTTGTAAGCGCGCTTGCCGGTGGCCATGGAACTCGGCGCAAGGAAACAAACACAAAATCTTCTTCTCGGTGATAGAAAGAACTCCAAAACCCAAACCAAACTCGGCTCCTCTCATCTCAGATCAGCGCCATACGGCCCAAAATGGATCTCAAGCAGCAAGCCCGGCATTTCTCTCTTCGAATATAGATGGTAAAGAAGAGAAAGGAGTTTAGAGAAGGATCAAGCTTCGATCTTTGATGGTGCCCCGAGTCCCAGCCACCATTGAAGAGAGGAAGAGTAGAGAAAGGAGACAACTTTGGATTTGAGAAAGAGAGAGGGAGAGATAGAAGGGCAACAAGGGAGGAGGGAAGGGAGCTTTCTTGATTTCTTTCTTGGTGACAAGCTAGTAGTAGGCCTTCTTCTATATTCACACACTGCTTTTTCTCTCTCTATAAATTACCTTCTTTTTTTTTTTTTTTTTTTAGAATTTCCTTTTGTTTTTTTTTATATTATTTGATTATAAATTATTTATATGAATGCAAGAAAGGAATATTTTTTATTAATTAACAAGGAATTAATTACAGTGGATTCACTCTCAAACACATGCATAAACACACTCTCTAGGGTTTTGTATGAAATATGAAAATATTTTTAAAATATAAAATATATAATTGAAAATTAAAATCTAGGTTTAAAATTATTAAAAATGTAATAAAATGTTAGTTTGCAAAAACCTCATAGATTTTTTATTTTTCTCTTTTTTTAAAAAAATTAACTATAGGTCCCTAGAATAGTGTCCATGGTCCTTGGGTAAGTGTGTGAGTGGGGGTGTTAGTGTATAGTGGGAGGGGTCATGTTTACTGTTTTTAAGGTCCTATAGATAATTTTTTTTTTATTCTCTTGATTTTTTTTGAATTAAATATAGTGCATTTATACCACTCTCTCTTTCAAGGTTACTGTTTTTGGACACTCTATTACCTTCTCTTTTAAGATATTTTTCAAATTCATTCACTTTTTATCTTATTGGGTTAAAATTTAAATTCATTTTATTTTAGTTTGATGTTTTTTATTTATTTATTTATTTATTTATTTATTTATTTATTTATTTATTTATTTTAGAAATTACACCTTGAAAAGAGAAAAAGTCTATAACACTATCCGCGACTAGTAACCCACTATTAAATCAATACAAACTTCAAAAATTAAATTTTTTTACCAAGTAATTTTAAGACTTGTCCAATAATGTTTTGGCTTGAAGGTAAATAAAGAAAAGAGAGACTTCATTATAGGTCCCTACACTATTTATACACTGTTTATTTTTTTCCCCTACACACCCAACGCCCTATTCACACTAAGTCTCCATAAGGACCCTAGGGGATATTATGAACAGTGGTAGGGACCTATAGGAAAGTTAGTTACTATAGCAGAGATCAATAGTTAATTAACTATAAAAAAAAATTATAATCTCAATTATTATATCTTGATTTAAATCTAACTTGAAATCAGCTTAATATTAGCAAATGACATGTTGCTCAGGACTTTCTAAAAAATAATAATTTTATAATAATGAAGGATAAACAATCGTTTTAAACATGTCATTTCAGTAGTTGTTATGATTTTTAAAATTAGAAAAAAAAAAATCAAATTTCTAAAAAAAATAAAAAATATGAATCCAATTTTTTTGATTTTTTGTTTTAAAGTTATCTATAACTAATTTACTCCCACTTAGTAATATAAATAGATCATATTCAAAATTACATGAAATCCAAATACCTTAATGTAGTCTTTAGTGTATGGACTAATGTGATTTTACGTACATACATGAAATGCTAGTTAACATGGCCTGCCATGCCTGCATTATTGTTAATCAAAATCATCAAAATGATGTTGGTGTTCTCTTATGTAATTATAGACATCATTAAGAGAGCATTGATGTTTTCTTCTCCGCATCAAGTAAAAAGACAAAACTAAAATAAGGAACATATAATATTATTATTAGTACTTTGGTAACTTGTGTTTATGTTTGATGTTGATGAGAGGTAACAATTATGTTGATTAATATCATTTGTAAATTTGAACTATTTTTAAATTAAAGAGTGATTTGAACTTACCAAGTGGCTTAAGGTGGTGGTGGTCGAATCCCTTGTCCAGAAAAACCTAGCCTTCACTTTGGAAGAAATACAGCAGGTCTCAGGTGGTGACGAAGTGTTGGAGGGTTGTGTAATTTGAGGAGTCATTATATGTACTAGAGTCGATTGTGCCCTTATGTTGAATGATATGTTGTGCTCATCATGTATCTTTGTATATCTATATTTCTATTAATCTTTTAATTAATGCATGTGGTTTATCCATTTTTACAGGAAGGAAAAAAAATGAATTGAACTATTTTGGACTAAATTTTGATACTAAAATCAATTGAATTAAAACTTAGAAGTATGTATATCCTAGAGAAGGTAATATGGAAAATTGGGATATTTTATAAACCAAAATTAATAACTAAAAGAAAAAAGGAAAAAGAAAAAAAAAAGAAAAAAAAGGAAAAAAAAAAAAAAAAGGAGAGAATGTGAGAGATGAAATGGGTCCAATCATGTAGTTGTGTTGTCCCAATCAAGATCTCATTTGAGTTATGCCAGCCCAACCCAACTCCTTCTCAACTTAAAACTCAACTCACCAAAGTATCTTCAAAGATAGAAAAAGGATTTGTTGAAGAACATGTTGGAGTGGGACATTCCATGTTTGCCTTTTTTTCCTTTCCATTTATAGCCCTATAAAATCTCTTACACATATAGGTGGTTTACATAGGATTAAGAAGGGGTGATGGAGAGAAAACTCTGTTTATATTTATTTTCAATAAATTAAAAGTTTGAAAAATAATTAAGATCGATGACCAAAGGCTACACAACTCAGGATCCAACTTCGAGGACGATGAATCTGTCAGGCCATGTCAACCAGGGACTCCAATACCCCACATGTAAAATCCGGTCCCATCAGAGATCTCTGTAAGCCTGTGCTTTTATTATCAATAAAGAAATATGATTTATCCATTTTATGAAAAAAAAATAATAATAATAATTAAGATTGATGTTTTTTTACAAATTATAAAAAATAGATAAATAAATCATATTTTATTAATAAGATAATAAAATTTACAAAATATAAAAGTGGTGCCCTTGGGAACCTAGTTGGTCTTAGGGTTCACTCCTAGACTATAACTCTTTCCTAGCCAGTGTTTTTATGAGAGGTTGTGTTTTCGAAATCATCTTTCGGCAGTGTGTCCAACTCTTATCAGGTGAAAACAAAGTTCCGTTTTGTTAAACATTGATATTTTGACCAACATAAAATTTGGTTTAATATCAACATAATAAAAAAAACCCAAAATTATTTTGGAAAAGGGTTATCATATAATTCTTCTATCTTGCACTACTATTTATATTGAAACGAGGATAACGTTCTAATGAAAAAAAAATGGAAAAAGAAAATGCATTTAATGTAGTGTTGTTTGTATTTGTGTCGGTGGTGATGAGAATGAGAAGTTCTATTTAAATACCGACACTAAGAATTCTTCTTTGTTATCATTTACTTCTTTTATTTTCTCAATTCAACAACCGTTTGTTTGAACTACTCTTCTTGCATCTCACTCCACCAAATTACAAATATATGATTATTTTGTATTGATTTTCAATCCCAATAATTGTAATATATATCTCATTTTGGAAATCTTGAATGAATAAAAATAATTTTGTTTATTTATGTGGAAAAAATTTTCGTTATTAATGTTAGCATTTATATCCTTAGAAAAGTGTTTGCACAAGAGACTTGATTTTAATGAGAATATAAAAAACCTTGACTTTTATATTACGAAGGAAAATATCTGAAAACACGTGGTGTGATCATGAACGTCGATATGAAAAGTCAACTGTCAAAATAACCGTCTAGTCATCCAACAATGGATTCCAAAAGGCGCTGAAAGATGGAAGTTAATAGTTTGCAAGCTATAAAATAAGATCATCAGCTCACAAAGAAAGTAATTTGAAACCTTGCTCTTGATTTCATGGAAATTGAGTACTGGTTTGAGTATCTTTCTCTTTCGGAATACTCTCTCTCTTTCTCCTCTCATTTTCGAGTTGTGATTTGAGTGTCGAAGACTCCATCGAAAGTAATGAAAGTACTGGATCTTATTTCTTCACAATTTTTTCTTTTGGTGTAGTTCAATCCTTGGAGGCTAATCTTTGAAAATTATGCTAATCTTGTAAAGGTGAAGAGACGAACTAGAGAAATAGTCGATCAAATCCGATCATTCCTTTGAAATCAAGTGAAGCATTTCAACATTCACTGACTTCTATCATCCGTCGATTAAGATCTACTGTAATCCCCAAGAACGGCAGATCTATTTTACATAAATATTTATAAATAAATTATATGGTTCTGGGGATGATATATTAAAAAGTAATAATTTGTCAAGCATTTATATTCCTGGATATCCTTCAAGATATATTTTTCTTGTTGAAGCATTTATGAAAAACAAGTTTGAAAATCAACATCGTCTGGAGAGAAACAGGACACAAAAAGAAGAAAAACTTTCGACTCTGGAAGTTGTGGCAGATATGAGTTCTTTTTTTTTTTATAAAAAAAAATATATCGCTAAGAATATGAAAATTAATAACAAAACCAAATAATCAAACCAAACTCAAAGCTTTTCGACTTTAATATGAAACAATAATAAAAATTAAATTTACTTATGCCTGATTTTGGTTGAACCTTGAAATAAATTTCATTTTTTTTTTTTTCTGATTCAGATCCAAATTCAACTGAAAAACATTTATGAATTTCATAAAATAAAAAAAAAACTAGAACCAAAACAAAGTTCTGTACACCATAATAAATAAATAAATAAATAAATAAATAAATAAATAAATAAAAGAGTCATACAAGAACACCGAACAGGAAGGAGTTAAAATGGAGATGTCATGGGACCATACCGTACCACACCATGGCTCTTCTTGTGAGTTCTCACCATCACTTGCAATTACTGCTGCAACAAGTGTTGCAGGTTTGGAGTTGGAGTGGAAGTCAAGCTCACCATTGGCTAACAAGAATTGCACATATATAATGTTTTCTTTGTATATATATATATTTGTTGACGTCGAAACCGGTTTTCCCTCGAGATCATACCTGGTTTTTTGATTAATGGTTAAATTTGTTTGCGCTGTCATTCATTATCGAGATTGATGACTCGGGGTCAACGTCACATGGATGTGCACCCTGGATTGGTCCACTTGTCTGTCCAGATCACACCCGATATATATATATATATATATATATATATATATATATATATATATATATATATATATTAAGAATGATAGAGTGAGGCCGGCTACATTTGCGGCCGGTCCACTCTATTACTCATCCATGGGGGTGGGTTGGGTTTTGGGCTTTTACTGTTTTTTTTTTAGTTTGGTTTTGGGTGTTAGAGTGGGCCGGCCACACTCAGCAGGTACAAGGTGGAGTTAGGTGCTTCCTCCGAGGGGAGTTGGATGTGACGTACCTTCGATAAGAGAAAAGATGTAGTCTCTCCCACCTTATGAATAAAAGAGTGTTTTTCTTTGTTTTGTATGCTTTTATTTTGTGTAGTGTTTCATTTCTCCATTAAAATGATATCAAATGATAAATACTACTTTGTAAAAAGAGAAAGAAAAAGAATTTAGTTCAATTCCAGAATCATTAAAACTATATTACCCAGAATTTGATGACTTCAGCCAACCATTAGATGAAATGGATTGGGAAGACATATATATATATATATATATATCATGTTAATAATAAATTTCTTTGAAAAGAAGGAACTCGGGAGATGGGATCCATTTATGTTGGTAATCACATGGGATGCATGAGCCCTTTGATTGGATAAAGAATGAAGAGGGTCCATTTAATAATGCTTCCAAGTTTTACAAATTGAGTACAAGTGAACCATCTCTCTCTGTTTTTTGATGTAAATCCAAAGAGGGGGCAAGGCTTTTCAAGGGATAATACATCAATTCATTTCTAAAGGTGTAATGTCAAAAAAAAAAATTCATTTCTAAAGGTGACAAGCTGACTTTTGAGGTTCCAAAAGCTCTTTCATCACCAATGGCAACTAGGCCTAGTGGTACATAGTTCCTTATTAAGAGATTGGGATTCTTTCGGATGATCCGGGATCGAATCCCCCCTCTTATAAGATGGAGCTTAGGTGTGTTGAGGTGGCTCCGCGCCTAGGCCCATCCTTGACATTTCCCTTCATAAAATCATTAAATATTCAATTGAAACAGCTGCTAATTGCAAGATGGGGCTCTTTCATCTTCTATTCTATTTTGGCCATGTTTCTATTGGAACATATCTGTCTCATTAAGTAACAAGTTAAAAAGTTGAAAGAAAAGCCTTGGAGGTTGAATTACCCGCATATTTTGGATCTTGTCTCTCCTCTGGACAATGAACTATCTATCACTCTTTCAATTAGCAGCTGAAAAGAAACAAAATGAAGTTCTGGATATCAATGCCAACAGACATTTATATGCCTGCCAAATGAAATCATAAAGCACCCATTCATTTCCCCAACTGATGATATTATCCAGACAATAACAAGACAGTAGTTGTTTGTTCTCTAAATTCACAGGTCATGAAAAAAAACACATACCCTGAAGTTGAAGTCGAACTCTTAATATTTGTAATTCAACCTTCAAGTATCTAGCATCAGACTTGGGCGCGAAAATAGAAGGCGAAAGAACCGATTATTTCACTTCTAAGAAAAAATATGTTTACAATATTATTCTTCGAGAAAAAATAGTAACTCTGGTGAAAGGTCATCAAACACAATTGTGGTACAAGGTTAAGAAGAATTCTCAGACTACACATACATAGAGACCTATACACCTAATACTAATGCTTTTACAAGTAGAAAAAATTTCGTATATATCAGCTCTATATGGAACACAGAAGAATGCTGATATGAATGAAAATGAATGGATTGTATAACTTGAAGACTTGCAAACTTCTGCGGTCCTCATCTTTGTCTTTTAAGTAATCATTCTAACACGAACTCAACCAAATCCATGGAAGCCTGCTGAACTATAGGAACCTGAAAGTGTTGGTAGCCTTTTATATGCGATGCAACTACCTGCCAAGGCAAAGGCAGCAGCTAGGCCAAACGCAGGAATGTTCCCTCCTCCAAAGAGAGCATCCCAGGGGCCTGCGCCAAGGGCTACAATCATCTGCAATTAGATTGTGCATGTTAGCAAAGTGATTCGGAGCATTATCACTTAGCGTAACCAAATTCATCCAAAAATGCTAATTGTGAGATGAATTAACTTTCGATAAAGATAACAGACTTAATCCACAGACAGTCAACCAAATTGAAGATCAATCATAGTGAGTGATTTTTTATACAAACAATAAAAGAAAAGTCTACTTACAATTGTTGCTTTTTTTTAATCTAAATTTTTTATTGCTCTTCCATCAATAGAATTGTCCTGGTTAGCTCTCTCTATTCATGGCATTTTAATTAATACACTTCACTGTATGCAAACAAACAACAGATGAGGAAACTAATGAGGTTTAAGCATTCAAAAGTACTCAGAGTGTCAATCCCATCAAATGTACTAGTGAGGCGACTAGAAGTGTATGGACATGTGACCTTTGCTGATTTGACTGTTGGACAACATACACTTGTACTGGACAGATACCAATATGAAGGCTTGGATGACATTAATCTTTGACTGGCAATATTCAGAAGTAATTGCAGCGCAAAATTTGTCCTCCTAAAATAATTCTCTCTGTTACTAAGAATTAAGGACATCCAATATGGCAGTTCCTTGTATACATGAAAAGATTAAGGAAAGTGCAAGTTCTGGTTTCATTTTGCTTATGATATTACTATATTTATGTTTGTTGTTCACTTCTCAATATACAATTTGCTGACAATAAGACAAACAGAGGCAAGATAATACCATCAACAGGACAAAGAATTTTTAGTATTCACTACTAGACAAGGAAAAAAATTACTGAATTTTTCCGACATAATTATCCTTTTCCCTGATCCCATATGTGAAGAATTATCTAAAAAAACAAATTTCATACTGCAAAGACCAACTAAACCATCACATGCCCATTGTAAGTTAAAAAAAAGGCAGCCAATTTTCAGAATTGATTGCTTGGTGGAGTTTGCACCTACACTTATTGCATTTAGGAGTGTGCATGATTTCAATAACCTAAATTAACCATGTGAACGAATAAAATGTAGTCAGTTTTGTTTCATTTTTTAAATTCTTTCTCTGGTGTTAAGCTTATAAAAAATTGGCCATTCCATTCAACTACTATTTTGGAAAATCAAATTAGAACAAAACAAATTTTTTTTCCTGTTTTTTGAAAGGTAGAACCAATCAAATTAAACGACAATGTAACACAACCAAAACGAGACAAAAATTTTGGCTAAATGTGTTAGGTTTGTCTTAGCTGTTTACAAAAGCCATTATATTATAATTGTGTTTATGAATTTTGCTGGGAAATAAGAGTTCGTAATGAACTATAGTTAGGATCTATTTACAAAGAAACTAAACTGAAACAACTAATCTAACCAAAAAATTTCAGTTCTGAAAATTTCATAACAAAATTAACTAAACCAGCTGATTACACAACCAGATAATATGCATTATTTTTTATTAGTTGTATACCTGAGGAACGACAATTGCAAGATTTAACACCCCAGTAGCCAATCCTGCAAAACCACAAATGTCAAGTCAGGATGAAATAGAAAGTTTGGATAACAGGCATATCAGCATGTGCAAGGGCAGAAAGAGACCTTGGCCTCCTCCTGTATCAGCAGTCAACTCAGCAGTTACAGAGAATGGGACACTGTATGTAATCTGCTACAAGCAAAAAGAGGATTAATTCTGAAAACTTGGCAGGAGAAAGATTGCCAGTAATCACTTCATGCAGATTGAATCTTACCGCTAGAGGAAATCCAAGAATTGAGAATATAATCAGAGCTGCAATCCTAACTGCCTTATTTGCTCCAACAACATGCTGAATGCCTGTCAAATGTTCATTGATGGACCACAAACTTATGATTGTTGTGGCTGTCATGCAGACGAACACAATGAAGTTGCTCATTGCCCATACCACCCGTGCACCCATTCGCCGACACATTGGATCAATTAGGAATGAGCTTACCAAAAGAACAACCTAATCACATGTAGAGCGTTACTTGAGTACTCTGTTATTATCAAGTTGTGTAGATGTGTCCATAACAACTCAATAAATAAGTTTTTGAGTTCTTACTGAATTTAGGAGCAAACCAAATGCACCATCTTGGACACCATTTTGATATGTAGTTATTTCTGATTGTTCTCCTGATGGATCACCGCGGTAAACTTCACGGCCCATCCAATCCGTATCAAAGAGAAAAAAGGGAAACCATGACGACTGCATGTGGATAATAGGGTTTAAAAAAGTTGAAAGGCAACACAAGAAAAAAAATGAAGAATTGCAGTTAGTCTTTTGATGCAGAAGACATTAAGTAATGAGTGGAAAGACCAACAATATGAAGCCCAGTGGCCACATTGTTGTCTTTGGGCCTAGATAAAATGCATAGCAATGCAGAATTACATACCCAGGTAAAAGCCATTACAAGAAGCACAGAATACATCTCAGGTGGCAAATGCCTCAGACTTGTTAAAAGTTTAACCAAAACTGCTCCTGGCCCATCATTAAATGCTTCTATTCCATCTTTCTTTGCATTACTACCAAAATTTGATGGATCCTCAGAGCTAGTTTTATCAACCACCGGATCAACTCTTGATTTTTCACCATTCTCAAGTTCTCTTGAGTTTGTTGGTGATCCTCTATGACCATACTGCTGCTTATCCTTCAGTAAAGGTGCAGAATCAGATAATTGTTGTCTTGGTTTTGCTCCTAGAGGGACTTCTTTAGCAAAATATAGAGTGACGAATGTACAAAACATAAGGAAGATCTGCAGAACATACAAGAACAATTTGAAGAGTTATGAAGTACATATGAACCAAATATGATATCATGATATGCTATCAGGAGAATAACAATATCTTTTAAGCTTTAATAAGATGAAACCTAGAAGCTATATAAATACAGCAATACAAAGCAAATATAAAGTTTCTGCTCTTAAACATGATATTAACTTTTTTATACAAAACCATTGTGATCCCATACTGCCAGAACAAAGTCTGCCTGATTTAATAGAGTACTTCATGAGAGATCCGCTTGCAATTCTTCTCACAATTTTGTGCCACAAAGAAAGTAATTTTACTTGCACCAAACCAATCCTTCACCTTTGGACCAGCATAGCGCCTTAGGCCCAAGTGCTCTACTTTGATGAAGGTCTTAGCTGATCAAAAGTACATGCAGTTCTAGTAGTCGGTACAAGTAGGAATATCATTTAAATACCTTAACCCTCAAGATGATTCAAACCAGTGAACAATTTCTCTAAAATAGAAACCAGAAGTGATCATTTACAACACCCTCCTATGAAGCACAATTCATGATACTTTACCAAATCCAAAGACATCAAACTTGTAAGGCTTTTAGATATGGACAAAATACAATTAGGTTGGCAATTAAAGGAATGACAACAATTATATTTTTTCATGAGGCAAGGTGAAACCATGAAAATGAGCCATAAAAAAAAAAATACAAGATTGTTCAGCATTGCTACAAAATTCAAACTATTTCTCACAAATGGTCATGGAAGGATATAGGCTAGGCCATGAGAACTTTATCTATCAAGATCCAAGGTCTTGACTCACACCTAACCATACTTTCCAGTGATTGTCATTGCTCAAAATCATATTAAGTAGCTGGATATGAGAACCTTAAAAATATTAGATGCAAACCAAATACATGTCAGCCAGCCTCATTCCAGTCGCAACAAACTAATCATACTACCTACTATACCATTTACATGCAAACCAAAACATATTAGTTGGGCTCAACTCAACTTAAAAGCTTAACATAATAAAATGTGAGACCTAGACTCAGATATTCATATCAATAATATCTAAATTAATCGATGTGAAACCATTAATGATCTCTAATAATTTCCACTCAATTGATATTTTATGTCCAGTCCTTTATCCCTACCCATTTATTGAATAAATTTGACATCTTTGTCATAATGAAAGCCATGAAAATCATTAGATCCATTCAAATCACTCAAGTTGCTAATCTAGACAGCGCTACTATCCTTTTCTTCATTTAGAAACAAAGTCAGACAAAAGAATTCTTCTGGTTGATAAACTTATTTTAGAGGAAACCTTAATGGCATGGTGATTTTACAAATAAAATTTAGCATTTCTCAAAACATTAAGCAAATTTTATGTTTACAATATAATTGTACTGGAAATCTTTGCTTGGTCATTCTGAAGTAACAATAATTAGATCTTCAAATGCATGGCTAATTACAAACAAACCATTCAAGAGGTCAGCAACAATGCCAAAATCATGTCTGGTAGCAAAACAAACAGACCTACTTTGAGGATATTGTAAAATTAAAGAAGCAAAACCATAACTTCTTCATAATTCATCCCTGAAAACAGGTGGCGCACAGCTGAAATTAAGGATGATGCTAAGATAAGGCACTAGTATGGCATATATATAAAATAAAACCTTGGATATTCCTTATGAATCTGATAATTTTTTTGGCCACAACATAGAAAATTTATTTGTAGCAAAAACTACTCAAACAAAATTTTTAGTTGGTTTCTTTATAACCTATGCCACAATGAGAAACTTGAATCATTCAAAAATTATGGAAATTACAACTTGAGATAGAGATTGGGTGAATAAACCCAAAAGATTCTTCATTATTTCAGAAACTCACCACAGCTACTAAAAAGGCTGCCTTTAAATTTCCACAGGCTTCACAACAAGCTTTTGTAGTCAAGAAAGGGAACCACCTGCTCAAAACAATTGGTCAGCCGTAGACAATATCAAAGAGAGCATGGTATTTTTAGTCACATCGACTTAAGGCATATTTAACAATTCTCCTTATCTTTCATCTATATAAATTGCATTTGTTGGTTTCTAGAAACAAGATTCAAACTCTGTTCTTTGTGTAGTTATTTGTTTGACATCAACATCGAGGGAAAAGACCAGGCATGTGGCAATTTGGAAAATAAAACACAGAAGAAATAATGTCTTTCTACTTGCCTGTGCCAGTGCCCATTGGCACCAGATGAAAATCCAAGAATGTTTCCAAGAGCCATCCATGAGCAAAATATTGCATTGGCAGAATTGCACTGATCAGGTCCTACACATGAATAAATAACTGACTTTGGGTTTTCCATGAATATTAAACAGCCATAGGAGCATATTAGCACAGTAAGAATATATATATAATATACTGCATGACTAGGTAGTACTGAAAAATTTACCTGACAGGTCTGCAAGAAGGGCGCGAGCTGGGCCCTGCAATTGATACAGGATCAGATAACTATAATAGTTGAAATGAAGAGATGCAATACATGTACTACATGATGGGTTGATACTCTTCTATTATAACATGTGCATATTTCCAAGAAATGTGTAGTCCAAAAAACAAAAACAAAAAAATCAATTGTATAATGAGAAAATAAACTGCTAGTGTAAACTTACCTGAACTGTGTTGTTAGCAAGGTCTAGCATCCAAAAGCCAATCACAAATACAGCCGCTGCTCGCCATCGAGGTCCTTTATAGGAACTGTATTTGTCATACTAGTTAATAATAGAAAGCCTTCAACAAACACTCACAATAAAAGTAGCATGGAACTTACCGACAATCTTCCCCGGTATCTCCCAGAAGGTACCCTATGTCTGCAGCAAATCCAATTAAGATTACCTAAATTACAGAACAGATTTTGCATATTCAGAAGATCAAGAGCATATGCAATAAGTTAAGGAAAAGATGGAAGGTCCAACAAGACTCACAGCAAAAGCAATCATCAGAGATCCAGCAAAAATAAATGGTCGTCGCCTTCCAAATTTTGAAGTGCACTTATCACTCCATATACCAACACATGGTTGAACCTGGGGGAGGAAGTGAGCAATTAGATGGTTCAATCATATATCCTTTTATTAAGCATGAATAGTTTTCAAGCAACCCTATTCTTGCAAATGAAACATTTCCAACTCTATGAAATTACAGACAGATGCATATATTACAGAGGAACACTAAAAAAGTTTCCAGGGCATACTTAGCTGTGCCCTGTCACCAAAACATGCTTGCTAATCCAAATGATTCATCTGATGGAAAATTGAAAATCATAAAAATTCATGTAACCAAAAAATTAACAATTTAGTGCCCATCCAATTATGCATTAGGAAGGCACTAAACCAGTTCTCATGATAAATGGACACCAAAATTGAATGATTCTGCCAAAAAAAATATGCATTGTTCATGGAGGATTGTCCTCATCATCAGTTTTCGTGCCAAACATATGACTTGACAACATCATTCAACTATGTTATGCCCGTTTGAACAGGAAAGCTATTTCCCTCATATATATTAGCAAACCATTTGTGCATGAGCAGCATCACACATTCAGGAACATCAGTTAAAAGAGAATTAAGGCAAGCAACCCATTGAAACGTCAATGTAGGAACACATGTTTCCTATTCATTGTCATCAAAGGAAAGAATAAAAAACAAAACTTGGACACAATTTAAAGCAAATCAGCTCCAGATACTTACAATGAAGCCAGTAATGGGCCCACAAAGCCAAATGAATGAGGAAAAAGCATGCTGTATTCCCAGAGTCTGTAGAAAAATATACAGCAGAAATCAGGGATAACTTCCCAATGCCAAAATAGTTTCTAGAGGCTAAACTAAAATATGAAGCAGCAATCGAAATACAACACATTAATAAGGCACAGGCAAAGCCCCCAAAAAATATGGAACTATGCATGGATTACACCTTGAATAAATAGCCATATTGATCGATGTGATTAGCTAAATGAACACTCTTTTCCATCAAAAAGGGAAAAAAAAAATCACCGCATTACTTGGATTGAAGTTCATTGGTAATGTCTCCTTAAAAGTATCAAAAGGGTTACGATGGATCAAACAAACAGATCACGAGCCACAAGGAGAACACAATAAATTACCTGAATATAAGGCGTCAGGAGCGAGAGCTGCAAGGCCCAGCCGAACTGAACTCCAGCGGCAACCATGCAACTAAGAATCAACGTCACCATGCTACTCCGAGGCTGTGCTCGAGGGGTGTCATCCGAAGAGTTATACGCATCAGGAGACGAAGGAGAATGGGAGGGGAAGGACGCCGGGAGGCCACCGGAGGGTCGGGAACCCAGATCATCGATCTCACCAGACGGATCTCCGTTCAGGTGAGCCATCTCCAGCTCCGCCGCATTGAGGTTCCTGTACGGCACCCGGATCGAGACCGTATCCATGAGATCCCTCGTCCGAGATCGAGATACACAATATGGATCAGCAGATCGAGTAGGTCATCACCATGGGAAGAGCTTTCGATCCGGGATTAGGGTTTTGGGGACGCCGAGATCTGGAGAAATGGGAGAGGAGTCGGTGATGGCGGGGTGGCTTCGAGTGGTCGCGAGGATGAAGTGGTGGGCTTGGGAGGGAGTTTTGGAGGTCCGCGGAGTCACGTGTCGGACACGTGGCACGATGATATCATGGTTCATGCTATCGCTGGCCTCAACCCTTCAACCTTAGAACGCCCCCACATTAGAACTTTATTTTGGGGAATAAACATATAACTTAATTTTGAGGGTTATATTTGCAAATTTCCACTCTTGGACAGCGACGAAGGGTAGTTTGGTCAATTCACCTCAGACCGGCCCAACAACTTTCCCCTCCTCCCACGAAGGCCCGACCCGGCTGAGAACGCGAGGGATCGGAATCGAAGATAAAAGGCCAGAGACCGGAAACCCTCACCCCTCCTCCTCCTCGATCTCGCGAATCGCGATGTCATCCTCTTTCGACGACTTCACCGCCGACGGCGACGAGGTCGCTCCGCCGGCCTCCACTCGCTCCTTCGACGACGATGAATACATCGGGTACGACCCCCAACTCCCCTCCCAGCAGCGCTTCGAATCCTTCTCCACCTTCTCCCCGGCCGAGGACGAGGATCTGGACGGCACGCCGAAGAACATCAACGATGATGTCTTCGGCGGCGTTGACGTTCACCAAGTCTCTGTTGGGAGTGCCGCCAGTGGAGGAAGCTTCCCGCCTTCTCCGGAGGCCTTTGGATACCGCCCGGATCCTAGCCCCGGGTTCTCTCCGTCCCCCTTCGCGATGCCGGAGGCTAATGGAGAGGCGGATCATGATGGGATCTTCTCGGATGGGCCTCCGCTGCCGCCGCTCGACGAGATGCATCCGGAGGAAGGGTTTATTCTACGGGAGTGGCGCCGGTGAGGTTCTTTCTCTAGATCTGCTTTTTATTTTACTTTATCTGTTGAAGTTGTCGATCATGTAGTGCTTTGCGACGGGAAATGGTGTTTCTGATTTGATTTTGGGCAGATCTTTGTTTATTTTGGTAATATTTCATCATGAGTAGTCTACTTGTTGAACTACTCTGATTGTTTCAATTCGATCTTGTTTTTGTTCGGTTATTCAAGTGGTAATTGGCGCAGAAATTTTTATAGATCTTGTTTATTGTCATTTCCGATTAAATTTTTAATAGATCGTGTCCAACCCCGTGTTTCATTATTGCTCTTGATGATGGATTTATCTATTGAATAGAAGGTTTCTACTGATAATCGAACAATTAGCAAAGTTCCGTGATGTGCTTAACTTATTGAATTATTTAGATAACATTTGCCTGTTAAGTTTATTAAAGTTTTGGTAGCTTTCATTTCCTACTAAGTACTAACTAAATTTTACATATTCTATTGTTTACTAAATCTACTTTAAGTTTTGGGGGACTGATCTTCTATACCAAACATGAAATGGTTATTTGGATATTGTTGAAGTGCAACTATGTTTAAATTTATATGCTGCAAAATATGCATCAACTACTATAGTAGAATGTGCTAATTGTTCTTCATAGGTTATACTATGGACATATATTTAAAATGAACAAAGTTGTTGAGGTGGCTAGGTTGTGGGAAGCCTAAGTCCTAACCATCTAGGCACCTTGGATTTAGCATAGCTAATTTTAAAAAATAAAATACGAATTGAAAGAATTAATATTGAATAATATATCAAAGGTTACTTATAATGTCAACAAAACATAACCATGCATCATAACCCAAGTCTAGGCAATAATCTATTTAAGTTAACATAAAACTTTTGAAATGTATGCAGGGCTTAGGTTTGGATTTTGTTATATATAACGCATCTTAATTGGATTATGGTGGGATAGATTTTGTTTAATAGAGATATTTCCAACCAATTAGCCACCTAAATTGCTTGTTGGAATTTAATAGACTAGTTGTCGCTTAGACATCCACTCGCCTACACAGATAGCTAATTAGTTATTCAGTAATTAAAAAGTTATGACCAAGGAAGCCATCATACCAAAACCACCTAAGGTATGATGCATTAAGGATGGCTTTCCAGCTGTAGTTGTGATAATTACAATCTTTCTAGACACTTTTTTTTATGGCTCCAGGGGTTTTCACTTCCACAGTTTGACTGCAGGAAGCTTATCTTTTAACGCTCTAGCTTTCTCGTGTTGAATCACCTTGTTGAGGGATGATTGGACTCAAATTTAGATATAATTATGTTCCTTTCAAGATGCTGAACCTTAAGAAGTTTGCTCAAATGATCAGTCACAAGCTTATTAATTGATTGATTTTATATTCTAAAGACAGTTCTCATAATGATGTTCTCTGTTGTTTGCTACCTTTATCCACCCATCTTTCTCCAATAAATAGTTTTAGGTTATCTTTTGTTTACAACCCTTCGAAAGTAATTTGAGATTCTGTCTGATGAATTTTCGAATAAGCCCTGTGTAAATTTGGGGTGTTGACAGCATGTAAATAATAAGTCCCACATCATGATCTTTTTCTCCCCTAAAGGACACAAGTATGCTGCCAGCACAAACTTCCATTGACTTGTAGATATGTACATACATCCCAACTGTTGTTGGCTTATCATTTACTAGCATTCTTTGTTAAACATACTGTGCAAGATTTATACACAATAATTAAGTAAGTTTCTGATAACAGGTGATAAAGTACTGAAAATTCCCTTTTGAAAGAAGAATGAGTTTGTTTCTACTAATTCTTTTTGCTTTTTGTTTTCATAATTTTGATAATTCAATTGTTATGCTTTGTCTAAACTTGCAGCCAGAATGCTGAACTTCTCAAGATTAAAGAGGAAAAAGAAAAGGAACTTAGGGAAGAAATATATAAAGAAGCTGATGATTACAAGATAGCTTTCCATGAGAAAAGAATGGTTAACTGTGAAACGAACAAGATCCACAACAGGGAAAGGGAGAAGGTTAGAAATGTTAACTCTCTGTTTGCCCGTACTTGTAATTTTTCACTCCAGAATGCCCCATGGCTGCTATTTGCTTGTGCATCAGCTATTTCTGGCCAACCAGGAGAAATTCCATGCCAATGCCGATAAACAGTACTGGAAAGCAATTGCTGAGCTCATTCCAAACGAGGTACCCAACATTGAGAAGAGAGGGAAGAAGGATAAGGAGAAGAAACCATCGATTGTTGTCATTCAGGGCCCGAAGCCTGGCAAGCCCACTGATCTCTCAAGGATGCGTCAGATACTTTTGAAACTGAAACACAATCTCCCAGCACACATGAAACCCGCCCCACCACCGGCTCCAGCCACTGCCAAGGAAGGTGACACAGCTGCTGCAAAGAAACCAGTGGTCCCCAAAGCAGCCACAACAGAAGGCCCTGCAGTTAAACCAGTTCCTGTTGCTGTGAATTAAACATAACACATCGCTCTGTGTAGAGCACTCTGCACGACTGCACTGCTTGTTGAGAATAAGCCTATAATGTTTAAAGATTGACTTTATATTAACTCCCTGCTTTTGGAGTGTATTTTGTAGAAATCGTTTTCAATTATTTGATATGTGATGATATCTATTCAGACCTGCCTCTTGTGAAAATTGAACATTGAATTTTTGAAGCATCTCTAGACCTGTTACTGGAAGCTAACAGAAACTTGTGCAATTCAGCAGCAATTTTTTCCAGATATCATGAACATTAGTTGTATAAGTTGAACACTGATACATCCTGCAATAACCGGTACAAAAGAGGGAAAGATGCTAACACAACCAAATGAGGATTATGGAGAGAGTTACAAAGTCTAGCAAATAAATAGGTTCAGATTTCTGCACCACTAGAACCAGCATGACTACCTCGGCAAGCTAGAGTTTCAGCATTCGGTTAATGGTGAGTTTGAGATATCTGAAAGCCGTTGTCTTGGAGTTGCTGTGAAAATCGATGCCTTATCAACCTCAAAAGTGGAGATGTTCTTCCTTTTCTGTGTTTCCTGCTTTGGTTTCTCATCCGATGCTTCTAGGATTGGGCTCAGGACCTGCTGTTGATTCTGCTGCTGCGATACCATCACTTGAGCTTCCTCCACAACAGATGGGTTGTCATCAGTGGCATACAGTATCCTTTGGATGGCCTCGATCTGTCAAAATTAAGTAATATAAATTAGAGAATATAGTTGCCACAAAAACAGCCAGATGTCACCAGGTCTCTTCTTACAGGCAAGTGCTCAATCTCAGGAGTCTGGCATAACATTTCAATGTCCCTCAGTTTAGCAAAGTAGAAGTCTCTCTCCTTCTCAAGGCTATCCACAAAGAGCTTCAGCTCAGTGATCTGCATTTGAACGATTTGAGATTCAGGTTTCCAGGAAAAATCAAGTCCAGAACAGCAAATTCAAGTTACCTGCTCATCATAAGCTTGTGCACCAGCATCTGAAATAGGTTTTGATGTCTTATGTGAAACATGTGCTGGATTTCCATCATTCTTTCGAGCAGAGTGAGTACTCTGGACCTTTGGGGTAACAGATGAAGATTTAAATGGAGCTTGTGCAGGTGCTGCTTTTTTATGTGTCTCCTTTCCTCCTTTAGATGCATCTCTTCTCTCCAAGGGGTTGTAACTGATGTAAAGTGACACATTGTTGTGATAAATAAGATTATAACATTAAACAGTACAAATAGTACATCATTAGTACAAGCATATTGATTATCAACTGATCCAGAGAAAATCATACTAGTGATTATATTGGTTTTGCATGTTTATGATGATAAAGTGAGAGTGCAATTGACTGAATGAACTAAGTATTATCTACAAGATTGGCATGTTGAAAGGATGCATGTATTTCTTTAGAGAAGATGGGGTCAGAAAATTACTGCTGCAAGATGCCACCATTGACTGAATCACAGTACTTCTTCATCCATTGCATAAACTCTAAGTTATCAAGAGGCCTTGCTTTCACAAGCTTGCTCACCTCAATATGCTGAACAAAAAATTCAAGCAAAAGACCAAGAATCTTAGAATACTCAGCAAGCTTACAAATAGCATAAAAATAACAGAATCAACAAGCAATTTCCCATCAAATCCAATATAGACAACAAAAATTAAATTATGCTGGACTTTAGAACATAAGGAACACATTAGTATCTAGAAATTCCATTTCATTTTGTGCACCAATAAAATATATTTGAGTCTAGGCAAAAGGGCACACCATGCACAAGATGAGGTGTCACTCCACATGTAAGATTCAAGAAAAGAATATCAAACATCAAATTTCATATATTACCAAGTACTCAACAAAAAAGTAGGATCTCAAGCATATTGTTTGATTGACAAAGCCCAATATGGCCTCTGTAGATGATAAACAAGAATGGCATCTAACTAGTGAAGATTGAGAAATAATCAATTTAGATGCAACATAAACAAAGAATAAATGAGCATAAATTTAGTTCCTCTTTTTGGGTTCTCATGTTTGCTGATCTACAGCAAGAGTTCGAAAACATAAAGAAAACACATGTTTAGATATGTGAAAGGCTTGATGTTTGCAAAGGAGAAAAGCGAAAGAGGACCAGATGAAGCACTTGATGCTCTGAAAAACAGAAGCAATCTAAAAATCCAAACTTTAACCTAAACAAACAAACATGGATATCCAGTAAAGCGTCTGAAAAAAAAAGAGAGAGAGAGAAATTAACCCTAGAACACAAAGAAATGGAAGAAAACCTTGGTGATCTTAAGCTTGTTGAAGACGTCCTGCAGGACCTTGTAGTTCTGGATCATCTCGTACTCGTTCTTAGCATCGAAGTTCACCTTGTGCATCGGCACCACTCCCGGGTGCACCGCGTCC
Organism: Dioscorea zingiberensis; assembly: GCA_026586065.1. NCBI lineage: Eukaryota > Viridiplantae > Streptophyta > Magnoliopsida > Dioscoreales > Dioscoreaceae > Dioscorea > Dioscorea zingiberensis. Next base: position 39,695,799 of record CM048826.1, read on the forward strand.
ATCAGCTGGCAGTGCACCGCCCCCGACGCCGCCTTCAAAACGCCAATAGATCCACGGATCGAACACAAAATTCAAAGAAACACAAAAGGAGAATGGGAGATCCGAGAATTACCTCCTCGACTTTAGAGAGATTGAGTTGGAGGGTGGAGTTGATCCAGGCGAGGATCTCGTTCCTCCCAACGAAGTAAGCGGAATCCATCATTCCGATCTTGGTCGCCGCCATCAGTTCTCTCCTCTTCCGGCTTCGAATTAGGGCTCGGGTGGACGGAGAGACCTTAGGGTTATAAGAGCAATAGAGCGCAGGTGGAAAGTGAAGCGGGAGGTGGAGTGTTTCAAATGGAATTCAAAATTTGAGAGACGTGGGACCCACTCCGCTGTAATAATAATAATGTTTGGCATGGGAATCTTAAATATATTATTAAAGTAAAAGTGAATCTCAAATTTTTAATTTTTAAAAAAAACAAGAATTAGGTTGAGGTTTTATAATTTTCTTATTTTTTAAAATTTAAAAATCTATCTATATTAAAAAAAAATAGATTGGGATTTTTAAATTTTTTAATAATTTTATATTTTTTAATTTTAATAAATCTATCTATTTTACTGAGCCATAGGATTAGAAATTGTTAGAATTCGATGAAGTGGATTCAACATATACCATAAAGTAGATGTTGAGTCCGATCCCAAAAAAATATACAATAGAGTTGATATGTTTATGATCAAACAAAAGTGAAAATTGTAGGTTTTTTAAAAAAAATTAAAAATACAGTGGTTGTAGAAATTTATTTAAGATTGATTTATTGATATTAATTTCAGATTTATTAAAATTTAGATATTATGGATTAAATTTTAATATATAGTGTTAAAACTATGACATTGTTTAGAATTTTTTTTCTTCAAAATACCGAGTAATGCAAAGAGTCATTTACTAATACAATTCTTAATAATAAAATAATAATATAATATCCAATTTAGTCCCTCTATTATATTGAATCAGTCCTTTTAATACTTCTATTATAAACTGAGTATTTTTAGTCCCTCTATTTTTATGGTCGTATAAATATGGTCCCTTAAAGCAAATGTACAGATACTAAAAAGACTTGAAAAATATATATATAAAGATAAAAAAAAAGTTCAATTTATAATGTAAGAACTAAAAGGGTCGATTCGGTATAACAGAGGGACTAAATTGGGCATTAAGACCTAAGGTAAAAAATGACCATTTCTTTCCTTGTCGGGTCGGATCTGAAATGAACATATTTGAAACCCGAAACCCGAAACCCGTATTAGTATAAACCTAGCGTTTGGTTTTCCTAATTGGGCCATGGGCTCTGGTCCTCCGCTGACGCCGGTCCGCACAACGCTAATTCGTTGTCATATAAATACCAACAAAATCACGAATAAAAACAAGCGCCGAAGAAGAAGAGCAAACAAGGAGATCTCTTGCTCTCCATCTCCTTCTCTCTCTCTCTCTCTTCTTCTCGCGATTGCTGAGAGAGAGAACGAGATCGAAATCGAGAGATGGGGTTTCAAGGGGGTCGAGAGGAAGAGGGAGTGATGGCCACGGACTTCTTCTGGTCCTACACCGACGAGCCGCACGCGTCGCGCCGGCGCCAGATCCTCTCGCAGTATCCGCAGATTCGGGAGCTCTTTGGTCCTGATCCTTGGGCTTTCCTTAAGGTATCAATGCCGCAATGCCAGGTCTTTCTCGGGGTTTTGTTTTTATTGGGCTCGTATTGATCTTTTCCTTTTAGATCCGTGGGTGTTTTGATTTATTTATTTTTAAATTTTTTATTTTTGGGTATAAATCGTGAGAGAATTTTTAAAGAAGATGGTACATTTTTCTTTGATTTGATGGAAAAATACAATCTTGAGTTTAATCTTTGAATTAGATAGACAATGGCATTGTACTGTTTAAGCTCAATTTGGTGAGATAAGCAATGGAATCCAGTATGTTAATGTGGTTCATCAGAGAGATAGAGATAGAGAGAGATTTTAGGTGGTCTTGGTAAATGTGGTTGATGTCAATGACACCCTTGGAAGAGTGCCATTAATTCGTTGTGTAGGATTTGGCAGAAAAAAGGTAAGGATAGACAATATATAGGATAAAAATTAGTTTTTTTTTACTTCACAATTAATTTTGGAGACCTTGATGGGTGAGAATTGTTTCTTGTGATGATAATGTTCATGTTTTATTATAGTGGAATTGCTCCATGTTTTGTTCTCCTTCTTTTATTACTTTCTAGCTGTGCTTTGCTTTCCTGATGGTGACTTGTTTGTTTTTTGCCCCCCTTTTAGCTGGCTTGCCTTGTCATTCAGTTGATTTTGGCAACATGGTTCCTGTGAAATGTTTTACTAATTAACCCAAATTATATATTCTAATTGTAGTACCAATCATCCATTTGCCTCACATTCAGGCTGCATGGATCTAATTGATCGATAATCTCGATAAAGTTCCTTATTGTGTTTGCATCTCTTTCAGTCTCATTTGGATTGATTTTTCCTCACAAGCATTCATTCTATGCACTTGGTTCCCTATTCTCTTGTGGAATATTGTTTGTGGCTTTTCTCTGTAATTTTTATAGTTTGGAATATACCTTGAGTTATTATGTGTATATTAAGTGACAGTTAAAAGTTTAATTTGGCATGCATTCTCAGAAACATTTGTAAAATCATGAGAAGATGATAAGATTCATATCGTGAATCTTTACATACATGCAACTCATCCCTGTCTGTGTTTGCCTACTCCAATTTCCATTCTCAATCTCAATTTGATCTTTTGTTGCAGATTACTGCAGTTGTCTCGCTACAGTTATGGACCGCCACCTACTTGTACAATGCTAGCTGGGTGAAGATACTAGCTGTCGCGTACTTCTTTGGCTCTTTCCTCAATCACAACCTCTTTCTCGCCATCCACGAGCTCAGCCATAACCTTGCATTCTCCACCCCATGCTACAACCGTTGGCTGGGCATCTTTGCCAACCTACCCATCGGTGTCCCCATGTCCGTTACCTTCCAAAAGTACCACTTGGAGCATCACCGATTCCAGGGCGTTGACGGCATAGACATGGACATCCCAACCCTCACCGAGGCCCACACCGTCACCAATGCCATCACAAAGTCCATATGGGTCATATTGCAGCTATTCTTCTACGCTCTCCGGCCGCTCTTTGTCAAGCCAAAGCCCCCAGGTCTATGGGAATTCACCAATCTTATGATCCAACTTGCTCTTGATTTCTCCATGGTCTATTTCTGGGGATGGAAATCACTTGGTTATCTCATTCTCGCCACATTCGTGGGAGGTGGAATGCATCCAATGGCTGGTCATTTCATATCAGAGCACTATGTTTTCAATCCAGAGCAGGAGACTTACTCTTACTATGGACCCTTGAATTTGATGACATGGAATGTAGGGTATCACAATGAACACCATGACTTCCCTAGGATACCAGGGAACAAACTCTATAAGGTGAAGGAAATAGCACCAGAATACTATGAAAACATGAAGTCATACAGGTCTTGGAGCCAGGTGATTTACATGTATATCATGGACAGGACTGTAGGACCCTTTAGTAGGATGAAGAGGAAGGTATCCAAAAGTGGGGTCACCACCAAGAAGCATGAGTAGGGTTTCCAGGATTGATGTTTTTGTGCCTTATTTTTTTCTCTTTTTGAAGTATTTATGGATTCCTGTGATTTGCATGGAACCTACTCATTTGAGTGAAGTAATGTAAACATTTTTGATGTATTTATCTTCTCTACTTCTTTGGAGCCTCATATTAATTTTATTAACATGTTAGGTATGGCCCTGTGAGAAATTGCTCATTTTTTTATTTTCTTTATTATTATTATTTTTTGTCTCTAAAGAATGTTGATTAAACAGACATCCAAATCATAGCTTTTAGTGAAACTCATTTTGCAAACATTTGTTTAAAATGAGAGTTTCAAACACAATGTTAAATAAATCCTTCCTCTGAATATTAGGTTAGGCCATAAAAAGCCCCTTCAGTTCATTTCTCACTTCCTAATATTTCCCACTTCCCCCGAAAATAGAGACAAACAATCATCAATCGAAACTGAGAAGTCAAACCACTTCCTAAAATCACCACTTTCCCTAAAATGAACACTGGCCTGAAGGCTTTATAACAGAACCATAATATCAGATTTAGACAGCAATGGCACATTGTCTTGCTGCTTGCTGAAAAAAGCAAGGAACAACTTGGGCATTGTCATACTATTTAGAGCAACACATGATGCAGCAAAATGCTTCAGCGATTCATGAAATGAGTAATCAACGGTGAAGTAAATGGGCTTTATCGCATAAGTTGTATATTTAGCCAAATCATTGTTGTGCTATTATTCTAAAACATTTACAAATGCAAGCAGATAAATTTAGTGCAGCTTTGTGGAGCTTTTATACAATTCATCATCCTTGTTCAGCCTTAAAAAAAGTAATTTACTGGGAGGACCGGTTGAATACATGCTATATCACTCACTGATCAAAGACTATAGCTTGCTATTGTTCTGGTAGACCAAAGATGATTTGATGAAAATATAATTATTGCCTGTTAACCTGTTGGACAAAGAAAAAGGTAAATCCACAAGGAAGCTAAAATGACTTGCATAGAGAGAATGAGTTCAAGAGTAGATCAAGCACTCTGACCTTTTCATTTATTCCGACATTCCATGACTCATTCTTTAGAGGTAGGTAGGGAACTTCTGTCTGTGAATTATGCTGCACCTGGTTTCGTAAGAGAGGAAGCCTTGCAGGTGTGTAATCATCATCACTATCATAGAAACTTCCACGGTCTGGCCCGAGAGCTCTAAGAATCATTGCAAGAAAAATGGAAATAGCCTGAAAAAATAAAAAGCAGAAACTTCACTCTGATTTGGATAGATATGTAGACAAAAACAAGTGCAGCGACAATACCCACTGTGAAGGAAGAAAAAGGTAGAGGTAGTGTTATGTAGAGTATGATCTAATTTTATATAACAAAAATAGTTATAGCAAGTTTAGGTTTATTGATATCATTGGGAGAAAAGATTAAAGACATAGTGGTACTAAGAAGAAAACAAATGAGGCAATGATGGCATTGAGTTTTCTCTTAATATCACCAGAGGAAACACATTCCGTAACACCAATGTAACTAGTTAAGAAATCAACATTGCTTCAAGCATCTTACTTGTACCAAGAAGAAAAACCTTTAACCTATTCCCAAATGCAGCTAAAAAGAAAAAACGGTGTGGACCCTCACCTGTGCAGCTACAACCACCAAGCCTACCCATTTGCAAATCTCAGAGTTTGACCTCACAAAATTCGTGAATTCATTAAATCTCCCTGTATGATCTTCTGGGAAATCCTAATGAATAATTAGAGCCAGTCAAAGTTGTGTTGACCCAAATCATAAATGAGAAATGAAGGTAAAAAGGCAACAGAATGTAAATATATTACCTCTTCCCAGTTTCTGTTCAAAAATATATCTGCAGTAATTGCACCCTCCAGGATAATGAGAAAAAAGACAACTACCATATACTGCAAACCAGTTAAGAGATGCCAGAACACATTCTTCTTGTTTTTAAATATCAAAAAGAAGATAAAACTACAAAATACTATAGCTTAAACTGATCCAATGCATTTGTTAGGAAAGAAATGAAGTGGCCAGTAAGTGCATTGACAAACCTAGATCCTGGAATATCAATCATTCAATCATCATAAACATACATTTATATTTCATTTGTAATCATTGCAAAACCAATGGAATTGAATGCACCACATGTGAGACTAGCAAAACTATGACTAAGGTTTTACATGAAAAGGAAAACCACTAAATTTTGGAGGAGACATGTAAGCAAGGTATTGAATAGTTTTCAATAGCTTGACATGTCCAGATTCTAGTTTGTCATTTAAAATTCTTTTTATTGCGTACAAATGTTTGAGAACCAATTCCATACAATATTATTAAGATTTAGGTTGTGCATACAAATTGAACAAACATAATAACCTACATAAACAAAAAAAGTGGGAAGAATGGTTCACAAATAATATGTCATCAAGTAGGTTTTCATTGTCTGAGAAGGTGCAAACACTCAAATAGCATTGTGAAGCAAATTACCAATTATACCCAAATAGAAATATCAGCCTTATGGAGTCTCATAGCCAGCCTTCAGATAGATTATGATTAGGGAAGAAAATTATATAAAACTATCAACATTCTCAAAAAAAAGAAAAAAAAAAGGGTAAAGGGTCATGCACGCAAAGTGACTAATTCATTCTAGGCAAATTCCACCATCACTGAACTTTTCCCTTATGCAGGTTTTTTCTGAAAACTTTAGCCTATATAAAACATAGAGAACCAAACTAGTATTACAGGTGGCAGGAAATTCATAATAGCTCCAATACTTACTCCAAGAAAATGAATGCCAAAGGATACTACAAAAATGAATTCCATGGTACATTAACATAAACATGCATATTACTTTATCATATATGTCAGGTGTAGAATTTCAGAACAAATTATTTGGTCCAGAAGCACAAACTAGTACTAAGCATCTATTCTAAAATTACCATAAAAAATTGACACAAATTCAACCCAAGGCATATTCTTCCTAATTTGGTGACTCATTCAAGCAAGAAAAAATTTCAGTATGTTAAATAAACCTTGACTTCCAAAATGGATACATTTGTCAAAAAAAGTTCAACTTCCTCTTATTATCTTGTGTCATATTAGGATTCACATGCAATCAAAGAATGTTTTCAAACACAAGAGAAAATGAACAAAGTAATTATGATTTCCGTCATATAAGGCACCCTTATGCAACCAAAGAACAAAGTAACTCTGATTAAATTTCCAAAAGAAGGATACACAAGAAAGACAATGGCCATTGGCAGTTTCAGCAGCAATATGACCAGAGCATGTTATCACGCAGAGAGAGACTCCGAATCCAAGAAAAGTATAGATGAACCTGCACATATATCATGATAATAGGTTTAAAAAGATTCACAGTTTTTTTAAAATAAAAATTAAAGGCTAAACATTTTTCATGATTCTGGTCACACAAGGAAAACATCATCCTAATGACCTAATCTGTCAGACAAACTGGTTAACAAACAATTTTGAGCTCCAATTACAACGAAAAATAACAATTAAATCCACAGCGCGAACATAGATAGATACATGAACCCTAAAGAATCAAATAAACAATAAAACATTCATTCGTTGGTAGGATGTCGATAAAATCATAATCGATCAGCCTAGGTATGAAAAAGGAAGAAACTAAGTTAAAATTCACTAAAACGATGACAATAAAGTCCAATACCAAGGAGGGGTGGAATCAAGGGAAACACCCCAGTGTCCATTCATCTGCTTGTACCAAACCCTAATCATCCAGAGCGAGTAGAGGATCATAGCCATCCCCGCCATTCCAATCACCGAATTCACGAGCTTCAGTGTCGATTGCAAGCAACTTCTGACAAAACTACCCATCGATCCCTCCCTGATCGATCGCAAACTCCACCGAGATCGACCCAGAAAATCAATCAAAAGTTTCGATCTTTGTTTGGAGACGCTGAGAGTTCTGAGTTCCCGGCAGGCTTCGTTAATGGCATCCGAAGTTCGTTTTCGGATCTTTCCAAATATTTTGGTCTACGAAATTACTTATATACCCTTGAAAAATGAATTACATGTCACTCATATTTATTTTAATTTTGAAAAATTTTAAAATTTTATATATATTTTTTGGTAGCCATAAAGCACTCCACCAGGGGACGTGGACGTAATAACGGCTTGGGAAGAACTCACGCGGATCGCCCCACCCCTCACCAAACGCTACAAGAGCGAAACACCTTTAATAAATTCCACGGTGCTGCTAGCCCCCAATAACGGGCCTCGAGCCTCGATCCCGGGACCTTGTCCAAGGAGAACCCACGACATGGGAAATGAACTACACCATATTAAGCTCCATTTAGCTCCCTGGACACCTCAACATTAAAATATTAATTATTCATTTAATCAAGTTACTAATGTAATTTTAGAGATCTTTTTTTAGTTTAGAGACTAAAATGTCTTAAATTTTTTATGTCAATAATAGGCAACATTGCATATTATAAATAATTAATATTTTTTTATTTTTTAAAATAATATAATTTAAATTAAAATGTTCATAAATATTTATGAATTTATTTTTATCATTTTCATCATTTTCATCACTTCAAACAAGTTATATAAAAAAAAAAAATTCAGAAACTTTCCTGCTTGCCCTGCAATGCTCAATTTATCTTCTGGTTGTTGCCAATGCCAAAGATGGATCATGATATATGCTTGTTACTGAGGAAGAACATCACAGTTGAGGGATCATTCCAGCACCTCCATGGTATCCACCAGGCATATCACTGCAATGTTTTTTTTTTTTTTCTTCTCTAAAGAGAAGCCTATTGTCTAATGTTGCATATCAGGAAAGAAAAAAGAAGGAACAGATGATAAGGAGAACTTGAATCCGGCGTCATAGAACAATTGAAGACCAACAAAAGCTAAGAAATGTCCAATATTCATTACTTCAGTTGGTTGAGCATGCAACGAAGAGTTCCATGATGACAATAGCAAAAAGCTGACTGATGTAAGGTGTTACAAGGTTAATTGAGGATGCAATGGCTTGACTAGAAACATAGCCCTTGATGTTGAGCATGACCAAGCTTTCTTGAATGAAGTATACATGTCTGTTAAAACTATCTAAATGTTGGGAAATCTTTGATTGTATGTTAAAAAAAGGCTTCAAGGATTATTTTTCTTGAAAATCTTATGCTGATGTGCAAGGCAAGTCATCTGGGGGGGTAACAGGCCTTGGACGCGGTGGAGAGGGGGGTTTCTTCTGGACAGGAGGCTTAGGTGGCCTCTTTGGTTGAACCTGCTCGACTTTCTCAGGGGGGGTGTCAAACTGCAACATATAAAAACAAATATAGAATCAGCAACTCTTTACGCATGTTTACTGCATGTTCCAAAAATAGACAGTTGGTTAGTATGCACCAGAGAGCAATATTTATAGTAAAAAAACAAAGAGAGATTTGACAAACAGGTGGTTTGATAGAATCTTACATCCCAATAAAAAGTAACATGGGACCTCAAAAGGATATTAAGAAGGTAAATAGGAAAAGCAGTCTGATTTTGTTAATCTATGGTATTGCATCCCTACCGAATGCGGATAAACAAGCATATATGAAAGGCGAACATAAATAACAAAAAGAAAATGAGTAATAAGGGTTTCTATTCAATTACAAGTGTTCTGTTGGTCGCTAGCTTTGTTCTAATTTCCAAGAACTAATAATACCAATCACTTGGCCACTACGTGTTGGCATGTTCCTCGATGAGACAGAGGCCCCAAGCGTAACAGGTTGAAATGTTGAGGAAACTAGTACTGTTTCCAAATTGTTGAGCTTCCAGGAATTTAGCCAATCATGAAGGAAGAGCTAGGGGTTTTCAAACATTGGACACAAGTCTAGAGAGCCAACCATGATATAAGCAGCCTAAAAGTTCTGATGTTTCTCTTTAATATAACATGATAATAACATTAGAATGTTCCTTTGATGTGATGATATATGCAGAAAACTTTCAGCAAATATTTAGCTGGTAAATGATAAATAAAAAAAGCTGCACTTACCTTGAAACCACAGCCAGCAACACAGGCCTTAAAGCATTCCTGTAAACATAAAGAAACCACACTAGTGAAAATATGAAAGACATACATATAAAGCACCAATTTCCATGGATACATACAAGTTTCTAAAAAAAAATAAAAAATAGTAAATGTAACTAGAGGCACTTTTTTACTATTCAGTAAAGAGAATAGAAGGTTGCAGTTTATCATGCTTTAAAAGCAATCTTTTGATAGCTGGAAGTATTCAAATATTTCTTTAAATGATTCCCATGTCCATGCATTAACAATGATTTAACCATTGATGCAATTGATGTAACTTATATACATTGAAAAGTAAGTAATAACTTCAATTACCATGCTTATAAATGCCACAAAGATTAAAACAGGTAAAAGTTGAATATCAAAGAGAAAAATAAACTTTCCTAGATTTACCTTATAAAAATAATCAACAGGGTGTCATTGTATGTGAAAATATTGTACCTCATCAGAGATATGCAAGTACTATAGATTTCTTTAAAATGTCAAAAGGAGAAAAAAATTTCTGCTTGGCGAAGATCACTGAAGAAAATGACAAGATAGCTACCGTATTCATCAACAACGAAGGGCATATTTGACCATGATATTTAAACTTTCAGCATACGACAAAAATCTGAATAAAGGAAGCCTGAATGAATACGTACATAAAGCTGCATGCTACATTCCAGTTACGTCCAACTTCCGACAATGCAAGCTTCAAAGAACTAGAAGGCAATGGATAACTAAATCACGTCTTGTTTGCTACCAGTTAACAGGTGATCTTCCTTAAAGAACTAGAACTTAAAAAATGTAAATATTTTGGAATTCACATGTATTAGGTGGATAACACCTTATAATGGTTTTAATGTGGAACACCTTGGCATGGTTACTCTATGCAAATAATCCTGTTAATGCCAAAAAGAGCAAAAGACCTGAAGTTTCTAATAGATTATGGCAGTCCTTTTAGGTGCCTCCTTGAATCATAAAAGCCACTTCTCTGATCATCATGGTACTTTAATTTTCATAAGTTAGCTCTAATAAGTGAATGTTCACTCAACCATTATACTTAATAGACACCACTTCACATTGTTCAATTTGCTACTACGCCTCTTATCTTTCAAATGACTTCGTCAAAAAGTTTATGTTTCACACAACAACTGCTTGCAAGTCTGTCCAATTAACTGATATCTCAATCTTGCTAAATCAATACCTAAAAATCTGCCATCAAAATTTTCTATAATTATCCTTTTATCCATGAGATCCAAACCTAAAAAGCATCTATCATAAGCTCCATAGTCACTTTAGATCCTATGCTTTCATCACTCTACTACTCCCTCATCAACACTCACTCTGGTTTAACATCATTAGAAATCTTAATTTGCACTTATCACCAAAGCCCACCTCCTAACATTTTCCTACCTCCAGACAAGGTAAAGCTAAAATCCACTGATTTCAGTGCCTTTCTCAACACATGGTCCACCTTGAATCTAAATGCATCAGAGAAAATAGATGTGCCCTGTACAAGCAAAATTGCAACATATCAGTATTATCAAGTCAAACATAACCTTCGAGCTTCATGCATTTTTATGCACATCAGCAATTTGAGTGCTGGCTGATATGCATGAGTTATACGTGTGCATGTGGTATCAGATGGCTGTAAATTTTGTTCTTAAATGTTTCAGTATGGTTTACAGACTTGTGACAGGTTAGGTATCCAACAATCATTGAAACTTCCATCTCCACTGCTTTAAAGCTCCAAATCAGTCACCATGCACCCTCAAAAGCTTAAACAAATTAAGATGCAGTTCTCTCGGTATGAAATGAATGGATCACGAGACTAACCAAAGAATAACTTTCATCTCCTGGAGACCTGTCAATGTAAGCACTCCATAGCTGATCTTTCAGAACTGGATCCTTGTAGCATATCTCTTCACACTCTCCCAAACCTGTCAATAGGAAAAGATAGCAACACTGTCACAAGAAAGAATAGAAACAAAAATTCCTCAAAAGGGTGGTGATAAGTTGCATGTCTGAGAACATGGCACTTGAATCAAATGGCATTCAGATTCTTTTGGATTGAGAGGAAGTAGAGGAAACCCAATTAAAAGAATGGAAAAATGATGATAGGGAAAGAAAGAAATTTATTCAGATTTTCTTCACACAACCAGATATGAGAAAATAATTGTCCTTCTTGTTTACCTTCTCTTTCATCTATTCTCAATCAAATCAAAGCCCAAAGTCACCATTAATGCAAGAAAAGATCAAGAAAACACATTGTTCAAGATCATATCATCAATAAATCAGTTAAACAATGAACAAGACACCGAATAAAAAGCAAATCGCAGTCTAAAGAACATAATCAGCTGATGAAAAAATGCACGGAGAATTGAGAACTATGCTTACATTCCTCCCAAGTCTCCGCATCGGTATCGCACCCCTTCTTGCAGAACACTCTCCCTGCCAAAAATTAAAAAGAAAGAAGAAACCGGAGAAAATCCAGTCCAAGTTACTCCCAAATCAAGAAACGAATAAGCAGACCAAATCACAGTATGATCAAGAATCGAATTAAAGAAGGAAGCCATCTAGGGTTTTCATCGGACGGACATGGAATCTGGACGAGGTTGGCGTATTTCTTGGTGCAGCTCTTGCCGCAAGGCGGTGTCCAGTCCTTGGGGAACATGGTGAACTCGAGATCGAGCTTGAGATCGAGAGCGCTCTCCAATGGCGATGAGAGAGGGCGATGGAGAAGAGCGGCGACGTCGAAGGGGCTTCACGAAGAGTCTTCAAAGAGAATGGAAGGCCGTGTGTGTCTCCTTGTTCGGTGAATGGCGAGCTTTATAGACACCAAAAGCGAGCTAGGCGTTGTATGGCATAAATTGTAAATAAATGCATATTTATTTTATGAAATAAAAAATTAATGAAATTATATTTTTAGACTGTTGTTTTTGCAAATGACCCCTTGTAAAATCAAGATTTTCACACAGATATTACATTTTTTAAGAAAAAAATAACAATTTTTTATTACAGGCAAAAAAATTACCAATGCGTTTATTACAGGCAACCATCCAAATCCAACAGACAACAACACCTCTCCAGGCTCTCCTTGTTAAAAATAAAAAAAAAATATTTTTTAAGTAAAAAATATATATAAAAATATTTGGAAAAAATTATCAACCTCTAACTGAATTATAGTGATTTCACATTGAAATAGATATTCACATTTATTTATAATAATATGAGTTTGATACATTCATTTATGTGTTACAATAGTTCAAACGGTAGTAACAATAATACAAGGTCTGGGGGTAGTTGCTTTAGTGTGCTCCTCATGGTGGCAAGGAGTCTTCGGGGTCTTATCGCTTTAAATATCTTATACCAGGGGTTTGTAAATGAAATTTGAGACTTTTCTTAACTAGACTCTATATTGCTTCCAACCTTAGTTTTTTCAATTGAAATCAATATTTAAAAATTTGTTTTTAAAAACCTTGCCACATTCCCTTACATAAGACGGATGGGGTGTGTTCTCCTAGATGATCTCGGGATCGATTCCATAAGATAAGGGCTCAGGTGTGTGTAGTAACTAAGTTTCACATATGGGCACGTTCATGACTTCCCTTGTGCGGGGGCTCGTCGCCTTTGTCAAAAAAAAAAAAAAAAAAAGAAAAAAAAAAAGAACAACAACAACAACACCGGGTCACACCTTTTTTCTCAAGTTTCTCCCTACCTCCCCATACTTTAAGGCCTTGCTTGGATGGGGGGTTTTGGAGGTTTCATAAAGGAAGGGTTTTGGAGGGTTGACATGAACCCTTGTTTGGATCTATGAGAGGTTTTGGAGGGCAAGGTATTAAGAGGTATTTGGAGGTAAAATGGAGGGTTAAAACCCCTCATTTTACTTCACTTTTCAACCCTCCAAATCGGAGGGTTTGGAAGGGTTAGTCATACAAGATTACCAAAATGCCCTTAGTTGAGAAAAAAAACATATCTTATCTTCTCAAATCTCACGAGCTGGCCGACACCCTCTCCTCTTCCAACCCTAGCTTCAGCCGCCGGTACCCTTTTACAAGATTACCAAAATGCCCTTAGTATTTTATATTAGTATTTTATAATTAAAAAAAAAAGAATTATTAAAATTATAAATCAAATTATAAGGTGCGTAAATAAAATTTTAAAATTAAAGAATCTATTAGTATATAATATTAAGTATTAATTGAATATTAGTATAACATTCTATAAATTTTGTATTATTTCTTCAAAGGGTATTTTGGTAATATTGGTGTATAACTTTACCTTCCATTACCTTCAAACCAAACATAATAAGGTTTAAAAACCTTTTGTTACTTTACCTTGGCCCCAAACAATGTTTGGTTAAAAACCTTACTTTCTTTTCCCTTACCTTCTCTTACCTTCCCTTACCTTCTTTTATGAAACCTCCAAAACCTCCTATCCAAGCAAGGCCTAATGGTTATTTATTTGGTTTAATTTCAATATTTAACTTGTTTTCCTTATCTAAGCTAACTCTAGTTTGATTTACAAGTTTTTATTTAAATTAAATTTTAGAATAAATTTTAATTTTTTTAAAAAAATTTAATATATATTTTAAATATTTTACAGAGGATTAGAAACTAAAAATTCAAAAAACAGTGTTAAATGATTTTTCTAAAAAGCAAGTGTTGGTGGGTCCTACTACTTGCCCGTTTGATTGCCCGAGCAAAGTGTGCCTGAGTGTCTGTCCTATTAGGTGGGCCCCACTACATGCGTGTCTATATATATATATATATATATATATATATATATATATATATTGATGAGGATAAAAACCGAGGAGCCTGACACCTGACATGTGTATCGATCCTATCCTTTGATCCGTGGCGATAACCCCCTCGGGTCCCCACTCGGAATTACCTCCTCCGGAAACAAAAGGAAGACAACCGCCTTTAAGGCAAACCTCCTCGGGAAATTGGCTTGCCTCTTCGATTTTCAGAGGCAACACTCCCTAACTCGAAGGAGACACCCACGGCACTCGAGCTCAGTAGGGCGCCTTACCAACCAAGGACCGACACCCTTCTAGAAAGAATTACAGGTTGAGACCGCTGGGATCTAACCGAATGACACCCGCAACTGAAACGCCTGTAAGAAAAGGTCGTTTAGCGATCTAGAAGTGTCTAGAAGAAAGATGAGCTGTCAGCCTAACTAACTCCAGCTGGCAACCACGTGGCCTATTAGGAGCTAGCCCACTACCCTACACGTGGTCTATTAAGTGTGACTTGCTCCCCAAGCAACTCCTAGCCCCCAGGAGCCTATAAATAGAGGAGCTTACCAAGTCATCTTCAAGCTCTAGAAGATCGGCGAAGCCCTGCCTCTCCAGAAACTCAAATTCCACTTATAATCTTGTATTCTCCCCGATTTGATAGTGATTTCATCTCCAATCATGGAGATCTCCCGTGGTTTTCACCCGATTTGGGGTTTCCACGTAAATCTTGTGTTCATTCTTCTTCTTTTTGAGTTTCTCTCTCTCGATCCTTCTCAATCTCATCCAGATCTATCCCCAATCAAATTACAAATTCAATTGTTGATCTGAATCACGGATTCTTCCTTATTTTTGCATCAACATATATATATATCAGGCCCGATACTATGCGGCATTTGGCCGATTCATCGCTCATTTCTTTCTTTTCCATTTGGCCCACTTGCACAATATTTTGAAGAAATCCAACCGTATGGATTGAAATAACATCGAAAAATAAGCTAGCATGTAAATATTCATACAATTTGGGAACTTGTAGGGTCTTCATCTTAACGGGTGAAATTCTGAACCGATAGGATTTCTATAAATTTTCACCCTTTAAGATGAATACCCTACAAGTTCCCAAATTGTATAAAAATCGATATGCTAGCTTATTTTTCGATGTTCTTTCCATCCATACGGTTGGATTTCCTCAAAATATCGCGTAAGTACAAATGGATTTAATCAAGTAATAAATAACAGAATCCTACCGACCTTTACCTTATCATGCCTCAGATATATATATATATATATATATATATATATATATATAAGTCAAGACTTTGCCAAAGTCTTATACCCATCCACCTTATCCTTCAATCTAAATAAGTCATTAGTTATTTAGTTAGCCCAAGACTGGTTTTTGAAATTTCAATTTTACCTAGTCATGTACTTCTAATTTACTTATAATATATCCAATTAACTTCTTATAATCAATTTACTTATAATCATCCAATATAATATATTCAATTACAAATTTATAAATTTCTTATTTTCAACAGAACTTTTCCATGGCAAACTTTTACATGGAAAAGTTTTCTTTTCCACCAAATTTTCCATTTTACAATCAAACACGGCCTTAATGAAAAACTTTGACTAATTATAGATTTCAAAAGATGATTTTAAAAATATTTTGTTGGATTAAAAATTTAAAAAGTGGATAAGATAAAATCAAGATGTGAAAGATGTTTTTGAATAAAAGAGAAAACAAAGATTTAGGCAAGGCGTTTCCAGGAAACTTTCTTTAGGACACTTATTTCCCCACAATATGGCAGATGATTTCTAGGAAATACTAACCCCAGGATACAATGCCTAACTAGAAACAAGATTGCTGCAACTCAATCTTATTCCTCAAACCGTAACTCCAAAATATGGAAAAGCAGAAAAACAATAAGGAGATTGGAAGATCAGAGAAGAAGAGAAGTGATAGTTTTCTTTTTTTCATTCATTCACGAACTCTTCTATTTAAAAGATATCAAACGACATCTTCCCGTTGAAGTCAAAAGACACCTCTTTTTGTTTCACGGGATGTGTCTGAACAACGGCTACAAACGATCTCTCTTTTTTAAAATTTATTTAATCTCCTTATCTATTTATAAATATATAGATAATAAGAAAATATATTTTATAAAAAATCTCGAGAAAAATCATCTAATTATTATTAGATAATATTAATATATTTATATAATATATAACAATCCCCCACTTATTATCTAATAATAAGATAAGTAATAGTAAGATATTGGCTTTATATAATGCATGCCCAAAGGTGGACTAGACCTTGAACCTTGGGTTGAGTATGATTACATCACACTCGCATCATATATTGGTTCTTTGTTCTGCAATAGCTGAGCATTAATATGGGCCTTGCGCTTATCATATTTAGCAAATACACTAGGGTCTTACCGACAACCCATAGGAAGCGGCCTCTCACTTCCCTATTTGCAAAGGTAGAGAGTGTCCACAACCGCTTTATCACTCTATATAAAACTATAAGTCTGTTAAGAACTTAAAAGTTCATCCTTCCCATTGTGGATTAACAGTGCATCAACAAGATATGGGATTTTAACAGTAAAAGTACTTATTTTTTATTGTACCCCCACTATTCTTTAAACATATGAATGCACTGGAAATGCAACCTCCCGTTGACATTTCTCAGATAGATGCTTGAATAAAAGTTCCTTGAACTCTTATGCACATGATTTTCAATTTAATTGACATCAATGTGATAGAGTAGATTTCAATCGAGTCTATTTATTTGATCAGTAATAATCCCATAACTCCCATAATTTTCTTAATCTTTTCACCCGTTAATGGTTTAGTTAGGGGTCAACCAACATTTGATCAGTTGGTAGGTACTCTATTGTAACCTTACCTTTTTTCACAACACTTCTAACATGATTATATCTCACAGCAATGTGTTTGCTATTTTGTGACATCCTCTTATTTTTAGTATTATAAATTGCAGCTTGATTGTCACAATATAATGTAATAGGTCCTTTTGTTATTTCAATAAAAGGAATATTTCTTATAAATCTCCTGATCCATAGAATATCTTTACTAGCAAGAGACATAGCAATAAATTCAGATTCCATATAAGATAAAGCAACACATGACTGTCTTTTTAATGACCATGAAATTATTGATCCTTCTAAAGTAAATATCCAACCACTAGTAGATTTAGATGTTGCTTTATCAAAAGCCCAATTTGCATCACTATAACATTCCAAGATAGTATTATTACAATTATAATGTAATCCATAATTTAAAGTATGTTTTAAATATCTCATCAGTTTGTTAAGTTGATTCCAATGATCAATATTAGGATTACTGGTGAATCTACTAAGTATGCTAACTGCACATGCAATATCAGGCCTTGTATAATTCATAACATACATTAAACTACCAATAATTTTAGCATACATTTCTTGATTAACAGATGCACCATCATTTCTTAATAATGTAAGATGAGGTGTAATTGGTGTTTTACTTGGTTTACAATCAAAATAGTTAAATTTTTTAAGTAATTTTTTAACATAATGAGTTTGAGTCAAAATAAACTCAGTATCTCTTCCAATCACTTTAACACCTAAAATGAAATCAATAGGACCTAAATCTTTTATATCAAAAACTTGAGCCAGAAAAGATTTTGTTTCATGTACACAATCAATATTTGAACCAAAGATAAGTAGATCATCAACATAAAGTGTATCTAGAATCTTGTATTCATTAGTATTTTTAATGAAGATACAATTTTCTACTTTACTGCTTATGAATCCAAATTTCTTAATTTCTTTCTTAAACTTTTTATACCATTGTCTAGGAGCTTGTTTAAGACCATACAAAGATTTATTAAGTTTACATACTTTATGTTCTTCTCCTTTAATAATATATCCTTCAGGTTGATTTATATAGATTTCCTCATCTAATTCACTATTTAGAAAAGCTGTTTTAACATCCATCTGATGTACTTCTAAATTATAAACAGAAGCTATAGCAAACATAGTTCTAATAAGTGTAATTTTTGTAATAGGGGAATAAATTTCAAAATAATCAACACCTTCTTTTTGAGTGTAACCTTTAGCTACTAATCTAGCTTTATATTTATTAATGCTCCCATCAGGGTTAAATTTCATTTTGAAGATTTTTAATTGCTCTCCAAATTATTTTAGTCATGTATTAGTCTGTTTAATCTGGTCTAGTAGTTGTTAGTTGGGAATGAAATTGACATTAAAATATCAGTTTTAGTTTTTATTTAAAATATAATTTGGTATGAAATTTTTTCATTATTATTACATTATAGTTTATTTTTAATTCCATTTAAAAGCACAACAATTAGAAGAGAGGGATTTTCCAATAAATAAATAAATAAATAATAAAGGAGCTTGATGTAAATTAGTTTGTATTTGATCATCATATTTGCAAAACATAGGGGGTTCTCTGTAAAAAAAGAGTCCATCCACAAAACCCTAATCGGTGGAGAAGGGTCCTAGCTCATTTTCGCCCTTCTTGGTATCGGCAATGGCGAAGATGAAAGAGAGGAAGTCGAACGTCTCGGGGAAGCCGAAGCACTCCTTGGACGTGAATCGTAGCAATGGCGGCGCCGGCATTGATAAGGGCGCTCGTACGGCCGCCACGGTGCGGCGGCTCAAGATGTACAATTGCCGTCCCAAGCGAGACAACAAGGGAAAGATCCTCAAGCACGAGCTCCAGTCCAAGGAGCTTCCCAACACCCGCATCGTTCCCGATCGCCGCTGGTTTGGTGCGCTCTCTCTTCTTCCAATTTTGTTTCTCCCTCGTTCTATTTGATATGGCTTCAATTTTTCTCTTTCTAGGGTTAATCCGCATGATTTCTTTGAAATTTCTTTATCAGTGTAAATTTGACGAGGATATATGTAAATTTGAGCTTTTATTCTATGCTATGTAGATAAATTTTTTTGGATTGAAGTGAATGAAAATCTGATTTTTTCTCGACATGCTTCTAATCTTTTCACAGTTACGGGGATGAATTAAGATCGGATTTTCACGTGGTGATTATTGGTTTTCCATTTTTTCTTCACATTGATTATTGCTTGTTATTACTGCAATTGGATTTAGGCTCATTTTATCTGGTTATTATAAGGAATTCTTGCACGTTATCACTTGTATATGTTCTGGTCTTTGTAGGTAACACCCGAGTCGTTAATCAAAAGGAGCTTGAGTTCTTTCGGGAAGAGCTCCAAAACAGACTTTCCAGTAATTACAATGTCATTCTTAAGGAAAGGAAACTGCCTATGTCCCTCCTGAATGATCACCAGAAGGTAGGAACATAATTATCCTTCACATTGCTTTTTAACTTGTTTACTTGAAGATAAACTGTACCATAGTGGGGTGATATGTAACTTTGCTACTGTTTTCTGAAGTCACAATGATTCATTATTATTTAATTTTGATAATGTCTTTTGTTCTTAGTTTTGCAATGGAATATCATGTCTTATACAGTTATACTGCTTTGTGAATAAAAAGGGTTCCTGCACTTCTCTTCGTTCCTGCATTACATTAGATGACAAATAATTCATCTGCATTGTGTTCTCTCTTTCCAGTGAAAGTGATTCATCAGAAATTGTAAATTGAATCACAATTTAAAGTTGCAATCACATTCTTTTGTTTTTTTTTTCCAGCAAGCAAAGGCGCACCTCCTTGACACTGAGCCATTTGAGGATGCATTTGGACCAAAAAGGAAAAGAAAACGTCCTAAGCTTCTGGCATGTGATTATGAGTCTCTTGTTCAGAGAGCAGATGGGTCTCAAGGTAACAAGCTGTTCCTTGTTTATTGGTTGTAAACAAAAATCTTGTGTGTTAGTGTCAAGAATTGAGTTTCTTGTTTATTAGGTCTCTTTCTATTTAGGCTTATCCATCACTATTCTATTTAAATTTCACAATTTCACTAAAATAAGTTGGTAAAATTAATTCATAGTCTCAAAATCACCCGAACAGAGGCTAATATTGTTCTTACAGTATTGTATTAGAGGTGATTTTTATGTGAACCATGAATACTTTTATTATTTTCTTGTAGATAACTTTGAGCAGAAATCTGCAACCAAGCTATCTGGGGAGGTAAATGAAGGGGATGGGTTTAGAGACCTGGTTAGACATTCAATGTTTGACAAGGGGCAGAGCAAGCGCATCTGGGGTGAGCTTTACAAGGTTGTCGATTCATCAGATGTAGTTGTCCAGGTTAGCTATGTTTTTTTTCACTCTTATGTAATGAATTATTTATTTTTTGCAATAATCACACCAAATTCCCTAGATTGTTACAGCTTTCTTTAAGTATATACTATAGATAAATGGTTTGCCCATCCATATTTTAATCTTTAGTCTTAGGTCTCGAAGTCTAGACTTTCTCTGTTTGATGAAATGTGGATTTATGTGTGCTTGTTATGTAATAACTACACTTATATCTCTTTGTTTTGGATGCTCTATTGGCAACTGCTATATACAGAGTTTGATCAATATGCAGCTCAATTTGATTTTATTTAGTTCTCTTCCATGCTGTTTTTAAGAAACTATCTTTTGTTATAACTTATATTTGCTTATTTCACATTTAAATTTCTTGGACAACTTCTTTTCTGCCATAGGTTTTAGATGCTAGGGATCCACAAGGGACAAGGTGCCGGCACTTGGAGAAGCATTTGAAGGAGCACTGCAAGCACAAGCACATGGTTCTTCTGCTAAACAAGGTATTTATCTCAGCAGTTTGAAAGACAGTCTTTGAGTTGGTGTTATTTCTTCATTCTTGCTAAATCCATTTTGAGTTGAATGTGTTTTCCCTTTTTGTGTCAAGTGTGATCTCATTCCAGCATGGGCAACCAAAGGATGGTTGCGAGTGCTTTCGAAAGAGTATCCTACCCTGGCATTCCATGCAAGCATTAACAAATCTTTTGGCAAGGTTCATCTTTCTCTCTCTCTGCCTTTGTGTATGATTTTTTTTTTTCTAATATATTCTTGGTTGTTTGTTGCAGGGTTCTCTCCTCTCAGTACTAAGGCAGTTTGCTCGTTTAAAGAGCGACAAGCAAGCCATATCTGTGGGGTTTGTTGGATATCCAAATGTTGGCAAATCTTCCGTCATCAATACGCTACGCACAAAGAATGTAAATTTCTGTTGAGGCAATTGGGTGCTTGCAAGTTTTACTTTTACTTTCTTATTATGGGATTCAAATTCTTTCTATAATGGAAATTTGGTTTAATTGTATTCGCCTGCTTCTACCCATGGTAAGAAAGAGAAGGAATTTCAAAATTTTACATAGGCTTTCGTTTTGTTGACTGCCCCTGCCACCAATTATTAATTTCCTTCTGCTCTTACATTTGTTCACGTAAAGTCATTGGCAATTCAAGTTAGTGTCTGCTAGGATAAACAAGTGGATGATTTGACTATAAATTGTTTCATATTGGACAAATTGGACATACCAAGAAAGTTAAGAACCACAAATGATTAATTTAGTTTGATACTTTTGGCATTATGTTTATCTGATTAGCTTAAGTATCAAAGAATTAGTGATGTGGGAATTCATTGTTTGTTGTTGTTATCCATTATTCTTTAGTAATTTGAAATAAATGTTTTTCTGAAGGTCTGCAAAGTGGCTCCTATTCCTGGAGAAACTAAAGTCTGGCAATACATTACTCTCACAAAGCGGATCTTCTTGATTGACTGCCCTGGTGTTGTTTACCAGAACCATGACTCTGAAACAGATATTGTTCTAAAGGGTGTGGTATGTGTTTACCATTTTTGATAATTGTGAGAAACCTTTATCCAAAATGATAAGCATTAAATTCTTTGGCTTCTGCTGTTTCTGGAGTTTGATAGAGTAACTTTGGAGACTGTAAGATTATTATTTCCGCATCATTGACAATCTAGTGCAATTCTTGTGCTGCAAAAATAGGTGCGTGTTGAGAACTTAGAAGATGCATCTGAGCATATAGGAGAAGTCCTAAAACGTGTGAAGAAGGAGCATCTGCAGAGAGCATATAAGATAAAAGATTGGTATGCTTGCTTCTTGTCTGTTAGTTTGGTTTAGGCTTGTTAACTTTCATTAGCTTTATCAGTTCATCATGCTGTTCATGTCAAAATCACAGAATATTTTTATCATTGTTATGAGATTATTGAAACATTAAACTGTCTTTTGTATTGTATCCTGCAGATACACTGATCATCTTACTTGTTCTTTCAGGGCTGATGAAGATGACTTTCTTGTCCAGTTGTGCAAACTATCTGGAAAACTTCTCAAGGTATAAAATAAGAGTGCTCAAGTTCTCAATTATTGTTTCTCTTTGAAGCTTGGCATTGGACCTTAGATTTTGGAAAAATGCATAGGTTGATTCTTTTAAGTGCAACACAGGAATGGAGCTTTCTATTTTCTCCAATCAACTATGTAGTATGCCAACTTTCACATTTCAATATAGATATATTATTTGGAAAATGATCACATAATAATTCAATGAACCACTAATGCCACATGGTTGTCTAATTGGCCAGGCACATTCCCATATAGTAAAGACCTGTGCAAATTAGAAGTGGAAGAGCCAGGATAAGTACAGATTAACAACCAGATTATTACTGAGAGTATGTTAACTAATTTAAAAAGATAAATAGTTGAAAATAGCAAGGCATGCTTCACGAAACATTTGTCAAACCTAAACTGGTATCGTATTATCTACGATGTTTATGTTTGAATTTGGATGATGTAATTCTAGGTGGAGATTTTATGAGCAGAAACCAAGTTGTAGGACCTCAAAGGCAGCTGATGACTGATTAGTAAAGCTATGTTTTCATTGATCACCAATCTGCTGCTTTATCCAAAACTAAAAACGAAACATTTAGAAGTTGCCAGTATAGTTATGAATCTGAATTTGGTTAAATCATGTCATAACCAAAAGTTAATGGTTGTTAAATATGGAGACTCATCTTAAGCCTTCAGCATTTTCATATTATATCTTCCTGTCATTTGGAGCATAAACTTGCTGACTTGTGTGACTAAAGGATCTTAATCTGATTTTAAATTAATGACTATTGACTAAGTAGTGGACTGTTTGTTCTTGCATTTGACTTGCTTCAGAGTACTTTTTGTTATTCTATTTGCATTTGACCAAGTAGGAGATCTTTGTGAAGGACTGTGAACTCAATATAGATGTGATGATATTGTTGAAAGAGTTGATTGCATTCTTGTATATTTCTTAGGGTGGTGAGCCAGATCTATCAACCGCAGCAAAAATGGTACTACAAGATTGGCAAAGGGGCAGGATACCCTTCTTTGTACCCCCACCCCAACAGCAAGAAGTTGAAGAACAACCGAAAACAAATGCTTCTGATGAAAGTGAAGAACAAACAATAAGCACTGATCGGGCTGCTGCTGCGATGAGAGCGATCGCTGGAATTATCTCATCCCAGCAACTAAAGCATGTTCCTGCTCAAAAGAACTTTTTCGGGGAAAATGATCAAGAGCATGAAGATCTGCAGCACCCCTTGACAGATAATGAACATGAAGATCAGCAGCGTCCATTGGCAGATGCTGAATGATTGTGGCAGGATTCATAAACATCCTGTTATTATCTTTTGTTCCTTTATATCAATCTGCTGAAGAGTTTAGGAACCATGATGGCAATATTGTTTTATGTTCCATATTTTTGTATTATTTATAATGATGTTATATGGCTAAGAACTTGTGTTTTGGTGGGTGAAGTAATTTTCTTATATCCATTATGTTGGAGCAAACTTACTATGAGTTGGTAAATGTTTGTGCACCCCTTCGTTCTGGACCGGCATTTTATTGAGAATTCATTATATATGTATATGTTCATCTGTGTTCTAGAAGACTGGTAAGTCTGGTGAATCTAGCATTTTTTCCATTTTCCTATATAATTTGAATTCGAAGTTTTTAGAGTCACCAACATAAGCTCACCATCAACAAGCACTTCAATAAGTTAAGAGTTTTCTCTCTCAAAAACTCACTTTTATGATTTAATCAGAAATGAATTAAATGAAAAAAAAAGACTAAGAAAAAGATTGGAATATAACAGCAGCCTTGGGGAAAAAGAGCTTTTATTGGATAAAAGGGCACAATACATCAACAGAAAAAGAGAGGGAAAGAGAGAAAGAGAGAAATCCATCCATTCTAACAGCATATTGCAAAAATCATAAATTTCTTTATACTTCTGTTACATATGCAGCTTGTAAAAATGAAATACAGAACACCTTTGGCTCTTTGGATTATAGTATCCTCATGCTGGGGAATAAAATTTTATACTTGGAATCAAGACAGTAAGTACAGATCTCCAGCTGCACATCAAGCCTCACCATCTGTATAACTTCATAGAGTAATTGATGATAAACATAAGTGAAATGACTTGAACTCTTCCACAAATCAACAGAAGTTCCAAGGCCATGATTTGGATACATACCAACGGATTGAGAAGGAGGGCATTCTTAATTTCTTGGAATGTATGGTTTCACTGATTCTGCAACCACCTGTTTGTATTATGAGAAAACCAATCAGATTGTCATGACTTCTGGTGAAGAGTCTCTATAAGAAGAATGATATTTTTTGTGTATAGACCCCTGAAATTTACCAGATCTGTCTAAGGTATACAAAAAAAATATTGTATTTCCTGATTTGACAACAATGTAGGACAGCTTATATTCAGCAGTAAAGTATCTACTAAAACTAAAAAGTATCAGAGAGCAAAATGAACTCAGATCAGTAGATGGGTTTGTGATGTCAGCACCGATTGCAGGAAGATAAACTATGATAATCACTCACACAGAAGGGAAAGCAATTGTAACATGAGTTAAATTGAACAGACTAGCAGGTGCATATTTATTACTTGTTTCATGCTAAAGGCAATCAACTGTAAAGGCCATAGAAGGATAATGTTAACATCATGTTAGTAAATGAAGGTGCATTTGTTTGATAAAATACAAATCTGAAATAATAAAAATCTAGTGCATCTAGGGAGCATGCAATCACGAGACTTGTTAAACACGAAATCTTGAATTTAGTAACAAGCATGGTGTGGATAAGTTCACACATTAATTAAAACGTTCCAACTGGAACCAGTACTTCAACTCAAATGAATATTTTTTTTAACTAAACAATTATCTTACCCTCCCATCATATGATAATGAAGCAAATGTAGAAGGCTCCCTTGAGCTCCATGCAAGACCTAGCAATATGTATCAACTTGAGACCAGACCTTGCACCTTAAGGTTCATACAGAAAAGAAAGTGAAGAAACTAGAAACTACCATAAACACTGTCTTCATAATCCTTGTAAGAGTTGAGTAATGGATCCACTTTTCGAGTAGGAGATTCTACTAGGCTGTGAAAAGAACATGATATATGAAATGAAGTCAGGCCTGAAAATAAATTGCAACTAAATACAAAATAAGATGAAAAGGGGGAAGTTGATTACCTTTCAGAAGTCATATCATCAACACCCACAGAAGCAGACCATAAGTTAACAGTTGAATCTGTTCCAGCACTCTGTAAAGTTCAGTTTCTTATCAATAAAGTCAGGTTTTTTTTAAAAAGAGAGGGAGGAAGAGAACTCAGAAGAGACCAAAATTAGTCCATCATATTGAGGATTATAACGAACAGCCCACGTCCTGCAAGTATAGTCAAATCAACCATCAATCAAATCAAGCACATATAAACATGCATAAAGGAGAATTTATTAAACAAGACTCAAACTAATGGAAATAAAAAACCTGCAACAACTCACATAGAAATGTAAGTATACCGCTTTTGCAGGATAAATTAGTACATGTGAAAATTTGAAGTCATATTATACAAATCAATGATCACACTGTTACATCCCTATAGGAAACAAAGAAAATACCAATGCGCATGCCCTGGAAGCTCTGTTAGAGGAAAATTAGGCATTCTAAGATCCCATAAACGTATCCCAGATCCATCCTCTGCAGTGACCTGCATTTCCAGTAATATTTGAGCATTCAACTATCAATGACATACATAGAAAAGTAGAAAAGCCAAAAATGAGCTCTAAATATATATATAAACTCGTAGACATTTGATTCTTTCCTTTGGAACACAGGAGGTCCAAAATTAAAGGATGTGTGTGCTTCCATATGCAGCATAATGTGAGTTGGGCAGCAACCTAACAAACCGGGATCTTGCTTTTTGGACCACAAAACTATAAAAGGAAAGCCTACTTGATCCATTTGAGTATAGAACATCGAGTGGACTTGGGCTGTAATTTAGTCAAGATGGAAACTGTAACAGTAATGAATAGTTTTTAGAATTTCTGTAAAAAACCATAAGCAATTTTTAAGTAATCCATCTGTCCTACTTGTTTGTTGAAGAATCAACATGAATATTGATCACAAGCTTTATAACAAGTTGAGTCATAACCTAAATGCTTTTGAACTGAAAACTCGTCTCTTGGTTTATTCTCTCTCAGAAGAGAAAAAGACTTGCTTAATTTGCATACAAGAAAGCTATCTGAAGAAGCTGCACTTACAAGCATGAATTGCTTCTTGGGGTTATAATCTGCATCTCGTACATGAATATGTTCAATTGAATTAGTCTTCCTGACATTAGCAACACACACAATGGAAGCTTAGACAAATAAATAAGTTAAAACACTCGCAAGCACACTTGAAAACCACAACACAATTAACTCCTAACATATTTAGCAACAACATTCATAAAACAAGAGTATATTAGTCTAATGATGCTACTAATAATATGTAGGAAACTGAAATAGAACAAGAGAGTACCTCATTGTGCGAAGGTCCCAAAATTGAAGAGATGAGTCACTCATTGCAGCAATAGTGTTACGGTCATGCGGGTCCCACACGCCACCAGATAAACTATGAAGCATGCCAACAGATTCTTGTGATATTACCTATATATCATAAGCCTGTATAAGAATTGACATAAAGAGAAAGACAACTAAAAGCAAAGGAAGAATACTCTTCCGCAGAAAACGATGTGCACAATATGCTCACGAGGTGCAGTGAGGTAGTTTATGATTGCAAGCAATGAGAATTGGAATATCTTTTTCACCATAAATATATTGAAGAGATTCTGTTTTTGCCCAAACAAAGAAGCAATCTTATAATTTGAAGACAGCCATCAATAGAATTAAGTTGACCAAGATGGAATTGATTATCCAACAGTAAAAAGGCAAAAAAGCATTCATACAACCAAAAGGTGAAGCACGAGACTTTTGAAACATTATTAAATCAAAAGTTATCATGAACAACAAAGGAGAGAACTTCAACATCTGAGCTGGACCATTTAAATGACAGCACAAATTAAATTTAGCAATCCAAGAGTTTTCGGAAGGACTGAACCTTGGCTGTTTTATTTGAAGAATCTATACTCCATAGGAAAAGATTTCCCTCATCAATGCTGACCAATTTATCATGCTTTCCCGTAGGCCACCAAACAATGCTGTCCATGACATGTTAAATATACATTAAGGCATAATACAAAGAAAGCCATTTTCAGAATTTGAATTGTTCACTGGATAAGACGGAAAAGAGAAGAAACCAAGACAATAATTAAACATATAAACATGGTGAGTAACCATGATAAACTATTTAACATGTGCACATCAGTGACACAACACAAGCCTTAATCAGTTGGTTGGGATACAAAGCATGAAAAAAATGCTGACATATATACAATTTATATACTGAAATAAGTAGCTGACAGCTGACGCAATTAGGTAAGACAAGCAAGTCTTGGCACTTGGCAGTAATGTTTAAAATTTTTATTTTTATTGTACTATTATTTACTTATTATTATTATTATTATTATTTCTAAGGCAGCTGCAGCAATTAAGATTTTGGCCGCACCTAGAAGACATGGAAGATTGCACTAGAATATTAGTCATACACTAAAAGATTTTGAACAAATTCATAGACATGCAAGATACTAAATGCCGATATTTATAATCTGCACTCTCTTTTTCTCCTATGCTTTCACATATGAACTTTCTTGCCCAAACATATTTCTTTGTGTCAAATGACAGACCTGACTTTTCCTGTCACTGGTTCTCCAATTTTCATTTTGGAAGCACGTAATTGATCTTTTCCAGGTGATTTATCTGAAGACAAGGGCAATTGTCTTCATAACACCCGGATCATCCACAAGGAAATAAACTAGCTAATTAGCAAATGACTATCAAGACAAGGAAATTGGAACTCACCATTTGACCTTGAAAGAATGTTCCTTGAGGGAAACTAGTTCTTTTAGTTGCGGGCATTTGACTGGCCATAAAGCTCTGGAATCTCCCAAAGAGAAGCTCCATGGGTTTCACCTGCAAGTTGCATAACCGTTATTTTAGCATACTCCTAATTTCAATAGACAAAAACTATAATTGGTTTGTTGGATAAGATAGAATAGAAAAATCACCAGTATGTCATTCAGGAAGATTAAATGCACATAGCTACTTGCACAATCAGTGTCATGACTAGTGAGCAAAATTTTTTAGACTTTTATCAGATTCTATCAAATGAAGAGAGTGCAAATGTTCTCCATATAGTACACAAATTATGTTCTGAAATGCAATCTTGCCACATTATGCAATTGTATCCTTTGGTTTAAATTCAATGCTTCCTTCTCATTTAAAAGAAGAGCATGGTTATCACTCCACACCAAGAGCAGATCACCTCAATTAGTATTTGGCATTCTGAAAAAAACCCTATCCAGATTACATAAAATCAAAATTCACCATTGAATTATTTGTGAAGGCAAATGAACCTATGAACTAACACAGCCATAAATGGATGCAAATCACAACAACATAAACCAATAACTTCAAGATTTACTAAACTCCACCAGGAATCAAAACTTGGATTACACTGTGAATAGCCTACCAGAAGTGAAGACGGTGGAGAAGATCCTGGGATCGAAAGGACATGACTTGAGATCCCAGATCTCGCTCGGATGGTAGAACAACCCCTCACAGATGAGCTCCGTCCCCGACGCCGACATCCGGATCAGATGCACCTACAAAAATTCCATCAAACACCAAATCGGGAATAACGATCTCGATCTCATAAGAGCATAAACTCGAGAAAAGAGAAAAACACCTCGTTTTCCTCACGTAAGCTAAGAGTTCCGGCGAGGAAGCTCGTATTATCTGGGTCCGCGCTCACGTCGGCGATGCATCTCGCCTGGAGAATTCGGAATTACAGGGAGAACCGTGAGATCTAGGTTTCCGATCGAGGGAGAAGAAGAGGAGGTGTAGGTTGCTCAAGACTACCTGGTACTTGAGGCCGCCGTATACGATGCCGGTGGATCCTCCCATCGCCGGCGAGCTCCAGCAGGCTTCTAGCAGCTAGCTCCTCGTCGTCGTCCCCGAGTCTTTCCGTGGCGTTCCTATGTTTCCTTGAACGTGTTTTTTACAGTTTACACCCTGGAAAATCGTAAATTTTTTTTCTAGTCCTTGTGTGCTTTCTTTGCCCTGATTTTGTTTTCTGTTTCATAATTTCCATTTTCTTTCTTATTTTTATAATAATTTTCCTTAAAATAATAAAAAAGATTTATTTTTTCAAATAAAGGTAAGTTCTAAAAAGATCTTGAAAATTATGCAACTTCTCAATAACCCCCTACTATTTTCTTACTTCTCAAAAAAAGCCTATGCTTTTTTACTAGATGTCATATCAATCCAAAAGGTGATTGAAGACGCTAAAAAAATTGTGAAATTACCTTAGTGCCCATCAATAGATGTTCTTCTCTCCAACTTCACAAAAAAACCTTGTTTTTGTTACTCTTTTCTTCAATTTTGCAATGTTTAATCTCCGCTGGCCACTGGGAAGATCATCTCTCTGAAGCGTCCAACGATTACCTCCAAGGTGAGCCTCTCCCAAAAGATTACCCTTCGATTTTGGGAATAGGGTATGTGATTAAGGATGAGCCCCTTTCAAATAAAAGTTCTTCGGAATTTAGGGTTTATGATATGTGATTCAGGACAAGCCTCTCCACAAAAAAAGTTCTTCGTTTTTGGGATTTGGTGTGTGATTCAGGGGTTGATTTTTGTTTTTGAGTTTAGGAGTGTAACAATGTGCGTGATTTCAGGTTCTGTGATTATTTTTTGGGGTTTATGATTTATTTTTTAGGACTTGGGGTTCACGGTGATTGAGGTAATGCGTGTATTATTATGAGTTTATTGGTCCAAATTGTAATACGCTTTAATTGTTTAATAAGCCAGAAAATCTAGCGATTTACACAAAATAATACACAATTCACCTAAAATAATACACACTTCACCCAAAAATAATACACTCTTGATTAGGTATAAGCGGGTGAAAAATTAAATATTTTCACAAGATATACTAAGTGAAACTCCTTACATTTATTATTCTTGGAGTTTAGGGTTTTATTTTTAGGACTTGGGGTTCACATTTGGTTATGAGAAGCGTCGTGTATTATTATGGGTTTATTGGTGGTTGTAACTTGCTTTGTTTAATAAGCCGAGAAAATATGCTGATTTACACAAATAATACACAACTCACCTGAAAATAATACACACACGCATTACCCAAAAATAATACACGCTTACCTAAAGTCTCAACCCAAAATAATGTGGCCATGATGTGGTAGGGGTTTTTCATAAAAGAACCAAAAGAGGCGAGGCGATCTTGCCATTTTTTGAAAAAGGAGTGACCTGAGGGGAACAATTTCAAAAAGGAGGGTCTAACAAAAGGAGTTGGAAAGTTAGAGGGGCCTACCAGGAAATTGGAAATATTTTGGGGATTGTATGGTAATTTTCTTTTCAAAAAAATACTACAAATTTCAAAAAATCCACAAAAAAATAGCAAAATTTTAAAAAATTCAAAAAATTCAAAAAATCCAGGAAATGGAAACCCAATAATAAATTCAAAAAACCCAAAAAAAAATGATTCAAAAAATTTCCAAAATAATTCAAAAAACGTGTTTTTTATATTTATATATATTTCATTGTTTACTGATTTTTAAAGGTCATATATGCATGGAAGCATTATTTCAAAAGTGAGGGTTTATTTATCTATTTTTTAGAGAAAAAAAAACATAAATTTCTTTTTATATGAATTCACATATAGTACACTGATAATATTTTGCATTTGAAGTAACATACATAACAAAAATGGCCAGCATGTTCCATTAAAACTGGATACCCAGTCTTTGAATCACAAAAACAAATCTACAAACTTTATTTTGGGCCATTGCTCTATGGAGAGATTGTAATCCAATCTCATCTCTTCAATGCTTCTCAGCATTCCCTCCAATTGATCTTGATTTTTCACCATCTTCTAATTATCAACATCTTTAGATGAGATAAGATTAAACATGCAAACAATGAAACATCTCCAACTTCTCCTTCACATGCTAGTTTTCTCTTTCTCAAGGCCTTTGACCACTTGCTACTCAGAGTCCTTTTCAACGACAGGACATGATCCAAATTTAGTATCAAAATGCTTGATTTGTCATATTTGGTCGTCAACATTCTTCTTGAGTTCTTCTTTGCAGACTGAATACAAGCAGTTTCTGCTTTCCTTCTTGAAGCCAACTGAAATTCTTAACCATGCTTCATCAATGTCATGGTATGCTTCAAGGTGCAACACATGCCCAATGACATAATTGACAAATTAACTCTACTTCCAATAATTTCTTTTCTTCGAGAGTGATGGATGCTTTGGATAGGAAGAAACTCATTATCGATATTACCACATAACTCTCTCATTTATGTCTAAACATCAGAAATCTTCTTTACTGATTGCAACTCTGATCTCGAATTCATGCTGACTGATTCAGCTGCCACCATTGCTTTATTTTCATTGAAACTAGTACCTCAACATATATAGAAACCAAATGTGAGAAGTGGATGGGGAAGAGGAGACAAGAAGAATCACAAGTATCTGATGATGCCACTGTGAATCCTGGTTGCTCTTATAGGACTTTTCACAAACAGGTTTCAGGCATCTATTCTTTCTTTGCATGCATATAATTCATAGGACATGAATTATATCGAAGATCTTAGTACATCAACACATTGACCTGCATTTTGAGGATCTGATGGTTTGTTTGTCTCACCAACAGACCAAAACCATGCAAAAACTACTTTAGCCATTGATGATCTCCTCATGAATCTTGACTTCTCAATGTATGTACACCTTCATCCAATGCAAATGGGATTAATCAAAGAGCCAAGAACCATCATGAGATATGAGTTAATCATCCTAAATAGAAAAAAGTTGGCCACCTAATAATATAATAAGAACTAAAGAAACTTCTCTTTTTTTTTTATCAATTTGCACATATATATACTTATACTCATGCTTTCCAGATACCAAGGCAAGAGGAACTTATAAGCTTGAACTTCCTGGAAAGAAACCATTACTTATCCATAACCTCTTCTTAATACTAAACTTGGATCTGTTCTCCATCAGGACATCCTTTTCAAACATTTTCATTATCCCAAATTATGTCTGTATTTAATCTCTTAACAAATTCTGAATCCCTACATCAATTCTATCAAGCATTCCTATTTATGTCAGCAATTTGAGAGTCATCCCATCCAAAGTAAACTATGAGATTCTGTTTATCAACTAATCAATGAATCATAACATTAATTAAGGTGTCCATCATCAACCATCATACTCTTTATTAACTATTAATTAATAAATTAAACATTAATTACAGCTTAGGAAGGCTCGGCGATCCCGGAGACGAGAAGAGTCCAGCTCCTGCCGCACTCCTCCAAAAGCCCGCCACTGACGTGGCACTGTGGGCCCACCCAATGCCTACATATAAGTAGAAGTTTAGGTTGCGGAGTTTTTGTATAGTTTTTAAGAGAGAGATGGAGGGAAAGAGTACGGTAACCGGAGGAGGAGTGGATCTGGACCTCCCTGGATTCCGGTTCCATCCAACGGAGGAGGAGCTCCTGGATTTCTATCTCCGCCGTGCCGTTACCGGCAAACGGTTCCACTTTGAAATCATCCCCACCGTCCATCTCTACCGCTATGATCCCGCCGATCTCCCCGGTTATTCCCAACTCTAACTAATTTAACAAAAAATGTCGTAATTTAATTTAAATTATATATATTAATTAATAGGGTTGGCAAAGATAGGAGGGGAGAGAGAGTGGTACTTCTTTGTGCCTAGGGATCGGAAACAAGGAAACGGAGGGCGGCCAAACAGGACGACGGCGCGCGGCTTCTGGAAAGCCACAGGCTGCGACCGGCCCATTCGCAGCGGCGCCGACCCCAAGCGGCTCATCGGGCTCAAGAAGACGCTGGTCTTCTATCGTGGCCGGGCTCCACGTGGCACCAAGACCGATTGGGTCATGAATGAGTACCGCCTCCCTGACACCACCCCACTTACAAAGGTTTTTTATTTTTTATTTTTGAAAATTTTTTAATCTTTTTATATATTATTTATTTATTTTTATTTATTTTTCATAAAAAATAGAGATTTCTTTTATATTATTGTGTTGTTACTTTTATGTTTTTTTTTTAAACATCTTGTGTTTTTAGGATATATATTTTCCACAGATAAATAAAAAATTGTATTTGTTTAGGTGTGTATAGGAAGAAAAACCTTTATAAAATTTATTATTATTCTAGTTATGTACGTGTGTGTTTGTCTTCAATAGATTCGTTCAACCTG
This sequence comes from Dioscorea zingiberensis, assembly GCA_026586065.1. NCBI lineage: Eukaryota > Viridiplantae > Streptophyta > Magnoliopsida > Dioscoreales > Dioscoreaceae > Dioscorea > Dioscorea zingiberensis. The sequence continues at coordinate 39,729,896 of CM048826.1, forward strand.
AAAACAACATAGTGGTTGCCCTTCTTATTATATATTCAAATATATATATAATATGCTGGTTTTTTTTTAATATTAAGCTATGCATTAAGTCTGATATTAGGTTAAAGATAAATTTATTATTCTTTTGCTAAAAATATTTCATAAAACTTTTGAGAAAATTATCGGTGAACCCCTCAAAACTATCATTATTGTTTATAAGAAAACTATCTCATTTGATTGTGTATATATCCATATGGTTAAAATTTATAATAGACCTCAACCCTGAGGATTCAACTATGATTAAATATAAACTATGGACAAAAAATAATAAAAACAAGCTTTTATATCTCTAAAAAACATTTCAATTATTTTAAATTTATATAATTATATATTTATAGTCAAATGAATTTTTCAAAGATATATCGGCAAGAGGTATAATAGTTTTCTTATGCAACCACCGTTGATTGAGTATAATGTTAATGATAGGGCTATATTCAACGAAACTAGAAGTTTAGGGTTATTAGGGGTGTAAATGAGCCGAGCCGAGCCTAATATTGGCATGCTCAAGCTTGGCTTGTGAATAAAACTCGAAGCTTGAAGCTTGGCTCAAGCTCGGCTTGTGTACTAATTGAGCTACTCGAGCTCGGCTCGTTAAGCTCGAATTACCAATAACAATAACCAAATTATTTTTTAAAAAAACAAAAAAAAAACAAAACATATATACTTAAACAAAAACTTAGGTTTAGGTTATATATATATATATATAAATCTCGATTAGGCTCACGAGCCTGTCGAGTTGAGTATTTTGTTGCTTAAGCTCGACTCATAAAATTACTCGAGTAAATTTAGAGCTCGAGGCTTCGGCTCGTGAAATTCCAAACAGAATTCGAGCATTATCTGAGCCGATCTCGAGCTTACACCCCTAAGGGCTATACCCACTATAAAATAAAAGAGAATATCTAATTTTACATTAAAAAAAAAATTCAAATTTAAAAACATTGAATACCTCTGACATGCAGGAAGACATAGTTTTGTGCAAGATATACCGAAAAGCGACCTCTTTAAAAGAGTTAGAGCAGAGAGCAGCAATGGAAGCTGGGATGAGAGTGTTTCAACAAGATGAGTGCTATCCCTCCAAGAATACCATCTCATTTTCATATGAAGAGAACTACAACAAAGTGACAACCATGGTTGAAGAAGATGAAGAGAAGGAGATGAATTATGAATTGTTAAACAAGGATGTTGAGGAATCATCCTTAACCTCTTCCTTGCAATCTATGAGTCATGAGGAGCTCAGGCTTCAAAGAAATGGCAGCTTGGAAGACACATTGGAGTGGTTGCATGATCCTTTCTTCACTCAGTTGCATAGTCCTTTGATAGACCAATGTTGGTCACCCTACTCCAATGCCTTCAATTTTTGATCAAATTGGATGAATTACTTGCAAATTAATAAAATTTAAAAGTAGAACCACTTATTTTTATATGTTAAATATTTTTAAAATTTTATTCTCAATTACTTGATTATTCATCATTTACTTTTGCTCACTTTCTTCAAATCAACACCATTAGTATAATATAAATATATATAGACCTTCAAAAATCAACCTTTAATATAAGTATATTATAAAATGGTTTTTTATTAATTTATGACAACCTAGATATACATGTAAATATAAGTGTTTCAAATAACTATGAATTTTTATTTATTAACCATGAGTCAAGTACAAAGAGAAATATAATTCACTGATAACTAAAAAGGCTTGAGGATTAGAACCGTGTCCACACTCTACTCCAACTTATAATTTCAGATATTTAGGTCTCGTTTGGATTAACTTATGAAAAATGTATTTTTGAGGCTTCTGTATATTTTGTGTTTGAAATTTGAATATGTTAACTCAAAATATTTTTATAGTTGGGAAATTGTTTGAATGTTCATCCTCTTGTTTTTCTTTGTCATGATTTGTATCGCGTAGGTTTGAAAATAAGCTGATATTTCAATGTGAAGTGTGCTTGGAATCTCTTGCCCCATGAAATTTCACCTGTGCACTTGCTTGTCGTGTTATGCACCCTTTTTCACTTCAGCCATGAGTTTGATTTCAAAAATGCCTTGTTATCTTTTTTTTTCCCCCTGCAGATGAGCAATTACAATTGCAACTTATTATTTGAGCTGGCAATAAAAATTTCATTCTAAACTTCACAAAATTGACCTAAAATCAGAAGCCAAAGGCTTGTTCTTGATTTCAGGTAACTGATCAACAAAAATACATCATTCGTTAGAAAATACAGCTACATTAAACAAATGTTTGGCCTGCTTGCTCTTATGTTGGACCTTCTAATTTTTCCTAAAGAAATGTTCTCTCTGGCACTGACCACTTTGATTGGCTCCACGGTTGTATCTTTTGGGCAACAAGTTCTGCTCCTTGGTATCCTGTATTCAAAATGAATCAATTGTTCTTTTAATTCCAGGAACAACCAAATCAAATAGCAAATGAACACTTCATAGTTCAAATTAGCCCACCGAGTATTGATCATGATCTCTCAGGACTTTGATTCTTCCTTCGCTCCCATCAGCTCCAACAGGAATCAAAATTCTCTTGTTTATTTGTGCCTGTGTGGTGACAGATGGAGAAGCTTTCTGCTCTGCTATCCTGCACCATTTACTCACATTACTTGATGCAACTTCATGCACAAAATGACCAGGCAAAATTGGATCCCCTGAGAAACATGAAAAGAACCAAAATTTCCATTCACTCTGCCAGTACATGAACAAATGGTATGGCTGCTAAGTTAAAGGACAATAGCATAAGATCTCTCACTACTACAACCAAGCTGCAGACTTCAATTCAATTGAAAAGAAAGAACAAATGGTTTTGAAGAAATTTAAGAAAACTTAATGCCTTGATTCTCTCATAATTTGATATGTAATCCAGGTTTTGGTTTTAATAAAATAATGCAAAGACTTACTGAGACAAAGCAACAGATTGATGACCTTGAAGATGTTTATTTGCTGAATGGTTGTCTACTGAACTGCTGTTTTTCACCACACAATCGATATTCACTCTTTCTGGTTTCAACACATTTGGGGGCTTTAAATGTCCTTGAGTGTTCCATTTACTTTTTCCTCAACAGCCCTCTCTAATTCTTGTAATCTTGCCTGGCATTTTCATAAACAAGAAAATCTTCCAGCTCATTTTACAAAGGAATCATGTAGAAATAAATTGAAGTCGAGAAGCGCTCACTTTTAGACTCTTTATCTTTTCATTTGCCTTATCAAGCTTCTGCTGAGCTCGAGCTTCAGCTGTTCCTAATGAATTGCACTGGGCCATCAATTCTTTGTAGCTCCTATAGAAGCCACAGAAGTATTAACACAAAAGGAACACTTTCGATGATAAAGAAGAGAGCTAGACTGTAATGGCAGAGCAAGAATATCAAATTAAAGAATTTCAATAGTCTGTTTTATCTGTACTACTATTTTAAATTGCAATCACTATCTTCATAAGGAATGCTGGACACCTTCTGTACAAATGGTCTTATCAGAATTTCGAAGTGATCCATAGATGCATTGGAGGCGAGTGTATAAGTTAACTATGGTGGATACTCTAGTAATGTCTAATGCTAGATGCATGTAGGAGAGGTATCACTGATCCTGAAATTTATGAAAATCCAAGAAGAGTTGAGCAAGTTTTCTATAGAACTTATAACATTAATCTACAACGTGGTTTTTATATATATTAGAGAAATATACTGCTCCAAAGGTATAAAAATAATAGCTTTAATTTGTATCATGTGAAGGCATACTTGTTACGATGCGCAAGCGAGCTCTTCAAAACATCAACAGTATTAGCATGGTTAGCACCGTGACCTATGGATGCAAGCTTCACCATTTCCTCTTCTCCCAGATTCAAATCTGTTACCCTAAACCATTAACCATTTCTTATTATGCAACAAGGAAGTAAGATTGTAAGAAGAACACAACCAATTAGCTCGCTAGACACAATAATCAATTACAACTGGGCCTTACAACTTCAATGCAGCAACCTCCTTAGCCAACATCAAACTCCTCTCCTCTAGTTTCAAGCACTCTGACGATTTCCTCAATAGTTCCTGTCATTGGAATTTGGAAAATTACTAAAAGAAACTTGATAAATGGTTTGAACTCTTTCAGAAAAGGGAATCACCTGATCCTTCTGAAGAACCAATCTCTCAATGACTTATTCTCATTTCTAACTTCTTCATTCCTAGCCTCCTCTGCTTTCCAAAATTCCTTCCATCTAGAAAGCTGAATCAACAGCATAAGACAATTGGGATCCTTTCTAAGATTATTATTATTATCATTGGCATCAATTGGGCTACCTTTTGATTGAGTTCCTTGATACGCAACTGCCGGCTCTGCAAAGTGGAGGTAATAGAGCCGATCAGAGCTTCCATACCACCGAGCATAGCTTCGAATCCATTCACTTTCTCTGCGAACGCTTCGGCGTCGACTTCGGAGTAGAGCCGGGTGGCGTCGCCGGAGGACTGGAAGTAGAGGCGAGTGAGGTTTTTCTGGGAACACGACTGCTTGCAAACGGGGCAAGTTGCCTTCTTGTCCGAGGGGCAGTATTCCATCCATTGCTGAAGGCTTTCAAGAAAAAAAAAAAAAAAAAATTCAAAGAAGGAGAGATTAGATGAAATATATCTACAAATCGGAGGAGGGGAAGAAGAGAGAAGGGGATTTAGGGAAGTACCAGAGTTCGTGGAAGACATGACCACAGAGAGAAATCGATTGGAGATACTCGGTAATGGGCTTGAGGTCCTCATGTAACAGATGCAGCAGAGCGGCTTCTGGCCACAGGAGTTCGGGTGGGTCATGGTATATGGCTCCGCACTGAAATTTTTTTCTGTCAAAAATTTTAATTAAAATTTAAAAATATAATAATAATCCACCCATACCTGCATGTCACATAACTATCTTATCGTTAATATATTTATTTTAAAATTTTTTAAAAAAAAATTAAAATTTTTCAAAAATTATTCATAATCCTAATAGAGATATCTACGTCGATCAAAACATGAGCGTAAAGGTGAACCTTTTTAATTGATTAATGGGCATGGGAAGTATTGGCAAAGCCATCTGCTTATTCTAAAATGTTTTCAAAATATTTAAAGAACTTTTGAAATATTTAGTCCAACTTTGGTTTGCTAGAGAGAAAACTCACTCATTTTATTCCACTATCGGTTGGTTTTGAAATTTCTCCTTTGATTGTGACGTCGGGCGGGATAGTGATTATCTCACGGGCTAGCCGGATCTAAAATTAGCAAAGAAAAACAAATGAAGAACCAAAAGAACAAAAAAATCTGAAAATACTTTTATTGAGAATTCAATAATGAAAATCAACCTGGCACAAGAACTTAAATAGTTTTCAAAAGACTAACTTAGGAAACCATATCATCTTATCTAAATGTGTTAAAATTGACAAATTATTATTTAAAACTAAACTTATCTAAATTTAAAAATCTAAACAAATCAGATAACTCTTAAAAATCCGAGATCAAATCAGATTCAAATCCTATCCTAATTTGATATATAAAATATTACCAAAAATAGAAAAAAAATTTGAAAATCATAATTTGATGGATAAAATATTTCTAAAAATAGAAATAACTAAAATTCTCTCAAATATGACATCCCCATGTCGTGTGCGCCGTAAAGAGCTTTCTGAATTGGGGTTAAACGTGCAATTCTGATATCGGTAGCCAAAGTTATGGCCAAAATACCGAACCACACCCAAAATCGACCCAATCTTGGAATTGACTCGATAATTTCCTGTCTTTACTTTGACCCGCCAACCCGGAAACATTTGACTCGAGCCTTCTGCATCAGATTGAGTTTGATATTTTCAAGATTCGGTTTCCACAATTAAAGAGGTTTTAACCTGCTTAATTAATAGGATTTTATGCTTATTGAATAACTATTTCATTTTCTCATTTAATGATATTTTTTCTTTTTTTGAAATTAGTCGATAAGTTTAATTCCTCATGAGGGATTAAAGGATCTGAGGGACATTAACCTGAGCAAGATGCAGAAGTTCTCTTGTAGCGGCTTGAAAGCAAAGATCAATGCATGCTTATTTGGGCCCCCTTACCCTACGTAGAGAAGAATCTCTGATTCACTGGAGTAAACTCAACGTGTTGAACCTTCTAAGTAGAGAACCTGCACCTTTGTGCGAAAGTGGGAGGCTCGAACCCGAGACCACTGGCCCCGGGACGAGTAATTGTAGTGGCAATCTGCCACGCCAAGAGGCCTTTGGTAATGAGATTTTATGCTAATTGATTCACAATTCCATTTTCTCATTTAGTGAGATTTTATACTGATTGATTGAAAATTCCATTTCCTCATCTACTAAGATTTTATGTTAATTGATTGAAACGGTTTGGAGCAATGAAAATAATTGATTTACCTTCTTCCTTCTTTCATGTTTTTATCTTTTCTTTTTGTTGTTTTTTTGGAACAATCTTGAGCACTAGCGATTCTCCGGTTCTTGTGCACAGAACGGAGAATTTTGAGTCTACGCCATCTGAGATCCTTGCTACTGCGAAGTTAGAGGGGGGGTACCAGGCTGTTGAGCCAGGCAGAGCCCGACAAAACCCGTCGGGTCCGGAAAACCATAACCGGCCCGCAACAATGGCGGGCCGGTTACGGGTTGGGGTTTTCCCAACCCGTGACCAACCAGTCGGGTCGGGTTGGCCAGCCGGGTTAAAGCCGTATGAGTTGAGCCCAATTGGGCCTCTCTCTCTCTCTCTCTCTCTACATATAAAATTTGGAGAAATTTATGGGTTTTAATGATAAAATAAAAATTTGAGTTGATTTCGGCCCATTGTTTATAGTAGTAATTTAATACTATAAAAAGTTGGATTCTAGTTCACCTAAATTTAAAAAAAAAAAAGAAATTTATTAATTTATTACTTAATATTCTTGGAAACTTATAAAATTGGAAATTATGATTTTTGTTTCTTTCTTTTCAATCAAACCAATGCTTTAATTAAGGTTGCAATAATTAAGGTTTTTTTTTAATAAACTTAATTATCTCATTCCTCCATAAATTCACTCAAATTTTTTCTCCCATTCTATTTCTACACCTCTCTCTCTCTCTCTCTCTCTCTCTCTCTCTCTCTATTTAATTTGGAGAAATTTGGGGGTTTTATGATAAAAAAATAGAATTTTGAGTTGATTTCGGCACGTTGTTTATAGTATTAACTTAATAATTAATATATGAGTGAATTTTATAGATTGAATTTTATAGGTGATTTTATAATTTTTTTTGGTTTTTTTAATGTTTAAATAATTAAATAGGAGTGAATTTTATAGATTGATTTTTTTTTTCATTCATGAGAGATTTTTGCCTTCTTTGATTGTAATGAAGGCTTTTTATGGTTAATTCCTCAATTTTAAGTAGTTTGCCATTTATATGCTCTTTTGTGATTTTATATTTTTTTGATTTTCTTAATTTTCGAATAATTAGTGTAGTATAATGAATTTTATAGATTGATTTTTTCCCTTCAAGAGAGATTTTTGCCTTCTCTAGTTGTTAATAATGAAGGTTTTTTTATGGTTATTTGACTATTTCCTTATTTTTTAAGTAGCTTGTCCTTTATATGTTTTTTTTAATTTTATAATTTTGTTTGGTTTTCTTAATATTTGAATAATGAGTGTAGGATAATGAATTTTAGACTTTTCAATTTTTTAAATTTTTTTCTCATTCTATTTTTATATCAAAATATCATAGTTTTTTTTTAAAAAATTTAACATTTTTTGCTATTTTTTTACTATTTTTTTAATGTACATTTACATATTTTAAAAAAATTAAAAAAAAAATTGAAAACCGGGGCCGCGGGCTTGCTAACCGGCGGGTTGGGCCCCGCTTGCCGGTTCTACCCAGACGGCCCGGGCGATTCACGGGTCACCCGAAGGTGACCCGTGACCCGCCGGTCCGACGTCAACCCTACCGTCGGGTTGGCATCAGAACCCGGCCGTTGCCTCGGATCCGGATTTTGCCTACACAGGAATCGAGGGGTCAGACCCGCCGGGCCCTGCTAACCGCCCGCGTCTACCTCTACACCGAAAGGTAACTCACTTTGAGAAGGCTTAAATAGTTCATAAAGACTATGCTACCGTAATGTCTCTCTATCTTCTACCTCATAGTAGTTCCTCTACAATTCCAACAATCTTAAGAACTATTTTTGATGTTGATATGACCACCGCCAAAAATCTCTTCCGTGACGTGTCTAAGATAAATCAATTCAATGGAATGCTTTCAAACCTTCATCCCTCGAGAGGTATGCTAAAACTCTACAGAAATATGGGAAAGAGACAACCAAATAACATATATTGCAACTATAAAACTGCTGGAGAGATCTGAGAATTGCCACATAAAAAATATATATTATTAAATATGCTAGAAATTAGAAATATGCCATAGGTAATTTGTAACACCCATCTCCTTTTAGGGGACATGCCATAGGTAATATGCGATAGGATCGTCGGAAAAAGGGCGTCGACACAGAGCGATGGTCGGGCTCTGAACGGTTTAAATCCTTGGTGGAAGCTCAAAGTGAGCAAGGAGGCGCAGGTTTGCAGAGTCGTGTTCGCGGTCAAGCCAGGGAATCAGTACAAGAACTGGCCAAAGATCCCGGTCGAGCGACGTTGGTAGTCGGTCGGGGACACACTCGGGCCAGTGAGGGTGGAGCCAATGCTTCCATGGCCCCAGGGGCACCGAGGCCAGGTATGGCTCACCATTTGAGGGTGAGGCTCGAGGCCAACCAAGAACTACAGAGTGGGGGCCGAGGCTGATCTGTGCATGATACGCGAGGTAAGGGGAGGGAGAAGAAAGAAGAAGGAGAGGGCTTGTTACTATGAGGAATCAAGAGAGAGATTGAGAGATTTCTCTCTCTCTCACCTTACTTATAACTTATAAAAAATAATAATTTATTTAAAATATTATTTAAATTCATTAATTTACATTATCTCTTAAAACTTAATTAAATTAACTTATCTTGTAAAAAGGTATTTGATTAAACTAAATTATCTTGTAAAATATCTGCTACTAAAGGCTGAATAACTTTACTTTTCATTAATCTTATTTTGTTACTGTGCCGTCACGAGGGAGACTAATAATATTATCTGGCTCGTCTCTATCCCCGACCCAGATCTGGGAATCCCAGGTCAGACGACCCCAGTGACACGGGCTGACTTTAGCATCACGGGTCGTCTCTTCTCCCGACCCAGATCCGTGTTTTTTAGGCCAGATTTACTTTATCGGGACTCTAACTTTCATATGATATTTTTCACTTAATTAATTTGAATGAATTAATTCGTAATTAATTTATCGTTTAATTAATCTAATCCCCTATCGACTATCCACCTCCAACTATTCTATATATAACTTTTACTGTCCCCAATAAGGTCTTCTCTACCTATAGTTGTAGACCGGATTTTGGGTCTATTAACTTCGATTTTTTTAACTTTGAGGTTAAAATAATTAATCTGATTTTTGAGCTAATTAATCTTATTTAAAATTAAAAATTTACTAAAAATTTATTTAGATAAATTCAGGATGTTACATAATTTCTCTTATTTTCAAAACACAATCTTATTGTAATGTTAACCCTTTATATAGCACAAGATCCCCGTAATTAATTATTTAGTTCATCTTAATTTGTATCCCTTTAATCCTACTTATGATTGGTCAAACAATTTTTGGCTGAATAATTAATCCTGCTTCAACGATTTATTACTTTGAATAACACACACTTCAACACTTCTCTTCATTTGTTAGAAAGCACACTTCAATTTTGTAAATCATTTCTCAGTTAGCATCTGAGATATGGTATGAAACTTTCTTCTAATATATTGATCCTTGGTAAGCTGCAGAATCAACAATGTCTAAATCCCAGTAGTTTGCTCCCAAATTTCCAATTTAACAATGATTTATGTTTTTCTTTGTATGCAGAGGCGGGGCATGCTCTTGTTGGTGCACTCATGCCTGAATATGACCCTGTGGCCAAGATCTCTCCATCATTCCAAGAGGTCAAGCTGGTGGGTTAACTTTCTTTGCTCCCAAGTGAAGAGAGGCTCGAGTCTGGACTGTACAGCAGGAGCTACCTTGAGAACCAGATGGCCGTTGCTCTTGGTGGAAGGCAAGTCCCAGCTACACAAGATTACATATCATCCTACACAAGATTACTGTTATAACACTAAATCTTCTATCGAGACACAGGGTGGCTGGAAGAGGTAATCTTCGGTGAAGAGAATGTTACAAACCAGAGCTTCAAATGATTTTATGCAAGTTTCCGGTGTCGCGAGGCAAATGGTTGAGAGATTTGGTTTCAGCAAGAAGATTGGGCAGGTTGCCATAGGAGGCCCTGGGTGGAAAACCCATTCCCTAGGCCAGCAGGTATTTTACGACATTCTTCTTGTAATTTTTAACTCTCAAACAGTGAATCTTGCTGTGAGATTATCCTCATTGTTCAACTAAATGCACAGATGTCATTACAAAAGGCTTATTCAAGAGCCAAAACAAATCATCACCACTCACATAGACATCCTTCACAGACTTGCCCAACTTCTCATTGAAAAGGAGACTGTTGATGGAGAGGAGTTCCATGAGCCTGTTCATTGATGGCAAAGCTGAGCTTTTGTGGCATGAGTCATGACATATAATTTTGTAAGAAATTTGTTCATATAATTACATTAATGTAATCAGTACATTTCCTCACTGCTAGTAATTAGCCTTTGAAATTTACAAACAAATACAACACTGCTTGCTGTGAATGTGCAGAAAGATTCATTTTTCTTTTGTTCATTGAACCTGTTCAGGGACCTCTTCCACTACCCTTTTGCCTCTTTTCTTCTAGGGTTGCTGCTTCATTCAACATGTCTGCTGCATCACTGTCCATGTTAAGTTTAGCGAGGGCGACCGCTTGCATGTAGAAGGCTGTGGGCCAATCTGGATAAACACACTGAGCTTGCATTGCATCCCGAAGGGCAGCATCGGGTTGATCACACATGAGATAACACAGGCTTCTCCTTGCATACACCGTCGGGGAAACCATTGTTCCCACATCTACAAACTACATTGGCAGAGAAAGATAAAGATAACCAATTGGTGTGAAGTAGCAAAACAATGATGTGGTTGTAGACTTACCTGAGAATAAGAGTCTATTGCCGCTTTTAAAAATCTTTATCACGCAAAGCAAAGTCAGCTCTCTTCTCCTAGCTGCCGAGTAAATCCCTCATCTATTTGCGCCCATTCCTGGAATGATAGCTGCTGTGTAAAGAAAATAAACCTGGTGAGGGTTGTTGGTATAAACAGCCATCTATAAAACTTCTCTTGGAATCTTAGAAATGGCTTTAATAAACTGATAAGTGGCCTGAAACACTCCGTAAGTTAATCGCATACCTCAAGTTAGTTCCTTCATCATCTTTGTAGTGTGTCATAACTAGGGATCTCATGGATGGCGTGTGAGGTCCATTCGGGTACAAAGCTTCACCCATACGCGAGAGAGAGTCCGCTATGGAGGAGGTGGGGGTTCCTCTTGTTTTTAATACCCAGCAACACATAAGATGGCACCTGCACAACATAGACCATTGATGAACATTAACCGCTAAGGAGGTTTGCTCTTTAAAAGCATGTTTCCTTTGATATGGTCTTTTCAGATGTTGGACAGGCCCGGTAGCATTTAGAAATAGAAAGCTAACCAATCTCAACAATGTTTTGTGGTTCAAACCTAAGGAATTAATCGATGAATTTGTGAAAGCAAGCAGATAAAGTGTCCACAAAATTCTAACCCAAACAACTTATGAGTATAGTTTTCAGCAAATTAATGCCAGGAATAAGAATTCACCTCAGGTTTGGCTTTGGCAATGATACAAGAGTGGCAACAAGCTCTTTTTATATTCGGTCGGGTCCCTTGGTTCATATTGCAAACACTGAGAAGCAAGATCCACTAAAGCAGTTGCCTCTTCGGGTTGAATACTTGCCTTCCAAAATGGGAATCCATTAGGAGGACAATATTGTTACCTCTTATCATATCAAGAGCCTGGAAAAAATAAATGAAGCAAAAGAATAGAATAAATAACTCTACTATGGCATCCAATATGTGAATATTGAAAAAACCATAATGATACTAAAAATTGGAACTCTGTGAAATTAAGAAATGGAATACGTGAAGGATCCTACGACTTACATGACCAGGAGGAATGTGCTTTCCACTGAGGAGGTCCAATAGAATAGTACCAAAGCTGAATATCACACTTTCAGGAGTTACCCTTCCTATAAAGAAAGTTATAGCCATTATGAAATTTATTGCCAAATAAATTCATGCGTATCTTCTGGAGCTCTTAAATAAAGAACTGCCTGATGATTCTTGCTCAAAAGACAAATCCAATAAATAAAAATAAGGATTACCTGAGTGAAATATGAGTAAATAGAGATAAAACAAAAATCATGTCAAAGGAAATACAGAAAATGACAGTGCATAAAAACTGAGTTGCATATTGTTCTTGGCCTATTTGAGAACATGAACGTTCTAGGTAAAAGCATGAGTCAATTAGGAGATGGCACTGAGATATATAAATAGACAATGTGGTAGGATTTACACATAATAAGTTTGTTGTAACAGAGGTTCCTCGATTTGAAGATGTAATACACCATTTCCTGCCAAACTAATAGAAGAACAAGCATCCAAGATATAACAGATTTTAAAATGAGATGGGTGCCCTCATCATGCAATAAACAAGAATGGAAAAAATAATGCATGCAAAACTAAATCCTGATCAGGTATGAAGTCACATATTTCAAGTTGCAACATGACTCAAAAAAAATGGCAAGGCACTCCCATAGGAGGTTGAAACAATAAAATACAATTAGGGAAGGCAGTTATTGCAGTTTTGAATATCTCAGCCAAGAAGCATGAAAGCCATGTCTATACTTTAGTCAAACACTGAGGCTTCATGGATAAAAGACAAATTGAGGGTGGCTTCACAAACAACTATACAGCAGTTATTGCTAACATAAATAGAAATTAATACTCATACCGTTTCTTAAATACTCCGAGGAGTGTAAGCAAGGTTGGTGCTGTAACTTTGCCATCCCTGCTATTTTTATTAGACCAAAGCATGAAAGTCGTGGATCACCATCCTGCAAAAGAACAAAACATCAACAACTGCCCTCTATGAAAAACCGAGATGAGGACTCAAAGGAGATTGGGCACTGGGTTCAAGTTATGTCAAAAAGAATTAAGGGAAACCTATAAAAAACTATTATGAGAACAATAGAAAAATAGACCAGCAAAACCAAAGGCTAGCCCAAGCAAATATATATTTTAGGAAGTAAATGTGAGTAGGTTATTAAAAGCCATCTTATATTATTTAGTCCTGAAGGACGGCTTAAAGGTTCCAGTTCAATACCATCTACATGCTTACATTTGTTATAGAAACCAATCAAAAAAGTAGTGGTCACGCTGAAAAAGTCAGAAATCTTTATTATGACCGCCTCCTAAGACAAGACCAAATCAACATTCAGAGACAAAATTGTTCCCACAAATACATTAAACGCAAGAAAATATTATGATTGAAGGAAGTAACTATTTCGTTAAACCGATGGAATGCAATGATATATAAAAAGAAAACCATTATTTGCAAAACCCTATTCACTTTGCATTTCGCCTTTTCTGTATTTATCCATTCTCAGATCAATGGAGTTGTATCACAGTAAAAGACGAAATCTTTAGAAAGATTATTTGCTCTCGTATTCTTGTCATCACTATCCTAAATGTTCCTTCTTTCAGAAAAGTTTAAGAAAAGGAATGACCATGTCACCTCATCAAAGAGAACTCTATAAGCATTCAAGTCATGATACAATGCCCGTCCTTCACTGCTACAATATTCCAAGGCTTCTGCAATATAGAGAGCCACACGTAAGCGCATAGCCCATCCAATGCTTTGGTTCTCCCCTGCTCAAAATATTCAAGGCATATATCAAATCATAAAATCATGACATGCAAAGTATACAGATTGTGAAAATGGAAGCAAGACTGAACACTTCTGATATATGGACCCAGAAATGCTTTAGAAATAAGTCGCCAAAAGTAACTGAAACCAAGTTATAACTTTCTTGATAAAGAAACATTTATCTAGAAAAGCAGGGGATCAACCCATCGACAATAAAATCTCATACTAGGAGTACAACACCAGCTAATGCCAACATATTCCAGCAATATCATACCCCAAATTAGAGATACAAGATGCTCCCTTTCAGAAACCACCTCTAGTCTAAAATGAACTATCATCATGCCACACTTTTTTTTTGGGAACTTCTTTATACAAATTAAGAACACAAATTTCTCTCAAATGTATAATGATAGCATTCTCATCAAAACTGCAATACAATCATCTGATGAAAAAAGAAGTCTCCTTTTCATATGATCACTCAGATTCATTTCTTCTCCAGCTATGGAAAACTATTTGAAATACCATTCAAGTTCTCAGTATCAAATAGAAATATAATCTTGAATCGATGCAAAACCCACATTCACTAAGTTTCCAAACTCAAAAAAACACAGAAAACACTAACTGAGACGCCGAAAGCAAAAGAACAACAAACAAAATCTCTCTTTCCATCCCCTAAAAGCAATGCAGCGAAAGCGTGAAAAACAAAACGAAATCAAGAGTGAAAAGGATGAACGTTATCATACAGTGAAAGAGATGCTTGGCGAGCGTGTCATTGGGCATATACTCCGCAACAAGCAACCTCTCATCGCCATCACAACAATACCCAATCAAGTTAGCAAGCCTTGAATGCCCTCAACCTCCCCAACACCTCTCGCCTCATCCTGCAAAACCCCATCAATCCCTCTATTTCAACAAAACCGATCAAATTCAAGACAAAGAAGTCATCTTTCTGGAACGAGAGCTTACAGCGAACTGCTTATGTCGGGGCCAAGCGAGCTTGGAGAACTTCTTGACGGCGATCCAACCGCGACCCTGGAGGCGGCCTTTGTAGACGAGATTGGGGGCTTTGCCGCCGCCTTCGGAGACGACGCTATCCGAGGAGAAGCCACCGGTGGCGGCCGTCAGCTCGGCCAGCGAGTACTCCGAGAAAGGCGGAGTCTCGCCGGCGGCTGGCAGGCCCTGGACGAGGGACAGCGAGGGGCGGTGGGTGTGGTGGTTCTGGTTCTCCTCCCGGTGAACTGACCCGCAGCAGCCCATGGTCTCCCCACCTTTGCACACTCCTCCTAATTTCTTTTAGTATTCTTTTAACTTTTAAGAGAAAAAATTGAAAAAGGAGTTGGCCACTCTGTTTTTATGTTTTTATTTTCTTTTTTTTAATAAATAATAAAATTTAGGCTTTGAAAATTTTGGTATTTGGAGTGGTGAATAGTCTTGTTTCTTATGTTCTTGTTTCTCATTAGCAACGTGGAAGATTTGAGTTTGTGAATTTGTGGTTCATTTATTTTATAAGACATTAATTGGTGTGTGTTTTTTTTATTTAAAGTTTTGAGTGATTTGAAGACAAGGTTATCCATTAATTTGTTTGGAAAAATAAAGGTTTTTTTTTTGTGTGTGTGTGTGTGTGTGTATACGCGTACGTCATGCCCAAGTGCATATGAAAAAGTAGATATCTTGGACCTCTAGATTGCCAACCCTTGAGTTCACAAGGTATAACAAAATAATTATTTATTATATATATATATATATATATATATACACACACCTGGAGTGTTATTATGTGCCCTTAATATTACGTAGTTGGGTAATCGCCTCTATTTTAAATTTAACATTTTCAGACAAGATTTTAAAAAATCAATTTGCAGAGTATTGGGGACAAAGAATATCGTATAAAGCCAGGTTTTTCGTTCATTATAATATTTGCCAGAAATACAGAGGCCTTCATCTTAAATTATGAAATTCATGAACCTAAGTAAGATTTCTATAAATTTCATCTGTTAAGATAAAGACCTCTACACCTTCCCAAATCAGTATTTAAAATCGAGCACGCTAGTTTATTTTGCATGTTCTTTTATTCATATATAGTTGAAAATTCTTAAAATATTGTAAGTGATCAAATAGTGAGATTTACCTTAAATTTAATAAATGCTCACTCAAAATTTTATTGTAATATATATATATATATATATATATATATATATATATATATATATAGAGAGTATATAGAGAGAGAGGAGTAATTATTTATTACCTCCTACACTATTTCCGATACTATTTTCCACCCAAAATACTATTACATTAAGCCTCCTTACACACCCCTACACCCTACGAAAAAAACAAAATGCTTAATGACTAATTACTTATTATCTAATATATATATATATATATATATATAATTAGATAAATTACTGATTAAATCGTGGTTGTTTAATCTCAAGTTTCTCATTAGACCCGAATTATCCAATTGTTAGATTGAACTTTGGACCAATTTACATCAATTTGTCAAGTAAAATTACTAATGCAGCAATTCATATGGTAGTCTATTGGACCAAAACAAAAGGCAAAAATCATTCGTATTTTTCATAATTGGAAATATTTTTTATTTGTAGTTGGATTTTTTTTATAAAAAATTACCTTTTTCATGTATAAAGTTTTTTTTTTTTTGGTACAAAAACTGAGCTTAAACAACTATCTAGTAACCATCTACTGCGGTTTAAAAACTTGGCTCTGTATTCAAGTATCAACTTTTCATGTGTAAAGTTGATAATTACATGATTGGTTGATAATAAATTGGATGGAGGATTCACATTGTAACTAATTTAGAAACACATGGTTCAACTTAAGTGATAAGGTTCGGCGGGAATTCTTGTGGAGATGGGCAAAGCTGAATTCCAAATCATACAATTTAGTGAACTGGGAAAGAATTTATCAACCAAAGAAATATGGAGGTTAGGGAATAATAAATCTACGGAGTTTCAATTTGGCAATGCTTAGGAAATGGTGGTGAAGACTCTTTTTAGGGGCGGTGGGGGTATGTTACCAGATACTGAAATATTTGTACTTCAACCAAACCTTTCAAGAAAGTGCACGTCGGACACGGCTTCACATTTTGGAAGGGGGTCTCACAACACAATGAAGTTGTAATGCCTAACATGACCACAAGGTCGGGTAGGGGATGAGCCATCTTTCTCCTTCGACTAGACAATTGGATCAATGGCCAAATGCCTTACCTAAGGTTCCCCACACTCCCAGGAATGATATGGAACCGTGCAAGCACAAAGATGGGAGGCCGGACGTAAACTACTACAAGACACATATCCGATAGTAGAGGACCCCCTATCGGGTGGTTTGTAGAGCTCGAGGAACCGACTAGGCTCATAATGGAGGGACCCCTACGAAGGGGATAGAAGAAGCTAGAAGCTTCATCACAATCGGTTCCTTCTATCAAATCATTATATAGATTTTGATGGACGGCGCTAGACCAATCTCTAACAATAGGTTTCTTTAGAAACAACCATGCCCCATCAAAATACAGCTTGTTTGCCTAACTCCACTGATAACAAGATCCTCACATTGGACAATTTGATTGAAAGGGGTTGGATAGTATCTCATACCACATGCTATCTGTGTGGCGAGATAGGAGAGACGATAGAATACCTCCTCATATACTACAGTTATACTACAATAGTATGGCAACATTTCACCCAGCTCTTCCACCTAGGCACTATTCTCATACGATACAAAATCTATGGGGGCGTAGCACAATTGCCAAATAGTTGCATAAGGAATTACTTAGGGGTGGAACCTTCTCATTATGGCCATTGCCTAGAGTGTGTGTTTGAGCTGCAATGTATTGATGTTTCTCATAACAAATAAATAAGATTTTCAAGAAAACACCATTCGTGGATATCAATTTTCTAATCCTCTCCCTGCTCATTTGCAACTCCAAGCATCCAAGAAGTTCGATCGCTGAATCTATAATGAAGCTTGAGCTTAGAGTTCACGCTGAGATCGCCTTAGCAACCCCTGAAGCTAATTTTGATGATACCCAAGCATGTGGGATGTAGCCATAGAAAGCTTGGGATCATACCTTTTTCTTTGTATTAGATCGACAAAGGATCATATCACTTTTGTATCCCTTATGACACTTTATTTAAATAAATAAATATGATTTATTTATTTTATTATAAAAAAATATATGGATAAACCACTAGAAACATGTCCATTAACTTCTTGTAAGAGAGAATGGATTAACCAACTTTCATAATGAAAATTTATAAACTATTTACAAACTTAGAGCAAATACTGCTCCACATGCAACCATTTTTATGGGAAGAGACTATGATCCAACTACTCGATACAAAGAAAAATCTCTTAAGCAAAAATAAAAATAAAAATCAGTAGCCATTTTAGTATATAGGGGATTTCAATATAATTTTTTCTATTTTATATCAAATTTTTTAATAAATTACATCATTTCACTATATAGGGATTTTGATGTATTTTTTTCTATTATATATATATATATATTTTGATAAGATGCATCTCTATATTTTTGTCAATCCTTCTGTTCAGAAGTCATTGAAGACCCTGGTCATTCCCATTTGAAGGGCTAAAGCAAAGACAATAAACAATAAAGAACAAACATTGACCATTAACAACAAATCAAACACATAAATTCAATCATTGAACCCAATCGATTCTAATTTGGAGGAAGGAACACATCAAATATTTTTTAATAATCCTCAAATAAATTATTAAAAATATCTTTAATATACCTGCCATTAAATTGATATATCTGGAACCTGAAACCCAATTTAAAATTTAATTAATTTGAGTCTTTATCACCATATGACTCAGTCTTTGATTTTGCTTTTCTCATCCTAATCTAGTACGTAACATGGACACGGTATAGAGAATTTTATCATTTATTAACTTGATTGCCAACACATTTAATAGATATTGATTTCAACGGAACCAAGCCTCATTTTCACCATTTTTATAAATTAAAATAAAAACAAAGTTTGGATAGAATATATAAAAGTGAATGAGATTTTAAGGTTTTAGTATTTAGGTATAAATTTATATATAAGTGCATTTTTCCCATAAATTATTATTAATTTTTTATAAAAATAGATAAATTATATTTATTTATTAATAAGTAAAGAGTACATAGATATGATACAATAAGCGTGCTAAAGTCCCTCAGGTAGACTTCTATCAGTTTTGGGTGTCATTTTCTTTTATGAATGCTTGACACCTATTGACGATGGATTCCTATCACAAGTTTTCATCTTTTGATCACGTTGAAGCTTTACATCAAACCAAAAGAGTCTACATAAATTATACTCATATATTCTTTTTGTTTTGATTTAAAGGTAGCCGGATGCTATATACCTCCGTTGTGTGCGTGTCCCTTAAAAAGGTGGACATTTTTTTGAATAGTCAATAAGCACCCCAAGAGGGATTTTTTTCAAGAACGTATAGTTGCACGGAACACCCGGGGCCTCAGGCCATGTAACACGAAAAGGCTCAAGCATGTTGCCTCCCTCACTCTAAGGTGTGGAGGCGGGATTAGAAGGTGGGGTTTGTCCCCTAACAAGCAAAGGACCCGTGCTACTCGCTACGAAATGAGTAATAACCTAAGCATCACCCACAATACCTTACGTAGAAGATAGTGGTAAATTGCACTGGGGTGACCAAAAGGCCCTTTGGTGGGTGGACCATTTAGGTCTATTGTATATAGCCTTATCCTAATTTTTTACAAGAGGTTATTTCTACCACTTGAACCAATGACCTCCCCTCCAGGTTACATGAAACAATTTTCACTTTTGTTTAAAGATTAAAAAAAAAAACTCAAACTACTCAATTTTTACAATTACGTAATTTATGGAAAAAATGAATAAAAGGAAATAGTTCAAAGATTAAAAGTGCATTTTCACTCTTAATTTAAAAACATACAGGAAAAAAATATTTATAAAGGTTTGGATTTAAGTGATAGCTTAATCTATTTGATTTTAAATTTCCATAAAATAGACCTGAAACTTAAATTATCAATTTATTTTAAAACTTCAGAAACGTTTTTATGAGCTTTCAAACCTCTAAAAGTATCCTAAAAAGTAACAAGACCACTTCACTTATTTCTCATAAAAGCTCCATTAAATGTTGTTGGGAGGAGTGAAATTGTTACCTATAAAGTCCTTAAATATTAATTAAATGTTAATGGCCAAGGCCAATTCATTAAGATAGAAGTGACATTTCAAGGGTATGCAATACTAGTTGGCACACTTCTTTGAGTCCACACATTAAGTTCTAAAAAGGACCTTTCTTTATGCAACCAAATTAACAATCTCAACAACCCTACTGTTTTGATTGAACATTCAATTAATTCTCTTATATACTGGATTAAATTTGATTCAAGGGAAATAAATGAAATACCCAAAAAGTGAAAAATTTAGATACAAAAAGTAGCAATATGGTTTGGAATGAATTAGGTACAATGTCATTATAAATCCTTTGTGGAGAACTTGACTTCTGTGACACCAAAATGAGAGGGACTGTAGTTGCTGCTGCAGCTATCATCAGATATTGCAAGATGGAAGATATCACTGGAAAAATGCTGAAGACATTACAGGATTCCAAAAGGATTACATTTCATGTTCATCTCAACAATATTTTGATATCAAGAAGTGAGACCTGTACACTTGATTTGCAGCCAGTAGTAATGCATTGGGTTAGAGAACTATTGTTATCGCAACTGATAACATCACATTAGCATCAGATTAACCAGGAAAAACATTACAGATAATACATATTGATCTGTATTAGGTTTCAAGAGATTAGGTGGATGCATGGGGTCACTCTCAAAAGCTGTCTCCCAGGTCTGCAATGACTTAAATTGGAAGTATCCACCACAATCATTCAATCACTATGGTTGTCCAAGACTCAGTTTCAACAAAATTCACCGTCAATATCATTTTAAGTGATGGAAAATTTTCAACCATTTGACATCGAGCGGAGTAGTCCACCAGCCTCCAACTTGTATGCGCTTCAAAGCTTTTCTCACTGGTATAAAGGCTTATTTCTTCAAAATGCAAGTGTCTTGTTTACAGAAAGACCACCTGACAGCCTAAACGATCAATGCCAATTGCCTCAAGTATTAGGTGAATGCTCTATGTTTTCCCCTGAAAGGTATCGATGACTAATAATAGGCTCCAAACAATATCCTTGTCATCATGCCAACTTGCCAAATGGTATTTAGCAAGGACTGAAAGGTTGCTTCCATTAATCTCACCTTTATGAACAGGGAGACAGAAGGTAAACCCACCCGAGTCACTCATACAAGAACCAGCTTGACATGTAGGTGGCTAAGCTTTTGCAGGAAGCTGACTAGAGCCACTATGGGAGAAGGGACATGAAGAAAATTAATTTTTAATAAAATTTAAGGAACCTTTGCATTCCCCCTTGCCAGCCGTAATTCCTCTGAGCGAACATAAAGTTCCTCATAAGCTTTCATTGAACTAGCTGTAAAGTTCTCCATGGCTTCAAAGATTTGTCTCAAACTTAACTGCAGATTGCTCTCTTCGCCCGTGTGCTGATGTACAGTATGTCCATGTATGGCATGAGATTTCTGTTGAGAAAGCATGACTGATCTCTTTTTTTGCAATTCTATTGCTTTGCGAGTTTTTGGTCCATCCCTTTCTATGATCTTAACTTCCCCATTCATCTCTGTGGGTCATCACCTGATGGCGCTGTTCAAAATTTTGTTGTTCTCTTTAGGTGTTGAACATTGGCAGTAAAACCTTTATGGCATCAACTACTTCCCTCTCAGATATTCCTATCCATAGCTTGTGACCATTCATTACAGATTATAAAACACAGGAGGAGCCTAATCTTCCTGGAGAGAAGGGAGCAAATCCATCAGATGTTACTCTAGGCTCATGTTGGATGCATTTCAACAGCCATCCATTCAAGGCTTTGACATAGTTCTTCTGTGCATTAATCCAGGCGGAGAAAGTGTTCACCCACTTCAGCATCTCTAGTTCCAGTTCCTTTGTCACCTCAATGTGAGCATCACTGTATTTGCTATCACACCCACATGCTATTGAATCTAGATTCGTCGCAGACAAAATGGCTTGACTCTGAGTTCGATGACACTCCAACATAACTGCCCACATTCTCATTACCCTGCCGGTTTGCATTGCAGAAAAAGGAAATAATTAGTTAGGACCAAAAAGTTAGAAATGGTCTCTTTGATGCAGATAACATCAAGAAAACAGTTGGACTATACTAAATATCTGAAAGTTACTTTCAGATTAACTGTCATATATACCAATAGAGAAATACCCAAAAAGAGGGGTTGATGGAGAGAATACATTAAAACTAAAAGTTCCCATTACAAATGCACATGCAAGACATCCATTGAGATTTTTTAAATAGAGGCGGGATTGAACCCTTACCCTTGGATCACTTCACAGATCTGTGGCCATAGTTCTTCATTCCTCACCTTATTTATCTTATTTGAAATGGACTGTACAACTTGTATTGCTACTCTGATCCTTGCTGATAACTTTCTGAATGTTTTTTGAGTAGAATCAACCTTCTGAGCCTCAGCACCACTTTTGTCTAGGTGTTTCAACCGCTTGGAATACCTATCAAGAAGTACTCGCATTTTCTCCTCAGCCTACACAACAAACATTAAAAATAAAAAAAATATAAAATTAAGTTTGATGGGCATTTAGGATATGGTAGTAGTGGGGACTTGTTAAGTTCTACAAAAGGAAAAATGCTATTCTACAATCTCTCAATCTAACTAGCTTGGTCAGTGAATACAGGAGTGATTAAAAAACAGGTGGAATTGGACAGGATTGGATCAGTAGAGCAGTAAGTGATTATAAAACAAAAAAAACCAACTCCAATGCTACAAGAAAATAGCATAATTTATCATCAAAGGGATGGATATGTTAATCAAATCACAGACAAAACATTGCAAACCAAACACAAACAAAATAAAAATGAAACATCACATGGCTTATCATCATCTAATCACACAATTAGGTCAACAAAAGAGCATGGTTTTGATAGAAAGAAATAATAGAGAAACACAACCATCCCTCTTGCATACAAAGAAATCATCCACCCCCACTAATCCACATGCAAGCAAGGTTGAAACAACAATTTCTCTAGCAACTTCTTAAAACATTCCAACTCAGGGAAAAGTAAGATGCACAAAATTTTACGAAATTTGGAATCAAAGAATCCAAATTGAAGCTCATGTCATACCCTAACTTCTTCATACAAAGCTTCTTTCCTCCCAAATGTAGAAGCTTCCTGCAAAAGTTGGAAGAAAGACTCCCTAGTCTCCCATCTCCTTCACATGAAACAACTCTGCAGCAAAACCCACTGCATCCATCACTCAAAAAGATTAGGAAATCACCAAACAAAAACAGAACGCAAAATTGAAAGCAATTCCTTAAAACACATGGTCTACCCATTCTTCTGTTGGGATGCGGGAACTCCCCCAACTTGAAGAATCCTAAGAGGACTCCTCATCAACAGACTTCCCCGAAGCCCGATCGAACTGCACCATTATCTCCTCTCCACCGCCTCCAGAAACACCTCGATCGAACTGCAAATCGAGGTTATGCTCACAAATGCTCATCAACACTCTTCCTCACCACGGAGCTGGATCTCATCCTCTCTCCCTAAGTGTTGCCAGCGGCCTGCATCTCCGACTCCATGGGAAAACCCTCGATGATTACAAGCAAGACTGAGGGGAGGCTCACAGTAGAAAGTTTCCCCTCCAGGTCGTCGTCGACCCTCCTCGAGATCGGGGATCCCTTCCTCCTCCCCCTCTACCTCTCCCCCTTTCGAGTTCCGGCTCGGCGTGTACGCCGGGCCGGTAAGCTGAAGTAGAAACCCCTCATGGCCGTCCCAAAGGGGTCGAGAAAAATCCCACCCAGATGCCGTCCCCGCGGCGGACTTCCGGTGGCAATGTGCCTGCTGCTGCGGCGGCGGCGGCGGCGGCGGCGGCGGCGGATAAGGAATAAACAGGTTCAGGTGGGTTGGAAGTAGAAGGATTCAGGGGAGGCGGGGGGGGGTGGTGTCCAGGGCGAGGGTGCAGGAGTGAGGTTTGGAGTATAAGGCAGTGGAGGAGTGGAAAGGAGAGATGACTTCCCGGACGCCGATTCGGATTCCGGTAGGGCTTGGGGGAGATGGGGGTGTAGGAAGCGGTGGGAGAGCTGGAGGAGACAGGAGGGAGGGGGAGAGAGTAGGCGGAGTGGGAGCGGGCGAGGGCGTGGCGGTGGCGTGGGGCTTCGGAGAGGAGGCGGAGGCGTTGGCGGCAGAGGGGCGACGGCGGGGAGGGCGTCGAGCTTGGAGGAGTTGCAGCCCATGGGGATGGAGATGGAGATGGGTGGGAGAGTGGCAGTGATGGCACATTACGAGGTGGGGATGGGGGCCAAGTACGTCCAACGGAAGGTTAATAGAAAATTAATGGGCGTGCATGGGGACTGGAGCGATGGGATAGGCCGTACCATGGAGTGCGCGCGCGAAACCTCAGTCGCTTGCTGGAGAGAGAGATAGAGATACGTGAGCGTGAGTGTCTGTTTATATGTTTGCATTATAATGATAATATCTAAGTTCTTTGGTTAGTATATATATTGATCAACACATTTTGTTGGTTTTCTTTATATATATAAAGTGAGTAAATTATTTAACGATTCCCACTTGAAACATGATAGCTTCAAGTCCCTACTCATACTATTGGTACGCTGCATTTGGCTCCACAAATACCACGAGACCAATAGGGATAATAGATGGGTTTAGAGACTAGAAGTTAGATTTGTCCGATATAAAAAATTTAATGGGACAGTTTTTTTTAATGCTTTTGTATGTTAGAATATCTCCGATTTAATCATTCTATTTCAGATGATTTTTTTAAAAATAAAAGTAACTTATGAACTATGTATTTTAATATTGGTTTATCATAACTAGTCAATCTAAGTTTTAAATTTTTGATTTAGAGGTTAACTTGTAAATGAAAAGCAGGCCTCGGCTTGAAATTAACTTTATATGAGTGTAGCTAAGAGTTTCAAGGATTCGAATACAAGTTGTGTAGATCACACTTACACTTGGCGATCTTCCGGGCACTCCATTTTAAGTGAGCACAAGCCCCAGCTCAGGACATCCTTTTTTAGGCAAAAGATAGTTGCTTTAAAGTTAAGGCAAAGGGAAAAGGTGGTAAAGAGATAAGAGCCTTAAAGGATCTTATGCTCGGGGAGATAAGAGTCACGTGAAGCCGAGGTCACCGACATGAAGGGGAGCGAGCACAGAGCTTCGAGGAAAATGGAGATAGAGGAAGGAGAGAACAAGAATTAGGATAAGCAATTCTTCTTAAGATTGAAGCTCTCTCCATGTCGCCTCAAAGTTCTCTAATGTGAAGCTTGGCGTTGGAGCAACACCGAGGTGTGACAAGCCCACCCCATAACACCAGCTCAGCAGCTCCTACACTCGCTAACATGACTTCCCGACAAAGAAACAGAGAGCTTGTTATTGTCTTCTCACAGCGGCCAGTAACTTACTTATAACTAAATAGATCTCAATTGTTGGTCAAAGATTGGATTCAATCTCAAGGAGGAACCGGTTTTACATCAATAATATATATTAGTTCTTAATGTTCTTTATGTTAAGAATCTCTCAATTATAGTTTATCATTAGTCCCTGAACTTTTAAAATTGGCTCAAAATTCATATAATGAATTATATATATATAATTGAACTGTTATCCCATTTTAAGCAGAGGGAAATTAAAAGTGAAGGCAGAGTAAGAGCAGGGAGAAAAAAAAGAAAAAAGAAAAAGAAAAAAGAAAGGATGATTTTATATGGTGATGATGTACACATAGGAATGAAGAATAGCTCACAAAAGGTAAATTGATTGGAGAAGAAACAAAAAGAAATAGGGTGGGACATTTTGACATATGACGCAAGTCTGGTCTGGGGCTGCTTCCTTCACTCAATGCTGAAGATGATAACTCCAGCCATTACTTCCATTCATGTCCATTTACCTTACTCACCATTCTAACTATCATTTATTTTCACCATTTATTTTATTTTTATTTTATTTTTATTTTATGTCACTTTTAGTGGGACCTATTCAATTCCTGCCAGATGAAATCAGGACCAGACTTTTGAGGAGCAGTAAGCTCACTTGTGTCTAAAAAAGAACCATTTGTCTCAATCTGGTTAAAATTCCCTTTGTTTAGGATTGGATTCAATGGACCAAAAAACTATGGAGCCGTGCTATCTTCGGTCCGACGTGAAACGGGCCAGATAGGTTGGTCCAAAATTATTGATGGTGTCTCAAGATTGCGGATTGTTGATGATACCGAGACACCATTAATGGTTTTGGACAATTTATCCGGCCCGTTTCACGTCGGACCGAATAGCATTTTCCAAAAATTATGAGGAATAGCATGTGAGATTTATTTGGTTTAAGCGATTAGGTGATTAAGGTAAATAGTTTTTTCTTTAGATTTGACTCTTTGCGATTCTGTAGTAGAATTTTTGGTGTTATTTTTTTTTAGTTGTTTGTTTTGATTTTTTGAAAAAAAAAAACATAGAATTAAAGACTTACAGAAAGAAACCTTTATCCTCTTAAAAATTGAAGCTCAAACTCTTCAGTATAGTTGTATGACTGGAGCAAGTTAAAACAAAGATCACCACCTCTGGATAAACTCCATAGGCGACAAATGCGAGGAGAGGAGAGCACACAGCAATGCTACTAATGTTACTCAAAAGCATCGAATAAGTGACATGCTTCTCATCTTATATATGTTTATACGTTGCTAGCATATGGAACACTTTAGCGATATCTTTTGGCGATGTGCAAGATGGCCTAGAAAGCTTGGTGCAAGATATTTAGGGCACCAAAAGCGATGCTTTCGATGGATGAACAAAAACATTACGATGACGGGATAAAGACCTCATAATAATGTGGCCATCACATAGACCATGCGGGGAGTGAAACATACAATATTTTGAAAACAAATGTGTTTATGTCTTTAAAAGTTGCTTTCGTGATATTATTCTCACCTTTCATTTTATCCTAAATTTGACGTTCACGAACTTTCATTTCCAAGAAATCAAGAAATTTACGGAAGTCTCTACACAAAAGGAAACTTGTTGAAGCAGAGCTTAGATTCTATCTAAAGAGACAGCTTGACTAATTCTACGAGGGGGACTTTGAGGAAAGCGACTATATAGAAGACTCTTATGAGAATCTCTAAAAGTCCCAATGACAAAACCATAATAGTAACGGAACATTTTTCATGCTATGGCCTTTTTATTTTTAATATAATTAAAATAAGTCACTCAAATTTCTTTTCTTTTCTCATTTAATTATTTTGGGGAAACAAATAAAAGATTTATAAAAATGTAAAAATAAAATAAAAAAGGCAATCATCATTTTGGAGAAGTTTCTTTAATTATATTGAGAGTGAATCAAGTCACATGCACACGTGAAACCAAACAACTCACCTTTATATGGTCATAGCATTTGCATTCCAATGTTTCAATTCATTTAGGATCTATAAAATCATACTTTTTATAACTTTTTATTTTTAAAAGGAAAAAAGTGCAATATTCCCACGATGCATGGCAATTTAATTTACCACACGTGTAAGCCATGGTGCTCATTTAGCTTAAGATATCAAAAAAGTTGTAATTATATTCCTTAATGAGATGAATGGGTAGTTGATGGGTTGTCCAACTTGCTTAGGATTTGAAAGAGGTTTTTGGGTTCTCTCAGTACGGTCCCTCTACCACTCTTTCCTGATAGGATTTACGCCTCCCATGTCCTATAAGAATATTTGGGCAAAATAGACCGCCCCACTTGAAAGGTCAAGCTATCTTTGCGTATGGTTGGCATGGAGACAAACAAATTATTTTACGCTTGATAGTCTCATCAAGCTGGTGGAGGGAAGTGAGCCACGCTGTTACCTTTGCTCGGGATATAATCTGGCCGAGCACCTACTCACCGCTGGCCCTAAGCCGCTAAAAAGTCCGGTGGGGCACCATCGTCCTCTTCTCTCAGCCTAATCCCACTCAACCGCTGTATTACAAGATCTGCGGGCCGTGGGTGGAGCTTATGGGATATCTACCGCATAAAAGAAGCCCAAAGTTAGGGATGATACTTTACGATCATGGCTTACTACTTCGGAAAGTATCCTACGAGTAGCGAACCGGAGATGCTTCATGGAAAACGCCGCATTTTTCCGTAATAATCCGTGGTATAGATTTTTCTGCGTTATTTTGGTTTGACGCCGCATTACAGTGCCGTTAAACCGTGCTCGATACCGATGTAATCGATAGTCATGCTGAGTCTTGCAATACACACAATCCATTTAATCAAGGGAGTGAGGTCGTGGTGGGTTGGTGCAGAGGTTGGGGAGTTCACAGCTACTCCCTCTCATTCCAGTGGGAAGGAGCATCACAGGGGCGAGAGTATAGGTGCTCCTACGCACGACAGTAACCGTAAATTGCATGTGACCGTATAGATGCACCCATATACAAGATCTACGCACTACATATTATGCTCTCTAATTAATTTAATGAACGCTGCTTATCCACTTTTTTCAAAAAAAAAAAAAAAGAAAAGGGTTTTTGGGAAAAAAATTTAGTGAAAATATGTGGAGGATGGTAAACTCATGCTAGTGCACACAAATATTAAAATAAAAATATATATAATTTTTACTCAATAAACTTAACAAATCAGCAATTATACATATATAATATGGAAGAAACAATCTATATTTCACACTATGTGTGGGTATTCCTTAGATTAACTCTGCAAAGATGTGTTTTTCTTAAAAGAAAATTATTTTAAGTGTTTTTTATAAGCATTTTTATACATAAGTTAAGCAATTTTCTATTTTGACAGAATGATTATATAAATTTTTATGAAGGCATTTTCGTTTGAAAGAAAAGTATTAATTAGGTGATTTCTTTTCACCTCTTAGAAGTGATTTTGTCACAAATACTTATACAACTTCTTGTGGAAATAGAAAAAATAATATTTTTTCTATAAATAAAAAAAACTGAAAATAGGTTATAAGTTTGTTTTTGAAAAAATTTAAATAAACCACATTCATTAGTTTATTAAATGGTTCAAAAATTGAACCTAAAATTACATGAAAGTTTACAAACTGCTATACATTATATCTTTGTATTAAGTAGCTAGAGATCATATAATCGCTTGGTTTTAATACAGTTTATTTCTCATCTTCATCAAAGTCTGTTCTTGAGGGCCTCTTCTACTCTTTTATGGGCGTGAAGACAAGACTTCAATTAACGATAATAAGAATAATAATAATAATAATAACTTCAGTAACTAAAGAGAGTCCTATAACCTCGAATTATAACCTCTGTGCAAGTGTATTAAGTAATGCTGGACAAGGTATTGAATTTTTGAACATGCACTTGATTTGGCCACTCTTTAATGAGATTATAATGCTCACGGCTTGCATTCAACATAAGCAGTGAATTACAAGTAGTGCAGGCAAACGGTGCAGTGAAGTGACACACACCATCGACATTGACATTGTGTTGGGTCAGTGTATTGTATTGTATTTCTTTTATAATGAGTGACAGAGAGAAACACACTGTTCTTATAATTTGGTCTCTTTTAGTTCATGTTTCCTCACCTTGTCTCTTGTCATCCTACACTATGTTTATATAATAATATATGATTCATATTTCAAATTATATAAAAATATGAGAAGATCTCCTTCACAAAATAGTAACGCTAGTTATCCATATGGGTTTCAAAATTTTAGCCATTGGGATTTGACTGGACCTTGGCTTGATGCCTGTTCGTAAATTGCCTAACTCGAGATCGAAATTACTTTGAATAAATTTACTCGCTCAAATTGAAGTTTAATTTCTCGAAAGCTCTAAATCGGCTAGATGTAGCTCAAAAATTAAGAGAGATCTACTATAATTTTAAAAATTTGAGCTCATTTCGATTTAGTTCGAAATTTAAAACTTATTTATATATTAATATTTATTACTATTTATATTATATATTAATATATTAATATTTAATTTCGTTTTCAAGTTATAGCCATTGGGGACTCGAAGTTCAGATCGAAATTGAAGCTCGAAATTTACTTCAAAACCGAATTTCGAAATGAAAGCCGAAATTGCTTTGCTGCATCGATTTTGAAATTGCCGACTTAACAAATTGATCATTTGACAACCCTATATTTATATGTCCAATAAATATACCTCAAGCAAGGTGAGGAGAAAAATTGAACCATTACACCCTTTAAATCCCTCTCTCTTCAATCAAATCTCATAAGATTGAAAAACTGAATCTCTAAAGAACAATGGCATGTTAGAAATGGGGCACCCTGTTTTTAGTTGGACATGGTTCGCCAAAAGAAATTTATCCAATCCAATAAGAGATTGGAAAGGCACAAAAACATTAACATTAATTATTAGATCAAATAAAAGGGTGGTTGGGTACTAGCTGTCCTAACTTCAAAAATTAACTTTCAAGCTGCTTCCTGTCTGTCTTGATGGCACTCTGGGTCCAATTACCACGCCTCCTCTTTAATTAGCTTGTCTTTTAGCTCTTAATAACCCAACTCTCTTGGTTAAACTTCCCATTAATGCTTCCAATTATAGTCATGCCTGGTTCTAAAACATTTGTTTTCTTTTTTAAAATTTGTAATATATAAAAATGATATTTTTATATATATTATTTCAATAAAAAAAGAACTAAAAAACATCAAAAGTTGTAATATGCGAGTGATTTTTTTCGGTAGATAAATGGGAGCAAATCACATTTATTAAGCTTCTGAGATAAATTGTCTTTTCTTTGATGGACTCGATTACATGCAAATCCCGGCCTTAGTCTCCTACTTCGTGGATATTACATCGATAAGTATGTGGATTAAGGTGGTTTTCTTTTCAATCCCTCGGCCCTCGTGAAATCTCATCATAGAATTCCAAGTTGTTATCCTAAGTGGTCTTTATACTCACGATCTCGAATCAATTCAAGACTACTCTTGATTAAGAACTCCAAAGATCAATAGTTTTGTCTTCCTAGTTTCGCGGTAGACTCCATTGAACCATGATAGTAAAAAGAAATTTAATATCTTGGATCAATTTGGTCTTTGGTCAAAAGCATCTCCGTCATTGCTTTCAACCATATACTCTTTTAAAAAGGTGACTACCATTATCACAAGATTCCAACCCTTTCGACGCCTCCCATGCTACTTGTCTAGCCATTGTGTCTTCTCTCCACATATCTTCTATCTAGGTAGGGATATGACCATCCTCAAGAGGCTATAAAAGTGTTTCCCAAATGTGGCTCGAAAGTAATTACATTAGAATAGGTGAGGAAGCACAAAATAATCATAATAACACTTATTAAACATATTGATATATTATTTTATTTTTTTATTATATTAAACTATTAGTTTATATATTTATATTTAAAGATGTTCATTTGTAATTTTATTACTTCATTTTATTTATTTTTTAATCCATCATCTTTCGGATAAAACATATCCACCTCAAGCAAAGTTGTGTTTAGCCACTGAATGGGGAGTAATCCACAAAATGTAACCTCGGGAGTCTAATAAGGTGATCTAATGGGATCATATACGTAATTATCTCTCAGACTGACATTAGCTTTATAATAAATAAATAAATATAATTTATCTATTTTTTTTAGAAAAAATTGAATCATAAACAAAAGTTGATGTATTCTTTTACAAACAAAATTCTGAAAAAAAATAGAAAACCATTTGTATAAATATTAGATCATAACAAAGCAAAATAATAGCATTACATCAAAATGCATACATAATAACGTGAAAAACATGTCCAATATCTACTGGAATAAAAAAAACAAATGGGACAAAATTATACAAGCAATCATATATTTCTTGCCATTTATATAAATATATAATTTTTTTTTTCTATTATGTGATATTACAAGCAGGGAGTTAACAAGTTGAGCAGTGAGACTCTAATATTAACCAAACTCCTAAACACGACTTCACTCTTCGTCTCCAACGCCGACATCCACTGTTCCATCCCCTTCCAACCTCTCTAGCTCTCTCGCCTCCACACCCTCATCCTCCATCCCTATCTTCTTAGCCACCGGCGCCGCTGACATTGATGTCAACCTCCATTAATGACCTCACCGCCGTTGAGGCGGAAGACAGGCCAGCGACACCCAACAGGACCGACTCTGACGCCGAAGCTACTACCAACATGGCATCCCTCGCAGATCCTGGATCAGCTCTGCCTCGGCGAGATTGGAGGCGGATCCGATCGAAGGCGGCGGGGATCGAGCGGTGTCTCTGGATGCTCGACGCGAGGCGGATCAGATCCTTCTCGGCGCGCCTTAGGGATCGAACGCTGGACGTGAGGCGCGGCTCGTCACGTTCCGGATCGCGGTCTGGGCTGCGGATTGGTGCTGCTCTCTGTGGGCAATGATCTCGGATCGGAAGGTGCCGTAGACGTCGGCAAGGCGGGAGGGAGTCTTCGAGAAGGCGATCGGTCCAGGCGGCGGATCGGCGAATGGAGTCTTGGGGATTGGGGAAGGAGGAGGAGGTCGTGGACGGAGGAGAGGGAGGCGGCTCGTGGGAGGTGGTCGAGGGAGGAGGAGAGCGACGCCGGGGAGTGTGGTTTGGGGTCGGTGTGAGAGAGCGAGGCGCGGAGAGCGCGGATCTCATCCTCGAGATGGGAGATCAGGGGCTGGACGGGCATGGCAGACTGGTGGAGCGGACGTGGCGCGACTTCTTCTCCTGATGGCCGGCCCTTGCCGGCGAGGGTTCCGGGGAGGGAGAGCGAGCGAGGGAATCCGGCGACCATTGTTGCTTGCGAGGTACGCTTTCTATTTCTCTCTTTAGAACTTTCTATTTTCGCTGAATCGCTTTCGTTTGCTGTGTTTCTGCTGGAGAAGGGAGAGATGGGTGATTTATAAAGAGGAGGCGATACACGAGAATTTAGGATTTTTAAAATATTTAAATTTAGAGGAAAATGGGCGCACGCCGCACACGAGTGGGTGGCGTGTTAGGGAGCGAGATCCGTGAACAAACGGATAGGTGTGAGGTTTGTCTGGCCTGAGATTTATGCAGTTTAATTATTTTTATAATATGATTAATGGCTAATAAAACGTGGATGATTCTGAAATGGCAACGTGTTGTAGTGGTAAATAGCCAGCTAGTTGAGCTGGACTGTCTGAAGACAGCTCTGTTGAAGTAAATTTATTTATTATCTTAAACTGGTACAGTTAAAGCATTAAACG
Source organism: Dioscorea zingiberensis (assembly GCA_026586065.1). Classification (NCBI taxonomy): domain Eukaryota; kingdom Viridiplantae; phylum Streptophyta; class Magnoliopsida; order Dioscoreales; family Dioscoreaceae; genus Dioscorea; species Dioscorea zingiberensis. The sequence continues at coordinate 39,763,185 of CM048826.1, forward strand.
GTTTAAAAAATTATTTTGATTATTTATCTATGTAAAAAATATGATGTGTCTTCTTTTAAACTTTATTAATTTAATTTAATTTTTAAAATTTTAAATTCTGAATTTTTTTTCAATTGAATTATGTGTAAATTAGTTGTACTTTACAACTTACCCAACTGTTATAGTTTTCAATAAATATCAAAATCTACTTAAAAAATAAAAAAATATTTGAGAGAGATTTTTCTTCAAAATGATGCAATTTGGTGCTACAAAAGATTTACATGCTGCAAATCTAGTTTTGAGGTACAGGATTTAGTGGAAAAAAATATTAAATTTGATGTTAATAGAAAATTCTTGTTTAATTATAGAGTTTAAAAGTTAATTCGCTAAAATATAATAATATTATTATAATTAAATTCTATAGATAAAATTGATTATAATTATAAATGAATATAGAAAACAAATCGTACTTATAAGTTTGTATCTTTGATATTTTTCTTGTAAAAATGAGTAAGAATAACAAATAAGATTTTATAAATAAAACAAATAAATATTAGTATTGAAAGTGCAATGTTATCATTATTCTAAAGCATATTCCCATCTTTCATATAAGAGTTTGTCATGAAATATTTCATAATGATTTGAATTGGTGTAGTCTCCTCTAAAAACATGACTTGGAAAAATTTGATGGAGTATTTCGTAGGATGGTACTAAAATCATATAAATAAATAGAAAGAAAAAAGAAATGGAAGATTCAAGAAATAACGGAAACTTTTTTGATATTTTGTTAGAGTAGGTTTTTTTTTTCCCCTCATCCAACTTTTTTGGCATATTAGTACAAAACACTAGTCTTTTTAGAGAGCAATAATCACAATTCAATATGAAAAAATCATTATATCCTAACAAAACAATTGCTATAAGAATCAAAACGTATCAAATAAATAATATATCAATCATGCTATTCTAATTTAACTTAATTTTGAGTTATAACATTTTATGTTGAATTATTTCTATATTTATTGAAATTAAATCAAACTTAAAATTTCAATCAAGTAGCTCACAACGAGTTGGTAGCTGGTTTACCAGCTCTACGTGCAAGTCTGTGGTGGGCCTTTAACTGAAGTTTGAGGGTTTTAAATGCCGCAACAAAACAAAGACATAAATAAAGTGGGCCTCAACAGCTGGACACGTGTGCAATCTAGCGCGTACTCCCCTTTCACCACCGAAAATAATCAATCAGCAGCGAAGCGATGCTTGCGCTGCGCGTTGTCTCCGCCGGTGCGTGATTGTCACAAGCTAGGCGATCAAACCCATCAGGACATCCCAGTCCGCCTGCACAGCGATGCGTTCCAAGTGCATGCCCCTCCAACCCAACATCACAGGTGGCTTTTTCTTTTTATCTCACCACCTGCCACTTCCCAGTTCCCCTTCCATAACTATAGAAGAGATTCCACTTGTCGCCTATCTGCAAACGTTCAACTCGTGTGCTTGTAGCCATCTCAATCATAAGCTCTAGGAAAAGCCCACGTGTGCTTCTATGCATCTTTTGAAAACTGAAACTATAGTGGAATTTGGATTCTTGAGCCATGTTAATTTCTATCTTTGATGATTTGGGTGGGTGGGCAAACATGCTTTGACAAATATAAGTATGCTTGGATTGGGATTAGAGTTGCTAGTGCTCTTTTTACATGTTTAGATCCGATGAGTGTGACGTGATTAGTGTGGGGGTGTAAGTGGGTCGAAGGCCTATTTTCTGTTTTCTTAATTCGAAATTAGGACCATTTTGTTTTTGTTTCATTGCTTGTTTGCAGGTTTATCTTTCAAAAATATGCTGTTTAAGTCTCCACTTCTATGAACAAGTATCTTTTATTTTTAAGCATTAGAAGATTAAAATGGGAAGAGTATTTTTATTTATTTATTTTTTATTTATTAGGTTTTCTCGAATTGTCCTTCATTATAGAGGAAAGTAAAGAAAAATGAGGAACAAAAACATGGTTTTTAATAAATACTTTATTTTGCCTTATGCAAGTTTTAGGGTTTAGGGTTTAGAGTTTAGTATATTTTTGGATTTATTTTCTAAAAACAAATAAATCACATTTTATTTATAACTAAGAGGAGCTATTTGAGAGTTTGATTATAAAATATATTATTGATGCAATAATTGGTTCTCTATCATGATCGGCACTGATTAAGCGATCTACTGTTATGATATAAGTATACTCTAAAAGATTGAATGATGAACAAGGAGGTGATCATTCAGGTGGGAAGCCTCTCACCGGAGAAGTGTACCACAATTTGATCGCTGCTCTAATGCAACTTTAAATCTCTACTTCTGCTAAAGAGACAACAAGAGTGGCTGAGCCTCAGGCCCTGCTGGTTCCCATACCCAAATCAGTGGGCCGTCTCGTCTAAAAAAATGGTCGACAGGTTTTTCCTAGAATTAGACATTACCTATCCTTTTGTCTTAGTCTCCATTTTTTTTCTTTGATCCCCGGTAAGTGTTCCATCTGGCCCTGTCCCATCATGAGGAGGTATCTCTCTCTCCCATATCTCTTATCCTCTGCCATATTGTTTATCCTCTACCATGTTGTTGTTCTCTCCCTACTAAAAGTCACAACTACTCATGCACAACAGGATGTTGTCTTGGGGATTTGGCTTTGGATTTAGCCAGGTGTACATTCAGATTTAGCACGTATATGTATGTTTATTAAACACAAAATAAATCCCAGGGATCTGCTATATTTAATTGAGTCAGTGTTTACTCTTTCGAAGACTTCTGTCGTTGTCGAGGGTGTCTCCTGATGAAAAACTAGACCTATGAGCATAATCCCGTGTTGTGATGAATCGAGTTGATAATGCATAATACAAGCAGCTTAAAACAAATTTCTTTCAATTTCCATTAGAAAAATCTCGAACATCTAAATAACAAAAAGAAAAAGTAATTACAATATCAAAATACATTGATGATCTTTTTTCGGTTGTTTTCCTGGCAGCTTTACAAGCAGGGAGTGAGCGTAGTTGAGTATTAAGAACTCTTATACAATCCACGCTTCTAAAACACCCTCTCACATCGACTCTGCAACGGCTCCATCCACGCTCCCAACCTCTCCAGCCTCTCCAATTCACTCCTCCTCCATCTCCCTATCACCCATCTCCTCTTCTTCGCCGCCGCCGCTGCCGTCCCGAAACGCACCGCCGTGGCGATCCCTGTAAACAACCGACTCCGACGCGACTACTGTCTCTGAGAGACCGCCTGCCCCACGACCCAGGTCAGCCTGGCCTCCGCCGCATCAGTCACGGACCCGCGCGGAGCTCCCGGCGATCGGGTGGCGCTTCTTCAACGCCGACGCAACCCGGACGAGATCCCTTCCTGCTGCGCCGTACCGATCTGGCGCTGCCCGCGAATCGCGGCTCGTCTCGCCTCCGGATCGCCGTCCTGGCTGTCCACTGGTGATCGCTCATCGCCATGATTTCCAATCTCAAGGTCCTGAACTCGTCCGCGAGCTTGATCGAATCTTCTAGAAGCCGCTCGGTCTGGTGACCGAACCCCCAACGGCGGACCCCGCGAACCTTGGGCCTGGGGAGTCGGAGGAGTTCGGTTAGAGAGGATAAGACCTGCTCGAGTTGAAACTAGCCCGAACCTGACCCAACCGAGCCGGTAGGGTCCGGCTCCCGAGAATGCCAGGCTCGGAGGGCGGCGATCTCGTCCTCGAGATGGGAGATCAACGGGTGAGATGGGCACGGGAGGCTGGTGGACCGCACGTGATCGGCTTTCTCCCCGGCAACAGGACGGCGTTTTGGTGCTCGGGTCACCGGGAGGGAGAGATACCGCTTGAAGCCGGTGACCATCCTTGCGAGATCTCGAGACTGGATGAATAAGGTACGGTTTCAACTTTCCGTTCCGTTTAGATTGGATGAGGATGTTGGGGTTTTTAAAGGAAGGGTGTTAAGCATATAAGTTGGTGGGATTAAGGGGATTAATTATAATGAATTCAAATAGGTGTTAATTAAACAACGGGACGCAATAATGAAATGCGGGTGGAAGACTTTATCTGCTAGTGAGTAGTGACAACAGTGAATGAGGGGAAACGGGTTTCCTTTGTTGTTCCCAAGGTCTACTTCTGTTTCCCGTTCTTGTCACTCCTCTGTGCCATGTGTGGAGTACACGTGTCAGGTGATGGTCTTGGACTCTTGGGATATATATTTATATAAAATGGAGAAACACTATGTGCATTAAATAAAAATCTAATGAAAAATTCTAGAGTTAATTAGGATTTAATCAATATTATAAAAAAATGAATTACTGCAAATGAATTCCTATAAAGCTATCGTGCGATAGCACAGTAATACATTATATCATGGGGTATCCCTATGGTGGGATTAAGTACTTGGTTTTGCATGATATCGGTGTTTCCATAGTACTATAGCACACACCACAATGCGCATCTTGTGTCTAGATTGAGAACAGATATAAAAATAGTAAATTATTATTTTAATAAAATATATTTATTTTTATTTTTATATAAATATATACAAATCATTAGGAAACAAATTTACAGAACTAAAGTTTTTTTTTTTAAATTATAAATGAATTAATGTTATTTAAGCGGAAAATACACCAAGTTGTCTGATTTTTAGGGATCTGAGTTAGGATCGGATGATAATATATAGATTAAAGAAAAATAGGATTCATGTGTAGGGGAAAATAGTATAATTGCATTTTAACTAGCACTAATTTTATATTGGATTTGGAATCAGGATTCAGGAATAGAAATAGAAAAGTAATTGTAATGTTTTTCATACAATAAATTAAATGCTTAGGATCTTCATAGGATCTCATGAAGGTCAAATCTTTGGCCTTAGGCCTCAAACCTCTTTAAGTTTATTTTAATATTAGAGAAATTATTTATAAGTTACATTGTTCACAGGTAAAATCAAATCTCATTAAATAATAAACAAACATCGAGGACTTCAATATTTTAAATAGTGAATAATCTATTCAATATTTTTACTATTATTTTTTAGAAAATTAGAATTATTATTTTGATGCACTCTTAAAGTTTTTATTGGTCTATGAATTAAGTTTTCTCTTTGTTCAAGGATTGTTGTGAACATATTCATAAGTTGAATGTGACTAAAATAAGGATGTTAAAATGGATGTGTGATTATACAAGATTTGACAGGATTAGAAATAAACACATCCGACAAAAAGTGTATGTTACACCAATTAAAGATAAAATAAGAGAGGACATTTAAGATGGTTTGGACATGTGCGTCATAGACTTCCAGGTGCTCCGGTTCGAAAATATGATAGTTTGATAATATAAGATAAAAAGAGAGGTATAGATCGATCGATGATTATACGAATTGAGGTAGTGTCTAAAGACCTATGTTTATTAGATGTTAATCCGGATCTTATTTTTGACAGAACTATATGGAGACAAAGAATTCATATAACCAACCCCATCTAGTATGGATGAGATTAAGGCTTAATTGTTGTTAGGGACTAAAATAATTCACTTTTGCAGCCAAATATTTGATCGAGAATAAAATTAGAATTCGTTGTCCATAGTGGAATGATAACATATTGATCATTTGCTATTTATTTATTTATAAGTCTTCTGATAGTTTACTTTTTAGCAGTAATGTATATATTTATTAGTGACCCAATTGCATAGTTCCAATTTGTTAATTGAGTTGGGAAACGCATCAGATGTCAGGTTGAAATCGAAGTGATGCTGTGAGCCAATGCACAAGGGTTTCAACTTTCAAGCAGACATGACAGATAGGTTTAGTTGACCAAGACTCTATAACAAATACTTAAACAGTTCTTTTTTTTTTTTTCTTTTTCTTTTGGGATTCGAAATGTCTCCTTCCAACTCGCGTGGTATTATCTCATGCTTCACAATTTGTTTTTAGTGCATCTTAGATTGGTTGGATAAGTAGAGGCAAGTTCCAACTTGGCTTTAGATTAATAAATGAGTTGAATTTAATTAGAGACTTGCATCCAAGTTTAGTGATATAAGTAGATTATTTTTTTCTCTTGAAATGCTTGAGTTATGCCAAAGAAGGCAGGTCGAAGAAGGTCTCCGCACCCAGGGGATGAGAATACTGGTTGAATCCTTGATGACAGTGAGTGCTTAGGATTAGTAGTCACGGGCGGTAAAAAGGGTGCGGTGAGCACGCGCTAGGCAAGGGCAGCGCAGGTGAAACCCGTGATAGTCTGATCCTAACGCACGTCCTATTTTTTATCAGAATCGGGTTTATCCCTTTTAATCAAAAAAAAAAAATGCTTGAGTTATGTAATCAATATCTCCATTACTTGTGACTAACATTGATCTTATTTATTAATTTTAAACAGTTGAATTAGAATTCCTGGACATTAAATGTTGATTCAACTACTTTGTATTTGTTCCTCAGTAATTTTGATTACATTAATGGGTTGGTCAATGGATAGGGACATCCAATTGATTTCATCTGGTAGTGGTGACTTAGTCATAAGACTCATAACATACATTGAAAAGGAGCCAATAAGCTGAGTTTTGATGTCCTTAGTGAAGAGTATATAGAGGATACTCCGTGGATGGATAGTGTACGATGCTATGTTTTTTTTTATTATATATATTGGTAAAAACTTAATTGCCGGCTCTTTTGAGTCTTGACCTTCCCAATCCCACACTAAACATTCAAAAGCCTGATAGAAAGCGTAACAAAGAAGTCAAAATCTTTGTTATTAATTCTTTGACATTAATTCTTCAAACTTGGACTAACATAATATACAAGTATCTGTCTGCTTAATCTTGATGGAGACTATTTTGAGAAATACTATGACTGAATGAAATGCAATTCCATTCATTTACTTACTGAGCTTAAAACTTTTGTTCAAACTCAGCTCATTACTTATTTTCACTGAGCTTTATCTGTTTGTCAATAACCCAGTTTATTTGTTAGCCTAATGATTACTAGTACATTTATTCATTGAATCATTTTTACTTGTTTCCATTTGTTTGATTTTTTATTTTCTATATAAATATTTTGTCCTAAGTAGAAACAGATACATACACCATCATGACTATTGAAATTAATATACAACAACAACACAACAACAACTAAGGTTGACATCCAATATAAAACTTTATCAAATATCTAATATAAATTTTCTATACAAATTAGATATACAACTTATGATAAAAAAGATTTCTTGTGTTTGTACTTATTTAGTGCAAGAGCATTAGTTTATTTAAAAAATTAGTAATATTTTATTTCAGAATAAGTTTTTAATCAGAAATAAACAATTCCGTGACTAAAGGGTTTCATCAATCCAAAACCTGCTATACTGTAGACTATTGTAATGTTATTTGTATCCAATATGTTCCCAAATTATTTTCTTAAATAGATAATTATTTAAATCACTTTTAAAATGTGATTTTATCAATCTAAAACACAATAAATAAATAAATAAATAAATAAATAAATAAATAAATAAATAACCAGTTAGTCAAGCAGGATGAAAATGTGAGGAAAGAAAGGTATAAAATACTCTTAACAGCATGATGAACATTTTCATACTTGATCAATACAATGGGCATGACATAAAATTCAAAAGCATAGAAAAGGATCATATATGATTCCGATTGAGGTTTTCAGCATATAGCAATATATGAAAAAGTAAAGTAAAAAAAAAAAAAAAAAAAAAGGAGAAACAAACCAGTGAATTCTCTCAAATCTCAATACTCTCATACTCAGTATTTACGTACAGAAGTTGAGACAAACAGAAACTAAATGGTTGAGTTCAAATATTATTTATTCATGGATGGTGCAATCAGGAGAGAGGAGGGAACTTTTCTCAGCATCCCATCTTGGTCTTCTAATGAGAAGCCTGAAATAAAGGAGTAAAAAGAAAATAACATAATAATGCATTTGATTTCATATCAACAAAGTGTTCCATCTTCTCATTTTTTTCCACTTGCTACTAAGACAATTGAAGTAGCTTGTGGGAACAAAGAAAAAATATGGACAGTGTTCCGCAAGATATGAACCTTGTTTTGCTTTAATTGTCATAGATATTCATGGTTGATAATGAAAGCAGAAAATCACAAATATCTTGGTCAAAATCAAATTATGAGGTCTGCAAATCCATTGGTTGAAGGAAAGCAGATGAACTGAAGAAAAATGAAATTCCAGCAATTCTAATGCTTCTAAAATTAAAATCACTAAGCAAACTAATCTGGAGGCATCTCAATTCTCAAAACTACATCTCAAGAAGTTTACTGTGTCATTACCCCTATAAGCTCTAGTTTAGATTAAGCATGTAGATCAACATGGGTATCATTTAGAACTTGGTTCTAGGATTTATCACAGAAAATTTCAATCAGCTAGATCATTACAATCAACTTACAGGACCAAGATACAACTTTCTAGCAAATGATGAAAGGATCAATTTTAACAATCAACAAATATGTCTTGTTGACCGTCCAATAAACCAACTTTTGCATTATGAGAAGTCCTTTCAATTAACCAGCTACTAAATTGGTCAGGCTTGAACTTCTAGGAACCCCAATAATGAAGATGAAAATGCACAAGGGTTTAAATACAAAGGATGACTAAAGCACACACTCATAACAGATCTTCCAAATCCCTTTTGATACAACATTCACAAGAACTGATAAGCTTATGTGAATGCCGCATGGTTAATAAGTAAATCCTAAGATGTTGATCTGTCATGGCAAATTTATACAGAAAGCAATCACTCAATCCTTTTCCATGATAAGCCGACAAATATTAGAAACTACCTAGCAGTATTTTCTTCCTTGAATGAAGTCTTCAACTTTTAAATTGTTATCTCATTTCCTGGTTTAACTAGGCCTAAAGAAACTATTTTTTTCTTGGTCCTTTTCAAGAGGATATTGATTATGTTGATGCAGAAGTTGACAGAAAGTCAACAGCTAAGCAACTAAGAGAAAAACACACACACACATAGATTTACAGGAAGATGAAAGTAAGATGCCCATGCATCTAGCTTTAGTTTGTAATACCTCCTGCTCATTTCCATGCCCATGCCCATGCCCATGCCCATGCCCATGGGAGTGGTCCTCATGTCCCTCCCATGGATGTCGCCAACCCTTCAAAAATGTTAAGGGGCATAATAATTAGAAATTATTGATGGATAGAAATTTATTGGAACTTCTAATTTAAGTCA